>LKTO01000005.1:0-314316 GCA_001399465.1 Hymenoscyphus scutula | reverse complement strand
GATCGCAACGCATTGACTTGACAGAATCCTCTAGAATGAGTAGACTAAGTATATAAGGTGGCAAGGACTCTGCTCTGGAAAGGACAATCGAATCTTCTTGTACATAGACAGCCTCTGTAGTTCAATTCAAAGTACTTGCTACAAGCCCTGACATTAGATTCGATTCTCAACACTGGAACAACGGGCCTTCACGGTAACACTGGAACTCAAGGGCCTTCACGGCAACACTGGAACACAAGGGCCTTTACGGCAACACTGGAATACAAGGGCCTTCACAGCAACACTGGAACACAAGGGCCATTTACGGCAACACTAGAACTCAAGGGCCATTTACAGCAACACTGGAACTCACGGGCCTTTACAGCAACACTGGAACTCACGGGCCTTTACGGCAACACTGGAACTCACGGGCTATTTAACGGTATTTACGGAAGTCACGGACAATGGGAGAACTACAGGAAGGCGGTATACTAAATGAGCTACCTGCCTGGTTCTTGTAGTACGTTCAAGAGTAGTAAAGTTAGTTATCAACTGCTCAAGAGAACGAAAGACTACGGTTTACAAACGAGGAAGCTTGTGTACAGTTGGTCTGTAACGATAACAAACCTGGAAAATCACTTCCTCTACTACTAGAATTCTACAGAGAATTAGACAAGCTAGAAGCTTGGTTATAACAGGCACAAGCTAAAATTGAAGTTAACTATTATAGATATATAGAATATGTTAAGTTTTAGGCACTTAACAGATTATTATAGAGTAAGGTGCTTTGTAGGATAGAAGCATGGGTACGAGAATAAGGTAAGCCAGAACTAGCTAATGGCAACAACTTCCTAGACTATATAGAGTTTATGTTCAGAGACTCGCAAGCTAAGGAAAGGGTATAACGAAAGCTGGAATCCTTCTACTAGGGCTTAAAACTATTCTTAGAGGTCTTTACAGAATAGTAAGCCTTGCTTATAGAATCAGGAGAGGGATCATGGCCTGACGATGTAAAGAAACTGTCCCTTGACCGAATACTAAGCGATGAGCTAGTTAAGGTAATGATTATAGTTCTTTCTCAACTAGATTTTAAATCCTACTACTCTATTATCAAGGAAACAGATGACTACTTAAGAGTATATAAAGCTAGAACATACTAGCCTATAAACTAAGGAAACCCTAGAACACTATAGACCTTTTAGAAGCTATCTACAGACACTCTTTAGTAAAAACTATATAACAGAGTTACCTGTAAAGCGTCTATAGAGGGCATAGATTAGGAACTAGCACCTGCGAGAGTCTTAACAACTAGTACTTAGCGTGCTAAATGGGTACCTTAGGAAGAAAAAGACAATCGTCTCTGTACTAGTCGCTATATCTGTTGTAGGGCTACTAGTCATTTTGCTCGAGCATGTCTGTACAAACCAGCAAGGCGGCCTGTAACAACGAATACAGCTTGTAAACAGAGGATGGAGGTTAAGGAGGTGACACTGGAATTAGAAGAAGAGGAAGAGACTTCCTTAGACTTAGAAAACTAGAGGCTCCTGTTAGAAAGCGCTAGCAGGAGCGACGAAGAGAGTTGTTAACAATAGACACGTAGAGACAGTTTAAGAAGGAATATATAGATGAAAAACCGCTTCTTATATCAGCTTTAGTAAATGGGGTAGCTACTTTATAAGCCTTAGTAGATTCAGGGTATTTAGTTTATAGAATTGTTTTAGACTACTTTATCTAACGCTACTAGCTCTCTTATATATAAATTGAACTAAGACATTTATAGTTAGTAGAAGGAATCTTAGAGGATGTAGTATCGCAGGCTATATCCTTTAGTATAGATATTAGAGAGCACTAGTAGAAGTAAGTCTATGCTTATGTTATTCTAAGAATTGAGGGTTATAAAATAATTCTAGGAAAATTATAGCTAAGGAAAGAGCGAGCATTACTTAACGCTGAAAGAGGATGCTTACGCTTTTAGGATTCTGGGTTAGAAGTTTACAGCGAACTAGAAAAGAACCTGTATTCTCATAAGCAAGTAAGTGCGGCTTCCTTTCACTTTCTTACGGGCCGAAAACGTAAGCTATAGGTCTTTACAGCAAGCCTTGCGGACATCACGAAAGTATTAGTAGAGAAAAAGTATATAGACCTGCGGGCGAAGCTGCCTAGCTAGATTAGTCTTGAATTCTACCTAGCATTTGATAGAAAGGAAGTAGATAAGTTACCTATATATCAAGAAGGAACTGATCATAGTATTAAGCTTTTATAGACTGCTAGCAGGTTAGAAGAGACAGTACTATAGAGACTGCTCTACAACATGTTAAGGGACGAGCTATTAGTACTTTGTAAAACGCTTATAGAGCTACTAGATAAGGAATTTATTTAAGTAAGTAACTCTCTAGTAGCCGCGCTAGTACTCTTTATACAAAAGCTAGAGGGAGGCCTACAGTTCTGTTACAACTACCGAGCACTAAATAAGTTAACCTGTAAGGACTACTACCTACTACCCTTAATTTAAGAGACACTTAACTAGATTAGGAAAGCTAAGTAGTTTATAAAAATAGATGTTATTACTACTTTTTATAAAATATAGATTAAGGAAGGAGATAAGTAGAAAACTGCTTTCTAGACACGCTTTAGGCTTTTTAAATAGCTTGTTACCTCTTTTAGACTTATAAATACTCTAAGTACTTTCTAACGGTATATTAACTATACGCTTTAAGAGTTCTTAGACAACTTTGTCTTAGTATATGTTAACGACGTCTTAGTCTTTATAGACAGTACTCGTGAATAGTATCGCGAGCATGTCTATAAAGTGCTACAAAGGCTTTAGAATGCTAGGCTATAGCTTGATATTAATAAGTACGAATTTAAGATATAGTTAATAAAGTACCTTAGATTTATAATTAAAGTAGAGCAAGGTTTACAGATAGACCTAGCTAAAGTATAGGCTATTATAGATTAGAAAGTACTAACAACTGTTAAAGGCGTCCTTAGCTTCCTAGGATTTATAAATTTCTACCGACAGTTTATTAAGGATTTTTCATAGATTACAGCTCCTCTCTACAGACTTGTTAAGAAGAATGTATCTTTCTAATAGATAGACGAAACGAATAGAGCCTTTAAACGTTTAAAGTAAGCTTTTATAGAGGCTCTAGTACTAGCTTAGTTTAACCTAGATAACAAGACAGTCCTAGAAACAGACTCCTCTAGATACTACTTAGGAGGTATACTCTCTTAAGTAAAGAATAGCGTCTTATAGCCTATAGCTTTCTTCTCTAAGAAGTATACTTCTACTAAATGTAATTACCTAATTTATAATAAGAAGCTATTAGCTATTATTTACTGTCTTAAGGAATAGGAAGTAGAATTAAAGAGTATAGGGTAGTTTACAGTTCTTATAGACTACAAGAACCTTGAATACTTTATAATAGTCTATAAACTGTCTAAAAGACAAATGTGTTAGTAGTTAATCCTTAGTAAGTTCAACCTAACAATCTAATACTACCTAGATAAGGATAAAGGCCTCCTAGATATATTAACAAGGAGGGACTAGGACCTCCTAGAGGAGGGAGATGAACGCCTTAATTATAGGATAGTATAACTGATTCTAAACAGAATGATTTAAGGGAATACTATTTAGTTAGCGCTAGTATTAGTAAATAAGCCTAGTCTCTAAGGCCTCTAGAAGGAAGGAAAAGTATAGGACAAGGACTTTAAGCGTATTATAGAATCTATTCGTCAAGGGTATAGAGTATTCCTAATAGACCTTGCCTCCCCTGTTAAAGTCTTAGTCTCTAACTACTTAATAGACAAAAGTAGCGAGTTATAGTTTAGGGGCAGACTTTAGGTCCCTAATTACAAGCTGCTATAGACAGCTATTATATAGGAACTCTATGACTCTACACTTACGGGCTACCCTGACAAGAATGGAACAATCGTAGTAGTTTCAAGAGAATTCTTCTAGCTAAACTTACAGACTACTGTTAAGTAGTTTATCTGTAATTATAGAATTTATAGATGTACTAAGGTCTAGAGAGACTGTAAACAAGGCTTACTTTGTCTATTACCTATTCTAGAACAGCAATGGTAGGAGATCTCGGTGGATTTTATTAGGCTACTACCTTTAAGTAAGGGCTTTAATATAATAGTAGTATTTATAGACCGCCTAAGTAAAGGAGTACTTCTCACGGCTTATAATTTAATAATATTATTAGAGGAATTTACTTGCCTATTTATTACAACCTACTATAGCTTATATAGACTGCCAAGAGTAATTATATCTGATAGAGGTCTATAATTTATTAGACAAGTATAGAAAACAGTCTATAACCTCTTATAAATTAAAAGATAGATCTCTATAGCTTTCTATCTATAAACTGACGGGTTAACAGAACGAGTAAATGCTAAAGTAGAGACGCTCCTACGGCAATAGATTAATATAGCACAAGATAACTGGGCTAACTAGCTGCCAGTAGTCCAGCTTACCTTTAACAGACGGGATTTATCATCAACAGGTATAAGCCCTTTCCAACTTAGCTACAGCTATCTGTTACAGACGATAGACCCCTTGACAGATGTAATAGCACCTGCCTACGTAAAGACTCTAATCTAAAAGGGTGAAGTAATAGTAGTAAGGATTAAGGCTATCACAGAATAGGCTTAGACGTCAATAGTAAGGACATAGCAGGACTAGGAGACTTAAGCTAATCGTTTATAGAATGTCGCCCCCTTATATAAGGTCAGGGACAAAGTCTATCTAAGCTTATAGAATATATAGACAGAAAAGGCTAGTAAGAAACTTAACGCTTAATCTATAAAATTTATAGTTATTAAGGTTATTAGCCTATCTGCGTATAGGCTAGATACCCTACCTAGTATTCACAACGTCTTTAATGTAGACTTGTTACAGCCAGCCGCTACGGATCCACTACCTAGTCAAATTACAGACGACGCTCAACCGCCTGCAATCTTAGTAGATGATTCTACAGAGTGGCAAATAGAGGGAATTTTAGGCCAGCGGCGGAAGAGGCTCCCAGGGAGAGGCTCTCGCACTCGTCTCGAGTATAAGGTTAAATAGACTGGCTATGCAAATCCAACATGGGAACCTGCTACTAAATTAAAGGACACAGTAGCCCTAGACACCTACCTACAAGAGCAGGGAGGGGGGTAATGTCAAGGGTTGCACCCGTAGAGTGAGTCTTAGAGTACTCCAGCGACGTGAGCACGTAACCTCGCTTAGTAACGCAACGCATTAATCGCAACGCATTGACTTAACAGAATCCTCTAGAATGAGTAGACTAAGTATATAAGGTAGCAAGGACTCTGCTCTGGAAAGGACAATCGAATCTTCTTGTACATAGACAGCCTCTGTAGTTCAATTCAAAGTACTTGCTACAAGCCCTGACACTACTCTTATATTCTTACTCTTATACTATCTAAGAAAAAAAGGAATACGAGAAGGAGAAGGAGAAGAAAGAAGGGGGCCATATAGTGCTAATAAACAATTAACGTGATTACCACTAAATTCCTACGAAATGTTTACTTTCCCTCTTTCTCTCTATATATATTAGTTTCTCTTTTTATATCTAAAGTTATAAGTTGAAGCTCTCTACCAAGTAATTTAGACAGAAAACAAGAAGAATAAGGATATTAGAGGAAGTTAAGTATGATACATTAAAAATATAAGCGAAAATATTTTCACTTTTCTATGCTACGTCTCATTATTACTTAGAAGTTTAAGACAAGGTGTATAGTAGAATTAAGGTAGCTGAAACATTATCCTAGAGCACTAATTACATATAAAATTCTTTTTACGTTTTACAATTTAGTGCATTTAAGATGCTATAAATCCCTAATCCTACCTATGCAAATGACCGAAATTCTCAACAACGTCGGCAAGTTAAGTCTTAAGTTGCGTTCACCTTGTTTTGTAATTAAACTCCGATTGATTGTAGGTTTAACAATGCAGTAATTTCTCTGTGATATTGGTTATTGTCCTGAATGATCTGCCTTATAAAATATTAGTTGGATCGATCACTAGCGTTTGCGGCTCTACTATGGCGTCCTGAAAACGACTAAGTCGTAAATCGTAAATCGCAAATCTTAACTGTCAAAGTATAAGGAGAGAAGAGAATAAATTAAATATAATATAAATCTACCTTTCTTCTCTCTCTCTCTCTCTCCTGCTATCTTATACCTAGTATACCTGTACAGTTATTTGGTAAAGATAAAAAAAGTGTTTACTTAATTACTAGTATACTAATACTCGCTCTTATATCCTTACTATGATACCCTCGAGGTAACCTGTATATTCTTATTCTTATACTATCTAAGATAAGAAGCAGACTGGGAGCATATATGTACCAAGGGAGGCTTTTGCTACCACGAGAGTACTCATTTAACTTCTTTCTTGTATCTTTCAAAATATCAAAATAACGAAGGACCTGGATTGAGCAGCGCGGTATTTTAACCCGTTACAGAAAGACCCCGGGTCAGTTTTCATGTCCTTGATCTTGCATTCTTCCAACAGGATGCCAATATCACACCATTTACTTACTGTGACGCTTGTGAACCATGATCGGAATCACCTATCGCTCTGTCGATGGATTCCATAAATATACTTGAAAATACGGAGGTGGGGGAGAGGGGAATGTGCACCACTTTTCAGTATGTATTGTACATCTGTGCCACAACGAACTTCAAACCCGCGAGATAAGCAAGCATCTGTAAAGAGATATTGGATAGGCAGAAAATACATTTCATTTTAGAATATGGGGTTCCAGAACTAGAACTCCACAAACATGCCACACTGATCCGTCTTCCTAACTGTCCATCAGCTGCGCGCAGCAACGCACAGTAAATTGAGGTCATTGAGCGGCACCCCATGTCGAAAATATTCGCATTTCCATTATTACGGAGGTACTCGAATAACTCAGTTTCTTGATTGCCAGGGGCCAACAGCATGGGGGAGTCTGCACGCGTTGCTCTTATGTCAAGATCATGGGTTTTCCAAGAAAAATGGCAAGGTTACTTCATGGTTTTCAGAAGACTGTGAAACCGTAAGTAGAATTTGATCTACAGAAAAGCTGTACATGATGGTCCTCTGTCGATCTTCCATCGATGGGTCGGAGAAACTTTTGCTTACTACGGCAGTTTGATTAGCCACTTTACGTTGGTTGGCCATTGAAGCAACACTGAACTACGGACGACCCAAAGTGCTGGGATTGATGACTTTATCCAAGGTAGCCCCACCCCCTAAATAAAAATGTAACGCGCACGCCATCTTCCACCCTTGTGCTCTGCATTTTAGTTTAGGGCGGGGGGATTGTAACGGAGGACCGACCATTCTTGCTCTTCCCACGCTGCATTACAATCATCATATGCACTGCGACCCTACCAACCCTTCACTCCTTTAACATTTGCACATGTTGAATTTTGGGTTTATGCACCCCCACCCCCCATCTTCATCACCCTGGGGTGGCCGGAGAAAGTGCACCTTTCGCTTCATAATACGGATGAAAGTCTAGCCGTCATTGAGACATAAATGAAAATTTTGTGAATTGAATACCAAAACACCTTGTCATTGCCGCGTTGATCTATGGTATATCTTAAATAAAGGAAATTCATCATACTCAATACGCCCCCACGTTAAATCTTGATCATAAAACAAATACAACCGTTCCATCTTTACCTCTATTATTCCTTACACCGTACCTTCCAGTATTCAAACTATTCCGCGAATGTCAGTGGCACCACGATTAAGGAGTGGAAGATGGACTTACCTCCAATTCAAATTCCCGGTACAATTCAACTTGCATCCGTCAATGAAAGCTCGCACACCCTGACGGTCTTTTTCGTTATCTAGTTGAGATACAAAATCTCTTGCATCTTCCTCGAAGTCGATAATTAGATCATGCAGCAGAACGACGGCGTCATCAACCGCTCTTTGCGGATCTCCGTGTGTTGCTACTGCAATTGGAATTGCGCTTTCGATACAACCGCCTTTCTGTATCGGGAGATATTAGCAAGGCTTTAGGAAAACGAGAGGTGAGGTTGGTTACAATTTCCTTTTTTAACGAGAAAATATCATTTGTTCTACCCCAGAAAGTTAGAAATGCATCCCTAGACCTTAACCCGATTTGAATACACATACAGAGATATGATCATGTTGGTGTTGTCCCATATACTGTTGGCGTTTTGAGCAGCCAGACATGAAGGCGCTTTGTTTGAGAAGCTGAATATAAAATTAGCACACTAGCTCAACGAAGGCAGTCAACGGAAACTTACTCGCACATTGCCGAGGTCACACCACAGGCGCTTGTTCCCATCCGACATTCCCAGTACTCCTCCAAAGTAGGTATCTCGTTTCTCAATTTTCTCTTTTGCTCAAGTTCGGACATATCCATGAAGAAAATCATCTCTTTCATGAAGGTTCTCCGTTGATCTGTATATCAATTCAGTTGGTATCAATATAAGGAAATAAGTGAGTAATTCATACCCATGTCATAAACAGCAGAGAGTGCTTCTCCAATGACACCAAAACTTCGAATGATGGGACTTGAAGGAATAAAATTGTCTTCTAACATATTCAACCCCAAAGTCTTTTCGATATATGCAGTTGTTTGTCTTCTGTGTTCCTGAGCAACATCGTAGTTATTGCTCAGAACGCCATCAATCTCATCAATATCATCATCCCATACGAAGAGCCATATAGCTACAAAAGCACAAATTCGGAGATCTTCAAAATCGGCGTTCGGCCACCAATGCGCTGCAAACAAGGCGAAATCTGCGGATTTCATCTTTTCCAGCTTCTTTGGTTCTTTAACAAGGCTGCAGTCTGGTGAGCGAAAGAACCACTGCACCATTACTCAATTATGTGGAAGAATAATGTTCACTAACCTCTCTAACTTTTTATTGACTTCGGGAACTACCTCCAAATAATGTGGATTCCGACGCGCGGGCCAGCTCTTAAAAAACCCGGAAAGATCTGGAACTTCAATCCTCTGACCACGAAGACTCTCAAGGAGAGTATTCCGATCAAGGACTGCCAATGATAGGACCATTGTCGTATGTCTTACTGAATCTGCTTTGTGTATGAAATGTTCTGGAATCGGCCGTCTGTGGGAACTCTTCCTAGGCCTGAAGATGTATGTATGTATATTCTGTTTGTGGAAAAGTTTGAGGACTTAAAACATTACGAGAAGCATTGACGTCTGTGGAATAAGAAAAAGTAATATGTGAGCGATGTCTATCGAATGAGGGAGCTCGCTGTCTCTCCAGAAAATAGCGAGTTGGAATAGGCGGTAAGCATTCAGCTCGCCACCCATAATGGCAGAAGTCAATATATATGAGGGGTTTCCCAAGTCCGGGTGGGCTTCTCGGGGTATTCTCTGTTTGTGTTGGGCTCCCTTGGCAAACTTCTTGGGATCCATAACTGTTCGACCGAGCTGCTGGAATCGATGAGAATCCACTGTTCTTCCCCTTAAAAGGGGGGGTGCTGCTCTGGCGACGTACAATAGATAACAATCGCCTCCGGCCCTTCCGAAATACCTCTTACGGCATCTCTTCGACGTCCAACATGCAAACTGGCTGTTCTTTTCCCGATGTCAATCCGTCTATATGGGTGTGATGCCATCCCCCATCCTTGGTACCGAACCGCATTTACGAATTATTGATTTTCTACCTAGCCACATGGGGCCGGTCCCAGGAGATGAGAAATGCCCCGCACTGCTGCAGGCAAAAAGATGAGTTGACCAACCAGAAAGGAGGCTAGCATATAAAACCTTCTGGAAGTAGACGAGGACTTGAATTGGGAAAGTGGGCTGGCTCCCTTTACTCATGAGCCGCAGGAGTGTTTGACAGTTGGTAACACCGCATCAGTACAGTAGATTCTCCGGAGATTCTTAGATGCGGGAGTGCCATCCTGTCTGTGGCTACTATGTTGTATACTCCAGGTATAGCCGTGCTCCATACAGATCTACAAGTACTGTAGATTGAAACCTTTTGAGTGAGGTATCGTATCGGTACCGGTCCTGATAGGACTTCACAGAACCAACACAGTACTTGTACTCGAGCAGAAATTCTGTTAGGTCTGCGCATGTTTACTTTACTGTAAGGACTTGACGAAGTTTGTTACAACGTTGTACCACTGCACCGGGTCGATGGAGGGGTGGGCACACCACTTGGGAACCCCGTCAGTGGTCAAAATCGTCCCCAATGGCCCAGTCGCCCCAATCTGGTGTCAATGTCACATTTTCCCGGCTCGGCCCAGGGCGTTGCGGGTGATACGTGGCACAGCCGTTCAGTAAAAAGGAGTTTCGGGCCCCGTGGTGGCTTCCCGCTAGAGATTCCTAGTCGCGTCCTCCCGACATCATATCGCTTTTTTGAATTCAGCGGTAAAGAAGTTCAAACACGCCACCAACTCGGTTGCAGGTGGACTTTCGGAAAATGCAACCAAATATCATTCTGCCTCATTGTCAGTACAGTAGAAGACCCCAAAGTCTGAATTGCTACGTTGGATAAAACTCCTAATACTCGATGTTGCTTTTTCCGGGATTGAACAAGGAACCGATAGGTAGGTGTCGTGCATCCCCGCCATTTTGATTCCTTCGTCTGCACCTTGATTCCCGGTGCTGCAAAGGCGATACTACCTACCGGTTACGCACAAGTGATAGCTCTCATTCGGTTTAACCGGCATGATTGTCTCTCAATCAACATCCCTCTTTCCAGCACTCCTCCTTTCCCCTCAATTAAACCTGGAAAGTGCTTGAGAAGTCGTGGGAATTTAGCCATCCTGCAAGCCACCATGACCCGTAGCTGATTGCCTCCGTACTTTGACGTGTTTTGTAAAATTTTCCACATTCCAATCCATCTCTGCCCACTTCACGGAGAAGCAACAATGTCTCATTCGACTGATTTGATGGACGAGAAGAGTAGCGATAAAAATGTGGGTGCTGAAAAGGGGGAACCGTCGGCAAATGGTTCTTCAGATACCGAGGCTGTGTCAATTGGAAGGAAATCTTCAGGTGTGGATGGAACTCCAGAGCCTCCTCAAGTTCTAAATACTGCGCCGGAAATCCCAAATGGGGGTTTGCAATCTTGGCTCCAGGTAGTGGGTTCATTTTTTCTGGTTTTCAATACTTGGTAAGTTGACCACAGAAGATCCAATGGGTTCTTCAACTACTACCAATGCTGAACGACTTGTCTAGGGGTATTGTCAATTCATTTGGTGTCTTCCAATCACACTACACTCTACATATACTCTCTGACCATTCGCCATCACAAATATCTTGGATCGGATCCACACAAGCATTTCTGCTTCTTCTGCTCGGGGTCTTCACGGGTCCACTGTTCGATAGCGGTTATTTCTACCATTTATTATGGATCGGTTCATTTCTTACAACCTTTGGCATGATGATGATAAGCATTTCGACTGAATACTGGCATTTCATGCTCGCGCAAGGGATATGTATGGGAATCGGTGCCGGGTGTTTGTTAATTCCCAGCGTGGCGTTAATCCCCTCATACTTCACGACCAAAAAAGCAATTGCGCAAGGCTTCTCAGCAAGTGGGAGCTCCATAGGCGGCATAATATTCCCCATCGTATTTGAACGACTTCAACCCCGAATTGGATTTTCCTGGACTGTCAGAATCTTCGGTTTCATCATGCTGGCGACCCTCTCACTCTCGCTTGCCGCCTTAAGACTTCGAGTCCGACCAAAAGCACTTAGGAAGCTCATGGACTTTTCCGCATTGAAAGATGTACCTTTTGTGTTCTTTACAGCCGCGATGTTTTTCGGGTTCATGGGTATTTACGTTCCCTTTTTCTACCTACCATCTTATTGCTTAAGTGTCCCTGGATTCTCATCATCGCTTGCGTTTTACATCATAGCCATTATCAACGCCAGTTCCACATTTGGTCGGATTCTACCAAATTTTATTGCCGACAAGGCAGGTCCTCTGAATGTCATGATTCCTTGCGTGGCAATCACTACTCTTCTGGCTTGGTGTTGGATTGCAGCAAACTCAGTTGCTGGTGTGGTAGCTTTTGGAGTGCTGTATGGGTTCTTCGCTGGATGCTTTATTTCTTTGCCGCCCACTGCTTTGGTGACATTGTCTCCAAATTTGAGTGTGATTGGAGCACGTATGGGAATGGTTTTTACGATCAGTGGTTTTGGGTTGCTCATTGGAACGCCCCTAGCTGGTGCTATCCTTAAAGCCGACGATGGGAGTTATTTGGGATTGCAGATCTGGGGTGGTGTTAATGTTGCTCTTAGTTTGTTATGTTTGTGCGTGGTTAGAATTGCGAAAACTGGGTTCGTATTGTCGAAAGTTATATAGAGCCGGCAAAAATAGAGTAATAGCACTGCAACCAAGAAAAGTTTTCAAATTCATTGTGAGGGGTTGCGTGCAGTCAACATGAGAATTCCTGTTAGGGGGATCACATAATTTTGGTCCTTAACATGCTATGTGCACTTGATTCAATGGAGTAGTTTTCGGATTCTTTAGATTATATGTTCTTCCGCTTCCACATTTTCGTTCCCAAATGTTCTATCGCAAATTAATAGAATGGGCGACATGCCGAACCCAACCTTTAAGCGAGGGGGCAAGAAGCGCCACCCATCATTCTGAACACACGCCCCAATCCACCACTCTCTGCCGTGCTCCTCTGTCTCCTCCCTCCTGAATATTGGAAATTGTTACATTTCTAATAAGGGGGAACCCCAGTCCCCGATAAATCGTCTCTTTCCTGGCTTCATGTGACATGTGTCAGCAAAGCACTCATCCAGCTTTGGATTCCTCTTCATCTGGTGTTGGTCTTGTAGGGTCCAGCTCATAGCCCCCGCGGCCCATATCTAATAATTCTATGGTTCTTATAACGGACATCTCGCTATGGTGAAAATGGTGTTTATAGTCGGAGTAAGGGGATATGTGTGTGCTGAAAAAGAGAGTTAGTTAAGACTCTAATGTAATTTAATTCGACGATTTGGTAATGATATACATACTTAAACTTAAGCAATAGGGGTCCCGAGTTCTGGTTGCTGTAGTTTTGAAAGGATAATAATTATTCTTATATTTTAGTGTTCAAACACGACTAGAAGACGGTTGAGAAGAAGTAGAATTATCTTTCCAGGAAAGCGCTTTGGCCTATATATATACTCTTGACACTCTCTTTAAACTCTTAGTTTGTGAAACAAACGCTAAAACGGCAGTTCATATCCAATGTTGCATCGAAATTGGACCGAACGACGAGAAACTGCCACTTTTTGGTCTTTAATTGGTGGCATTTGCACTTAAGTTGGGTCTAAGCTACGGGGATTAAGCACCCTTTACCTCTATTCAGGCATTGAGGCAGACCTTTGCCACTTTTGCTGCTGCGATTTGGGCTAGATTCGTTCACCGAGGTCTCTATGTGTCTACTGTGACTGCAAAGTTGCATTGGATATGGTGAGAAACTAGCTTGATGCGACGAAAGCTATAAATGACAATGCCAACTGTTGCCTAGAAGCAAGAGGTTTCGAACCAGTTGTTAAGCTCAATGTCAATTTGAAGTTGACTTGACATTCGGAAAGAATATGAATATATTGCACTCCGAGCACAAAATTGAATTACATCAACTCCGGAACACTTTGAAGATTGTTGTCCACAAAAGGAATTATCTCGTCAACGCAAGAACGGATTTCTAGGAAGTGATTCTTAGATACATATATTTAATTCCAACGATTACACATCCTTCTCGAAGCGTCTTAAAGTCAGCATGTGATCTCACCTACCGCGATTCAACAATTCGCCACACTTTGCTTACTACCAGTAAGACTCATCCACACGTGATGAGATCTCGGTATCACCGTCCATTACTCATGCTGCTCAAGCTATTTCAAATTATTTGAAATGTAAGAAGCACTTAGAAGATGTGTTGTAGCAGCAAAGTATGCATGTCCTCGTGAAGTAATATCGCTTGCTTATCTCGTAGGATTTAAGTTTATTATAGTATTGATGATAAAAATAATTATAAAATCTGTTAATAGAGAATAGAGTGTTCTAGTTATAGTTTATAAGTGTTATAGTAAAGTAGTATAATCTTAGGACTTTAATAGAAAAATATATGATTTAGAATATGAAAACGAATATTGTCTCTTTCTCTAGTAGGTTAAAATACTAAACTACTCTTCTTGATTTAGATTCTTTATTATATATAAGAAAGAAGGTAAGGAAGTACTTTTATAATAGTTAAAGTTACTCTTAGTATATATATTCTTTAGAACTATATAAGATATTTTAGGTAATGAGAAATATTACTTATAATAGTTTATAATTATAAGAAAGTCTTTTCCTTAAACTCTTTCTATTATTAGAGTACTATAGAATTATAGTAAACAGTTTATAAACAGGTTCTATAATAATAGCTTAAAACATTCGTAAAAGGCGATACTTCATTCACTGTTGACTTCGCTTCTGAATTTAAGCGAGATTAATTCTAAAAAAGTCAAAAAGAATTGTTTATTAGCCCGAAAGCTAGTGGTAATCGCAATGATAGTAATAGATAGAACCTAGATCGTTTAGCAGTACAAGAAGGGGAGGGGGGTCTAGAGTATTTAGCGGGTCAACGAAAGCCCTGGTGTTAGTAGAGGGGAGCTGGTCGGTGTCGTATGCTACCACCCCATTAGTCTGACCTCTGAGTTGTCAAGTCGGAGCTTTTTTCGACATCGTGATTCGTACGCCTATCGATCTACTGGGACATCTACGCGACTGATCACCAAGCCTGGTGGGTCCGGTGTCTTAGATTCCCGACAAGTTTTTGTTAATTCAAGTCCAAATATACTAGAATTGTCACCCCGGACCGAAGAGGCCTCGTCGGCATCCGCGTGGTTTTGGTCTCAATCATTCACCATGTACTGGTACCATTGGGATTTTGCTGGGATTTGAAGTGGTTGATGGAGCAGGTTAATAAGGAACTATGGAAGGAAACATTGTCGTTGCTCTTCAGAATACTCGGGGTTTTAACAAAGTAACCCCCTGTTTAGATCTCGTTGCTCTAACTTTGTAGAAGAAATTGCTATGATTAACCTGAATGCTTGAGATAGTTTGGAATGTTAACGTATGAATTTTGTAGCAATGAAGTCGAAGTGTCTCGGAAGATTTTGGGCCCTATGAATCTTCTACATTTGTGATGTGAAATACTCTCCGTGGTATTTTGGAATAGACTCATTACGAGATTACTAGATCGATGCTAGTAGATTTCCTGGTACTGGGTTGTCTTGTCGCTCGCTTCTTATAGATGAAAGCCGCTCGACTAGCTACTCGACAAATGATTTACTTGAGAGCGTTTGAGAGCTGAGCTAGTTTGGCTGTTAACATGTTTGGGGGCCGGAAATATATTTACATCAATTGGTAGCTTACTTGATAGCTTACTCGATAGCTTACTCGATGGCTTACTCGATGGCTTACTTTATAGCTTACTCCCAACTTTGTTTTGGCCCGCAAAAATGGTGACCTGCAAGACCTGCACCGTGAAGAGGGAGGTTCAGGCCTATACGTGGAATGAAATGATGTGAAGGAGAAAACACAATATTATGTTATTTTTTAGTAAGTAGCAGCCAATCTCTGTACCAGGTATTCCCCAGAATTAATCCCCTCATACTTCTTCTCTTTCTCCGAGCCATAGGTCCCTGGTATGGCCTCAATTTGGCGTGAGAAGTTTGGATTACAGAAATAAGCAATACTATACCGTGCAGGATGAACATCTCCCTCCTCCGGAGCCGGTGGCTCGACGACTCTGTGAAGAGTACTCTTGATGGTATCATTACTCCACCTTGCCAGCAAATCCCCAGCATTAACCACCACCGACCCCGGAATAGGAGTGGCATCAACATACGTCCCATCCGGACTCTTGACCTGCAACCCACCCCTATTATCCTGGAAAAGAAGTGTAATACTCCCATAATCCGTATGCTCACCCGCTCTAACCTGCAACTTATTCGCCTTAAACACCCCCTTCTGCACCTCAGGATAATGCAGCAACCGCAAAGTATTATCCCCCACATCAGTGAAAGAATCAAAATACCCCTCCTCCAACCCCATTCCCACGGCTATGGCGCGCATAACTTCAATATGCAACTTCTTACACTCATCATGAAAGGAAACCATCACCTCCTTGAACTCCGCCGCCTCTTTATCATTCGTCGCATCGGGCCAGTTATTGGGTGTTCCTTCCGCGCCTTCGCGTCCGATTTCTATGCTCTCTTTTAAGTCCGGCGCTTGGGAGCGAGAGGCTTCGACTTCTTCCTTGGAGGTGAGGACCGAGACTTTTTCGCGGCCGTGGGAGACGTAGCCGCGGTTTGCTTCGGGGGTTGTCCAGCCTAGGGCGTCTTTTTGGGCCTGGGGACGCGCGAAGAAGCGGGAAGATGTGTCGAAGGTTTTTTGGACCGTGGGGAGGGGAATGGGGTGGTTGGTTATGTAGATGAAGCCGGCGGTTTTGAAGCCGTGGAGAATGGATTGTGCGGTTGCGAGGCGTTGTTGGGGGGAGCCGGAGAGGAATTTGGAGAAGTCGACGAGCTTGGGGAGTAGTTAGTGAGGGAATTTTGGGGGAAGAAGAGGAAGGGGGCAGTACGGGGATGACGAGGTTATTGCTGTTCACAGCGCTGGTTTCTGAGGCCATTGTGGAGGAATTTCTGGTATTATTCTTGAATGGAAGGGATGGGAGTGGGGGAAGGAATTCAAGAGGGAAAGAGGGAAAGAGAGATTTGAAAGTTGAAAGCTGGCGCTTTATTGATTTGACTTTATTTGAGTAAGTGTGATGATAATAAAGTTTTGACTTAGACCTCGGAAGAAGCCGCACTCCGTAGTCTGGCAGTGAGTGGGCTGCGATGAGATGCTTGAGAAAGGAAGGTGTAAAATGGCACGAGAAAGCTTAAGGAGATAAGAGCGGGGTATTGACGATAAGGAGGCTGGGGCTGCGGGGTCAACGAATATCATTTTCATAATACACCACTTTCTCAACTGTGTCACGAGGAATCAAAAGTGTGACTTGTCCTCTTTTCCAATCTTCTTTTTACTATTTGAAAACTTAGTAAAATTCCATCAGAAAGGAAAGTCACGAAGAAACTCAATCACCATGGCCAACAACACCAAATCCCCCGTGGTAGACATCCATACTCACGTCTACCCACCGTCTTACATCGAGCTCCTCAAATCCCGCTCAGAAATCCCCTATGTTCGCTCATTTCCTCCCTCAACCAACCTCCGGCTTGTCATCCTCCCAGCAGAAGACACAGAAAGCACGTCTCGTGGAAGACCCGTGGGAGCAGAGTACTACGACATCAGCAAGAAGATAGAATTTATGGACACACATTCCATCGACATCTCCGTCATTTCCCTCGCAAACCCATGGCTCGATTGGGTCCCTTCCTCAGAATCAGCCCAAGCAGCACAATCCATCAACGACGAAGTAAACACCGAGTGTGAAAAGTACCCCGGTCGTCTGTTCGCCTTCGGTACTTTACCCTTAAGTGGGGGAAAAGAAGTCATAGTAAAAGAAATCCAAAGACTGAGAAGCTTGAAATACATGCGAGGTGTAATTCTGGGAACAACAGGATTAGGAAAAGGGCTCGATGATCCAGAATTATTACCGATTTTCGAAGCTTTACAAGAGGCGAAACTACCCATCTTCTTGCATCCACATTACGGACTTCCAGGAAGCGTTTGGGGAGATAGAGCGAATGATTACGGACATGTACTCCCTCTCGCCCTGGGCTTCCCACTCGAAACCACAATCGCAGTTACACGCATGATCCTCTCCGGCGTGTTCGAGAAAGTCACGGAATTAGAGATGATTCTCGCTCATTCGGGTGGCACCCTCCCATTCCTAGCAGGGAGAATCGAGAGTTGTATAGAGCACGATGCACATCTCAAAGCTGAAGGGAAATTGGGCAAGGGGAGGAAAACTGTCTGGGATGTTCTGAGGAAGAATATCTATTTGGATGCGGTGATTTATAGTGAGGTTGGATTGAAGGCAGCGATTCAAGCGAGTGGTGGGGATAGAGTTATGTTTGGGACTGATCACCCGTTCTTTCCACCACTTGAGGAGGAGGGCGGGAAGTGGGCGAGTGTTGAGACGAATTATGTGGCTATTCAGGGGGCTCTGGGAGGTGGAAGTGAGGAAGAAAAGGGAGCTTTAGGGGGCAATGCTGCGAGGGTCTTGAATTTAAGCCTGTGAGGTGTTTGCCTCGGGGATATCTAGAATAATGAAACCTATGATGCCCTCTACACTAGAAGAAAAGATTTCCCTCTGGTTTCCTTTATTTCAACCTACGAGAATAAAAACGGCTTGGTCGGAGATCGTGCTATCTTTTTAAGCACTACCCTACCTTTTAGGGACTCGAGCGTAAAAATGGCAATAAATAGGCAACCTGTGTTGTACTATACTAATATTTCTCGCAAAGGGTTGTTGGATGGCATGAACGAAGTAAAGTCTCAATGTTTGATAAATTTAAGGAAAATTGATGGTACACAAATGTGATATTTCTGTTTGTTTCCATGAATGCGAGGCCTAGCATTAACTCCATGTGCTTTTCCAGTGCAATTTATAAGTAATAGTCAGCTATTTCAGCCACGCTATATGTAGGTGCTCTACCAATAGACACTGTGACAACTTTCCTTGCCTGTACAGCAACACCTCAGAACTCCCACGCCAGAAGAAGTAAATCATTCCACCTGTACTAGAATATATAAATTGAATTCGAGACTGAGATGCCAGCCCAGTCGCAAGTGGGTGAGTAGCACGTGACGGATTTTGGCCCCCAAATATATGCCTGATAAGCCAGTCAAAGATCATTCATATCTGTAAGTTACCTGGTTGGGGACTAAACCGGAGTCACGTGCAAGCTGCTTCCTTCCTTCGAATACCTCAGTTATATATAAGTATAAAACATATTAGCCTACAGTGTCTAAGACAATAAAATCTATTTTTTATCAGTAGTGAATGTTTAGATTTTGGTAATGTTTACAACTTAATTTGCCTCATTAGGCCTTTAAGGTTTCCGGGAATGGAAATGCTTGTATTCAGAAACTTTTGTTGGTCTAAAATTGTTCTACTTGATTGTCTAACGTTTTCCTGTACGAAATACTATCCAACTGTAGACTAGATGAGAACTCAAAGGGAATTATTCAGCAGGGGCTGAGTGGGAAGCTTACTGTACCGCAGTAGCCGTATATTGAATCCTACATCACTATCAGTTGATAACTTACAATAACTCGCTTCATCACTCTCCGAGAGTGAATCTTTTCATTCAAAAAATGCGTCACCTCTATCCTTGACCCATTTTTTTTTTAGTATCTAGAACCATTCTGATAATTCTTTATACAAAAAGTTGAAACATTCAGAATATCCAGTAACGGCTTCGATCACGTTCCATTTAAACGTCAGATTTCTGCGTTTCTCGCTCTATTCGTCTCTTCTAAAACACACCCACCCAAACACACACACTTCAAGCATCTTACCTACCTCTCAACACAAGAAAACACACAAACACACTTGTACACCCTAAACATAACATTCTCAACACAATTCGTCACAAAAATCCAACCAAACACCCTTCAACCATTACTAAAAACCAGCAGGACCACCTCTACCAATTTTCAAGTCACCAACATGGGTCGTGGCGGTTACGATACCACAGACCTACCAAAACCACCCCCACCGAAACCGAAATAAAGACCATGATAGAGTTCCCAGTTCCAGTCTAGGTTGGCGCGCTCAAGTTCTTTAATACCTTTTCGTTTGATACGAGAAGTGGTGGAAATTTGTTGAGGGCCCTCAAACTTCTTTGCTGGGTGTTGCTCTTTCTCAGCATCCCATTCTTCTCTAACTAACTCAGCAATCCTTACCCCAATTCCTTCTAAGGTCCATGATCTTTACCTATTAGTTTCAAGGTTTTGTAAAGATGCTGGGAGGGGTTGCGATAGAAATGCGCGCGGCCAATCGTTTGTGAGATTTTGAAACGTAATATCGCGTTCCGCCAAAACCAAGGTCCCAACCTTTGCAAATGGCATGATAAGCTTCCGAATTTCCTTGAGATCCTCGTTTGTGCTCAAGAGACCTTTACAAAAGATGGTGTCCAGGGAATTCATTTGTGGCGTATTCTCTGAATACCAGTTATCAGGGACAACAAGTGCTGGGTCGTAATAACAGCTTGTACTTGTTTATACTCTGTCGTCTCCTTGTGAGGGCACTTTCCGGACTCCGATGGTGATTCTTGGGAAGGGTCGATAGAAACCTTCGACTTATTAAGAGTTTTATCTTGAGGCTTGGACTTTGGGCCATGAGAAGCTTGGGGTAGTTTTGTAGAAACTGCTATATTTCATTCACCAACTATGGAATTGAACAATTTTGTCTAGACACACACCTAATTCTAATATAAATTATACTATAAATCAATAAATAAAAATTGATTACTCTAAAGTCTATTAAACTAACTTGATTGTTCAAGTCTTTCTTACTTAATAAGTTTAAGAAAGGGGGTTTTTTCAGGTTCAATAAGTATCTATCTAATACTTTAGAACTTTAGGTGGTCTAAAATATTGATTTGTTAATTTAACTACTCTAGATATAACTATAATTAAAGACACTTACTAGAAAGATAAAATCTCTATTTAATCCTTATAGACTTATAACATCCACAACTTTATTTAATTCACTTAGTTAGTTGAAATATTACTCATAGGTAGTATTGATAAGAGGGCTTACTCGACAACCATTTTTAAATTTAATCCTTACTTTTTTAAAAGTTAAGTACCTTTATTCAAATAACTTAATTACTTTTCATGCTACTGAGTAATTTATCTTAGTCATTGAACTTACTAGACTCACTACTAGATAGTATAAAACAGTAGTATAATTGGTCAATGCCACAATTAGTGAATAAAATGTACCAACTCTGATTGTGTTTGGAAGAGT
Source organism: Hymenoscyphus scutula (assembly GCA_001399465.1). Taxonomy (NCBI): domain Eukaryota; kingdom Fungi; phylum Ascomycota; class Leotiomycetes; order Helotiales; family Helotiaceae; genus Hymenoscyphus; species Hymenoscyphus scutula. Next base: position 293,387 of record LKTO01000005.1, on the reverse strand, counting down.
TCCTAGACACCTTTGGCTTATTGCGACTGTTATTTCGAAGCTTTAATTCTGGTGTATGCAAAGTCTGTGTTTGCACTGAAGACTCCAATCGAGTTGCAGGAGAAGTTTTGTTCGGATCGGACTCGCTTGCTAGCTCTAGATGGCCTCGCTTTGGGTAGTTTGGAGTTGGTGGGTAACGAGGGTCGACCGCAGGACCTATAGGAATGGAATTCTGAGATGAACTGACTGCGGTGTCTTCTTTCGCGGGTTTTGTGTTGTTCGTTGATTTTGCGTGGTACCGCTAGATGTATCATCAAGTACCTTTGGGGTAGGATTATTCGAAATGGGTGGCCAAGAATCGTTGTCCGTTGGAGCCAAAGAGGATTTGCTTTGTTCTGCTTTCGTTACATCCGAGCGCTTATCTCTTCGTCTCTTCGTTGTCTTTGACAGATGGGGAGCTGAGAGGCGGCGTTTGGATTCCTGTGGATATTTCAACGCTGCGGATTCCTTCACCTCGTGTTCCTCTATCTTTGAAGATAACTCTCGCATCTCGCGGTGGTGAGTATTTTCAATATCCTTCCGCTTTCCGCCCTTACAACTGAGGAGTGATACACAGAGCGCGCAACTCATGCTTTCGGGTGGCATTATCCAGACCTTTCTTGTTGATTTCATCACGTCGAGCAGGAAACTTCCTCAATTGCCAACTGTCAAGCTCCTTCAGTTCTGTCGCGTGGGAATCCCCCTTTTGCTTCTCCGCTCTTAGCTTGGTGGTCTCTTCGCGCTCTACACGGGCTTCTGCTAGCTTCTTCTCTCTTGTCGTCTCTGCCTCCATGGTTCGTGAGACTCGGGGATTATCGACTTCTGAGTTCCACAGGGGAAAGCAACCTAGAAAGATTCGTTGGGAAGCTAGCTTGAGAAAGTGGGGAATTTGTTGGAGGTTCAGTTTTGTCGCCAACACCCCAGTCAATTATCACCCAACCACAGTGAATGATATGAAGCTAGGGTCATAATCTTGGGGCCAACTTTTCGTCAGTCTCATGAAAGGAAACCAATATAGCCTTCAAGATATACTAGAAGGCTGAGAACAGAAATGGATTAATTTTAGTTACGGTTAGGTTTTCCAACTACTCAGGTTGTTATGGTTGATTCCCTTTGGCCTTATTTTAAGTATGTTTCGCCTGCATTATATCAAGGTAGATAAAGAACGATACTAAAGACTCCAAGAACTTTACAGTGCATATTAGATTGTATTATACTACCGCTTCTGCCAGAATAACACAGTATTTATTTTCGCTAAGACAGATAACCCGTTATTTTCTTACTTACTTTTCTCTTATTATTTCAGGTGAGAACTTATGGTTAACAGACCATCTTCTAGACTTGAATACTGCTGATTATGGACCTTAGATAAATGTTCCAGAAAGTTATGGCAAACTTTCTTTCAGAAAATCGCTGTTTGTCCGGGTTGGTATTTGGTATATACATATTTACAGTTCGTCTGCCAATTATAAACTTTTTCCTTTGAAGGGCTTCCTAAATCATTTCCTGGTATGTTTCCCGTGTTAGAACTCGTTTGTAACAGAAGAGTTAAGCAAACTTGAGATAATGGTTTGGCTTCCCGTCGTAAGGTTACATGAGTAGTGGTGTTTTTAGATATGAGTCTACGATAGTATTCTAATATTCAGATATTAATAGTAAAAGTAATACATAGAGCCTGGAACCTTTCTATGAAAGTCCTTTTGGCATTTTTGGGGGCTGTAATACCGGGATCCGAGGTCATGATCGAAAACAAGTCTCTCCTGATCGCTCGTCAGAATTAGAATTACAAAGCACGTGAAAAGTCCCGACATATGTATTCTAGATATGAAAAATATGCGCGATCTGTACCCAACTCGGCCTCAACATGTTCTGAATTTTGTTACGCTATAAAGATGCATAGGGATTTTCGGAGTATGGACCTGGAGTCTCCAGGAAGTTTATGCGAACATGGATGTGGAGAGCCAGCAAATCCCAAGCAATCATATTTTACATGCAAGCAATATCTTCTAAGATTTCCCTCTTTCCTTCCATAAGCAATAGGTCACTCTGGCAAAACCAAATCCCACCCCACGATAGATGTCGCCATGTTGATCAACCAATCATGACCAGATAATTCTCCATCATGCTCAACCTCCTGTAGCTCAACTTCCTCTGCCGGTAGAGCAGGCCGACGTAATGATTCTAAATGCTCTTTTCCATAGGTACTTTTGAGCAGGGTACCTTGAATAAAGCGCTTCGCCTTTTGGATCAATTCGGCTCCGTCACCGCCCATCAGTACCCGGGAGACCAACTTTTGCTTTTGAGCTCCACCCAACGAGGCGTAAAGAATTTGCACCACATATAATGACTCCGCATTTGTCGTATCAGTTGTAGATCTCCTACCCTTGTCTTTGCGGTCCCGCTTTTTTTTTGCCGGCATATCTTCACCAAAGATGGCGACAGAGAGTAGACTTCCAGTATGCTCCAGGATTGTGAATAAAATTCCCTCCAGAAGCTCAGCATGTCCTGGTTTGCCCACCTCCCAATCAAGACTCAAGATGATTGAGACAATTGTGCAAGTGAGGCATTTGTTGACGGCGTATACCTCTTGCTCGTTTCCTAAATATTCTCTCAACTTCCGATGTTCCGTCTGTTTCTTGCAAAGGGTGTGTAAGAGTTTGATCGCTTTTGTCATAAAGGAAACCATCCCGTAGATGACGATGCCCTTCTTCAGTTTTCTGCCGGGTATGGTGCCACATATGCTATTTAGAGTGGTAAAACATGCCAAAAATCCAAGCTTGACCTGATAAGTCACTTGTCGAAGGTTGGTGAAGGAGCGCGAGTCCTGCCATGGGGTTTTCGGTTGATATAGGCCCAGTGGAGGACAACAATCCAGCAAAGCGTTTTCGAGGAGGGCTAGAAAACGGATGACTTGCTTTGAGGCGTTTTCGATATGATTGGGGTCCGAGAGAAGTTCATTGAGTTTATCGAGATCACTTCTTTCTCGTCCGAGTCGAACCACTATGAATGATGAAGGTTAGCTTAAACGGGTTGTAAACAAAGAAGGGCGAGAAGCTGTAAGAGGAGGGGTATCTTACCATAACTGCTCATCCGGAGTCTATGTTGGTCATTGGCAGACATAAACGTGACCTCCTCATTCCACCCTTCGGGAAAGTTATTGTCAGTCGAATCATCCTGGTTTTGGGAAACTCGCAACTGTCTCTCTCGATGGACACGGTCAGACAAGGCCTTATGTTCATCTAAAAGCTTTTCGTAAAGTCCTTTCCAATGCTCCCCGGTGTCAATGTATCGCCGATTGCCATCCAGGCCGTTGCGATTATCTGCAATTTTCGCATTGTTTCGCAGTTGTTGGGCGTAGTCTGGAAGGTTAGAAACTCACCAGAAAGGCAATTGAGATGGGCTTACCTGTAGGAGAGGCAGCTTCTGGGCGAGACTTGGAAAAGGCAAGGGCGATAGAGACTTGGCTTTGGTTAAATGGGACTGGTCGTTTCAAAGAAGCGTTTATTGGAGGAGAAGAATTCAAAATTTGGCATGGTATACCGCTTGGCCTGCGCAATCCTTCTGCTGCGGGTGTTGCCATGCTAACTTCTAGAATCGGTACAGCGAGGCCGGAACCTTCTACTGGAGATTCCACTGTACTTTTGGCGAGACGAGATTTCTTTGCTGTATGGTCTGGTCTGGGACGCATCGGTGTCTCTGGCTCCAGAAGAGACGGGTTTTCGGAATTGAGCTTTCTCTTGTAGCTGATGGGCGGAGGTTGAACGGCGGCAGATACGGCGGCAGATACTGGATTGGTCTCAGAGTTGAAGCCTTTTGTGAGGGGATCCGGCGATGAGGGCATGAGCGGTTCAAATTGAAGATGTGGCGCTGCTTTTATAGTCCTGCGGCAAATGCTACTGCGGCTCAATGAAGACGCAATCTGACCTTCACGACCTTCACGACCTTCACGACCTTGCCCGGAACTTTGGAGGTTAAGGAAAGTTGAATCCATGGACAGTGAAACTTGTCTCTGGAGATAATTTCAAGATTGTTGAGGATGGTAAGGAGGTTGGAAGGAAGAATATTTACACACCAGCGACCATAGTCTCAGACCCAAACTGCACGCAACTTCTGCGTTACACTTAAGGCAGGGGCGACCCGACCCATGATGGGCAGCAAAAGCGGCAGTAAATGTGGCTCCGAGTTCATAACAGAATCCAAAGTATGAGCTTAAGTGTTTTGGGAAGGCATGAAGACGACCTCGGACGGTTCTAATCATCTGGGTTCACATTCTTCTAGGTGCGTAGAATAAGTTACCTACCTGCATTGTCCTAGAAAGGTGTAGCTACCTAGAACAACATCTCAGGTAAATAGGTTAAAACATGAAACTTCCTGCCGTTTTCGATATCCATCGGAATCTCTGCTAATAGGTAAGAAAAAATGGAAAGTCACTACCTAGGTAGCAGCGATCGCCTGAATTGCGTTGTCGCTTCCTAGCTGATAAAAATGACATTCGGGAAGAAGCATTAATTTGTAAATGCCATTATCTGCTGTTACTCCAGTCTGCCTAAAGATAACGAATATCATCCAAAAGATCGAAGGAGAAGGAAGAGATCAAACTCCTCACGCCCTAAGATCCTTTCGAGCAATACTTGTAGACCGTTTGGTAGGATCAAAGGCCAGTGTTCGCAGAGTAGTGCTCGCTTCTCAGTATTTCGTTATATATGTGTTTTGATTGCCCCCGCAGAATATTACAAAAACCGATATGTTTTCGAAAGATGAAGGTTTTCGAGAAACACGTTTAGCTCACCTGAATGGTTGAGCTTACCTGTCGATGAAACGGATTGTCATCGATTAGCAAATTGCAGACCATCCATACCCAGGCTAAAGACTTGAGGCACATTGCATATCTGTATAAAGAAGCCCAAGAATGAAGCTTTGAAATACCTAATATCGGCATTCTAGCCATCTCAACCTCCTTTCAAGCATTCTACGAGGAATTTCTTGGACATGCCGGCACCATTACTAACGTGCATAAAATTTTGAAATATAGTTGGTTGATATGAGAGAGTAGGTAAGATCCAGGGGGAGATGGGTGGGAAATAAATGATACCTATAACAATTCTAGGTGGAGGTTGAAAACTACTCCACAAAAACCCAGGTCCCGTCATCATAAAATGATCTCCAACCGAGGTTCAACCGCCAACTTAATCTTCCGATATCAATGCGACAGCCCTCCAGCTTCAACTTAAAAAGCACCACCAGCCGTTCTTGTCGCAAACCACAGCTGTACGAAAGCCCACGCCCATCATGGCCAACAACGATCTAATAAAATATGTCACCAGCGAAGTAGATTTCTACGACCTCCTAGGCATAACCTTCGAAAACTGTTCCCCCTCCATCCTCCGACGCGCCTACCGACAGACTGCCCTCAAATACCACCCCGACAAAGTAGGAACCGCTTTCGACCCCGAGAAATACGAGCTCTTCCAAGCTGCGAATGACATACTCTCAGATCCAGAGTTAAAATCCAAATATGATAATCACAGGAATGCGAAGCTGCAGAGGCAGCGGGCGAATGAGTTATTCGAGGGGAAGCGGCGGCAGATGAAGGAGGATTTGGAGGCGAGGGAGAGGGGTGGTGCGGTTGCGGGGATGAAGAGGCAGAGGGAGGATGAGGGGGAGATGGGGCAGGAGTTGAGGAGGTTGGCGGAGGAGGGGAGGAAGAGGAGGGCTGCGAGACAGTCAATGATGGCGGAGGGGTTCAAGGTTGATACTTCCTCGCCGATTCCTTCTGCGCCAAAGTCTGCACCACTGCCGAAAGAAAAGGCACGAGCTCCAAATACCCCACAAGCCGCGCAGACCTCGAAATCAGAAGAGCCTCAAGAAGAGGACGAAGTAGAGCGGCTGGAACGAAGGATTCGAGAAGCGGAACAAGCCAAAGCCCTGAAAGCACAAAAGAAAGCAGAGAAACGGGCGAGGAAGAGTGGTGTCTTCGTACCTCTAGATTCTCAAGCTCCAAACTCAGAACCACCAAAACCTACGAGCTCAAAGCTGGGAGCAGATTTGGAAACATCTACACCCATCAAACGCCCCGATATCTTCAAAGGTCTAAAAGCTGACGGGAAGTCTTCAACATCTCCGAAATTCTCTTTTTCGCCAAATACTACACCCAAGAATGACTTTTCTGCTACAATGGCGAGACTGAAAGCTGCCGAGAAGATGAAGATGGAGGAAGAGATACGGCAGAGGGAGTCAGAGACTGCTAGTTGATGCAAGGATGAAGTAATACAGAAGAGAGTATGAGATATGATATTGCATTAGCGCTGGAGTTTGGTTAGAAGATAGTTGATTAATACCCATAGAAATTGTAATTTAAATGTTGACAAGGAGAAGATATCCAACATCAATGCCAGGTTCAAGCAGAAATTGCATTGGCGTAGTAGTGCCTTGTAAAATAAAGATCCTCCATTATCGGTGTCTGGCAGGCTTTCAGTTCAAAACACTCGCTTCTAATTTCAGCTTCATCCCCACGTCATCGATGGCCTCAAGCGCAAGGCTGAGAAATCAAAGAAACCTCGGCAACACTCACCGGAATAAAAATACTCAACCTTCTCTAATACAACCAGCCTGACAATCTACCCAGAATACTTCACAATGAAACCACCATCCCTCCAACTCACTCGTCTCACAAAAACCCGACCCTACATCTGCACAACCTGCCGCCTCTCCCGCCCCTTCTCAACCTCCAAACCTCGCGCCTCCCTCCCTCCTCCTCCCACAGCCTTCGCACACCTCCCCTCGCGACGAATAATCTCCCTCACCGGCCCCGACTCAACACGCTATCTCCAAGGCGTAATAACAAACACCGTCACACCCCCAACAGGACCATGGAAAGAAGGATTCTACGCCGCCTTCCTCAACGCCAAAGGACGACTCTTAAACGATGTCTTCGTCTACCCCCACGGAGAAGAAGGTTGGCTAATAGAAGCCGATGCCCTCGAAGTCGACCGATTAGCGAAAATGATGAAGAGGTTTAGATTGGGTAGTAAATACGACGTGCGGGTTCTAGATGTCGATGAAGTGGGCGTATTCAGTCTCTGGGGCTCCTCCCAAACCTCTTCAGGTGTACTAGCAAGCTGCGAAGATGTGCGAGCTCCCGGGATGGGTCGACGACTTCTCTTACAAGGGAGCAAAAAACCAGAACTGGATGCAGAACAGGTTCCCGAGGATATCTACACACTGCGAAGATATCTCCACGGCGTCCCGGAAGGTCAAGGCGAGTTACTACGCGAAACGGCCCTGCCGCAGGAAAGTAACATCGATTACATGAATGGGATATCCTATAAAAAAGGCTGCTACGTAGGCCAGGAACTCACTGTTCGCACACACCACAGAGGCGTTGTCCGGAAGAGGATACTCCCCGTTCAACTCTACGGCCCTCACGATCCAGTTCCCAAGATCCTAGAATACAATCCAGAAGCCAATTACGGCGTGGAAAATATCCCGGGTGAAACAAGTATTGGTCGTTTTGAGAAGAGAGGGAAGAGTGCTGGGAAGTTTATTAAAGGGATTGGAAATGTGGGGTTGGCACTTTGTAGGTTGAAGATTATGACGCCCATGACGCTGGGCGAGGAAGGGGACATGGAGGGGTACAAGGACTCTGATGAATTTACCCTCGAATGGGGGTTGGATGGGGAGATTGAAGAGGGGAAGAAGGAAATGGTTAAGATCAAGGCGTTTGTGCCCGAGTGGCATCTGTCCTTGCAGAAGATCTAGGTCTGCCAAGGTAATAATTGCTTCAATTTTGGGGCCATGTATACATGTAATAGAATGTAACATAGAAGCTGTGTAAGCTAAAACAAGTTGTAAGTATGTCAGCGAGTATGTTTTATTCACTAAATCATAGAATCACCTGAGTCTCTACTCAAAGACAACAAAGAGTTAAATGACGGCTCCAATTCCCTGAATATGTATCTCAACATCTTTTTTTAAATCCATAGAAGGACGCTCAAAGAATCTCATCGCATGCGCAAGAAACGTCGGACGCCAAAAAAAAATAATGCTTCAATAAAACGACCTTGCACCGTTCCCCGTTTGCCCTAATACAAACTCCGTTCGCTAGAATATGTCCTGATATCATACCCATCATTCCGTCCGCTCGTCCCTTCCTAAATCAACGCTGACTTCCATTCGCAACTGAATCAAGATAACTGAGCAAGAACCCCTTGTCTGCAGGTGAGATTGGAGTTTGACTTGCACGCCTAGCTCCTTCACTAGCAAGACTACCTACTCGAGATCTTGACACAGGGTTGAAAGCGGGCTCCTTATGACTTCCTGTAGAAGGTTCACCGCCGGAGTTACTAGTAGATAATGGATTTTTCCCGAATAATGAAAGGAGATTTTGCTTATGATCTGAAGAGCCCGCTGCTGGCTCGTGTTCTTGTATAGTTTGAGGGATAAAGGTTGAGCTCCTAGAGGTCGTAGCTGGGCCTCCTTGCTTTGGTACTGTTGGAGCATCAGACGTAGGACGCTTCAGTATTTGCGGCTGGAAGGTTCCGTGTGATTGAGGTGAAGATTGATGTCTATCATTCTCACGAGGAGCACGCTTATTCGTATTTGACCTCGGCACGTGCGAAATTTCTGGCTTGGTCTTTGGGGAAATCTCTGGAAGTTTCTCCTCAACTGGCCGGGAAAGGATCGTCATCGCCCGGAAGGGGAGATTGGATTCTGGGTTCAAAATAGGGATAGATCCGTTGCTTGCAATGTTATCTGGAGTTCTCTTGTCGTTCAACAATGCGGAGGTTGTTGTAGCATTTGTAGAAAGTGGCTCAACAGCTGACAACTCTACTGCCGAGGGGGTTCCGTTCGTAGGCAGAGCTGTAGCTTCAAGTGGCCCAGCCAAAGAAGCCGCTTGGGTTGTGGGACTTTTGAATATTCCAAGGAGAGCGGACTTTTGTGACTCGCTGATAGGTTGCCTGGGGGTCAAGGCACTTTTCTCCAAGACACCAATATTTTGTTTGACTATAATCGGTGGAGGAACTGCCATTGATGCAGTACGAGGGGCTTCGACAGCAGGAAGTTCATGTGGTGGTGCTCGTGGTGCAACTGGAGCTTCCGTGAATCTGCGAAGAGGCAGTTCGGCCGTGAGTGTTTCGCCAATGATGTCTCGACTTTTGAAAGCATTCAAAAGAGCGAGGGAATGACTCGTAAGTTTAGTACTTTGGTCATTATTTGGAGGAGGAACCATGGGCGCGTGTATGTTAGGGAATTGTGGATTGTTCATATGCATGTGTTGTGGAGGTTGCTGTTGATATTGGTGCTGTTGCTGTTGCTGTTGCTGAATTGGCTGTGGCATCATAGGTGAATGCACAGGTCCTCCGTTAAAAACAGCTCGTTGCACATGAGGCGGCAGAGGTTGAGGATGTATGAGGTGTTGCGGTTGGTAAGGATGTAAGTTATTTTGGTTTCTTGGGATGTTTTGATGACCAATGTTATGACCACCAGCTTGTTGAATTCTCAAGTGGTTCGCATTGTGATCGTTTTGGGAGTTTGGTTCACGATATGAAAAAGAATCGTCACGTCGTTGGATAGGAAACTGAGGTGGTGGTGGCATGGTTGAAAATGCTGGAGGCCTTGGTTGAAAGTGATGAGGGGTCTTTGGCATGGCTGGATTCACATCAACATGCTCTAAAGGAGTACGAGGAGGTGCATTGGCCGGTATGGGTTGATTTGCTGTTGCCGTCGGCTTGCTGTGCAGCAAGGCAAGTAACGCTGATCCGGAATTGGTAGCTGTCACCGGCGTAATCGAAGCATCACTCTGCAGGCCTTGGGTGGATGGCTGGATCTTAAGGAGGCGATTCAGCGCAGCCTCGGTTCCCTCAATGGTATCCAATTCCGGGGCTGCTCGAGACTCATATGTAGAGGCTTGCGCTGCCGATTCCGCTCCTTGGTCCTCTTCTGTCAATATATCGTCATGACTCATTCCAGCAGAAAGATATTGATTGCTCGTCGCCCTCTTCGCATCTTTCTTTTTCTGTTCGATAACCCATTTTCGGAGAGGTACTAGGAACGGAGCCACCATGTAGAACTTGCTTGGGCTTAAACCAGGAGCGGCTTCGGCCTGTTGCTGCTGACCCTTCTTTCTAAAAGCTGGGAGTTCCGAAAGACGCCACCACTCAATTTTACTAATTTCCTTCCGCGTTCTTGGAGCAAAGTTGGTATCCGTAGGGACTCCTCGGAAAACAAAAAGTCGCATCTGTTGCTCTCGCATATTGACCTCGATCGATTTGACATCCCGACCTTCTGGAACCAACCCTGCAGCGCCTAGCTCCAAGCCAGTTTCCTCGTAGACCTCACGTATAGCACAGGTCAAATCATCTTCATCCTTGGCAATTTTCCCCCGTGGGAAACTCCAACTGGCTCCCTTTTTCCAGCCCTTGACCAAGACAACCGAATCCATAGCTTCATTGAGCATGATAGCGCCTCTCACTGGAACCCGTGTTTTGTATGCGAGAAAATCTTCAAAGGCTGCCATGTGGTGGCCTTGAGAGAAAGGAGATAGCAAGGGACAATGGGCGAAGATGCGTAGGCAGAAGCTTCGAAGAGACATAGAAGGTAGAGAGGGGTCGAGGGGTCGGATGAAGTCCTCGTAGAACCATTGTGCTTCCTCGACTTGGAAACATATTCGCGGAACGTCTTTCAGATCATCCTCCGGCAGGTTGATTATAAAACGGACACAGAGATCGTCCAACCCTATAGTTTGTTAGAATGAAATTTGAGATTGAAGCCAGGAAGGGGAAATTTTGAGGGTGGTAATGGCGTTATTTTTGCCAGGTTGCCATAGAAGTCCAAGTGAACGTTTGCTACACTTGTAACGTTTCCCCTTCGGCTTTAGGAAAACATTCACTCTCGTGTCTCAGGATGAGGATAATGAGTCCAGCCCATCATCTTGCAAGACTTACACTCTTCTAAAGTCAAATTTGTTTCGGTCATATTGTTTTGCCAGCATATCGGGACGACGCGTAGTCAACTGGCAAGCCACGGCTTTGGGAAGCTCTCCAAGCTCTCCGGGCTGTGTTGCGAGGCGACAACGTCTCTCGATAGTGTGAGATGTCGGTCGCGACTGGTGTTGAGTAATTGCAAATCTAGAGCTGTCTGATTCCGAGGATGATGTTTGGAGCTTGTGTGGGGATAAGGTGGTGGAGGTGGGAGGTGGAAGTTGCGATGGATGCGTGGTTCGAGAGGATTCCTTCAGTTTGGTGTAACTCATGCCTTGCGATTCACGCCCAACCACCTCATCGCGACTAGGTGTCCCCGCTTGTATATTGAGGCCTTGAATATCGGGCTTGAATATTCACATAGCACAGCCACAACAAGAGGACTTGTGCTACCAGCACAGCCACACCCACCGCGCTATAGCCAAGGTTTAGCTTATCGCCACCTCAAACTTTAATCGCTGGCTTGCATGGCTCACCGAGTGGCCTGAGCACATGCACATCTGTAACCAGTAGATCTGTGAATGACGTTCTAGACAGACCAGCCCAGCTCATGATTCAAAAAAACAAGAAATCTCCCAAAGAGCGGTCTCTCTTCTTGCACACATAAAGAGCCAAGTCCCACCCCTCCTTCTCTCCATTCCCAAAATAACTTCCTCCTTCATTCTCCAACTTTATCGTTGCCAAAACAAAGAGATACGATACCCGCGCCAAAATACAAAAATAGGTAAGCGCAAACCGGGCGGGTTTTGAAACTCCGTCGCAATCATCGCCAACCACTCAAGCTGACCCTCGTTCCAGCACACAAAGCGCAAACACCACCCAGTCAATCGTCCATTGTCATCTCTAAGCGCATTGCCGTTCCAGCTTTCTCTGACACCCCAAGAAGAAAAAAGCCCAGGGATCCACATGCAAACTACATAAACCGACTTCTATCCCTCCCAATTTATCTGCCAATATTCAGATCACCATAGTATACTCCCAACCACCACAATGACGAGTTTTATCGCAAAGTTTGTTGCCAAGAAGATTCTTGGTGAGCGTCTGGAGAATAATTATGGAAAAGAGGTATGTTGAATTTCTACTTTGTTTCTTAGCTTCCAAGTAACTAACTGGTTGACAGGACCCATATTTCGAGACCGTTCCTGCGACTCGTTTAGATGGTCGACCATCTAGCAAGAAGGGCAAGAAGAGACTCAAGGCTTTACCACCCGGAATTTCAGAGCAGGATGGCAAAGTTCTCACCAAAGTCAAGCGTCGAGCATACCGACTGGACATGAGTCTTTTCAATTGCTGCGGAATCGCGTTTGGTTGGTCCAGTGTGATTGGCATAGTTCCTGTGTAAGTCTTGTCCTGCCCAGACATTTCCTCATCTTCGCATGCTAATTGAAGTACAGCATTGGCGATGCACTCGATGCTTTTATGGCCCTCATGGTACTCCGAACATGCCAACAAGTCGAAGGAGGTCTACCCAAAGATGTCAACGCCAAGATGATGTTCAATATTATTGTCGATTTCGGTATCGGATTGGTTCCGTTCTTGGGAGATATCGCAGACGCCCTATTCCGAGCAAATACCAAAAACGCGATCGTCCTCGAAGAGCACCTTCGCAAAAAGGGCGCAAAATTGTTGAAGGAGCAAGGCCGCGCACCACAACGAGATCCTAGTGATGCGGACGCTTTTGATGATCGAGTGCGAGAGGAGGTTGAACCACCACCAAAATACACCACCCGTCAAACTCAGTCTTCTCGACACGACAACGAACGATCTGATAACAGACAACACGAGGAGGTCATTGCCCCACCGAAAAAGAGTAGTTGGCTTGGTGGGCGGACGAAGCAGACTGATGTTGAACAAGCATTGAATCAACATGAAAGGCGCAATCCTGATTCTCGGCGGGAGAAATCAAGCAGGAGCAACAGACGCTGAATGACTTTATGACTGGGGAGTGTATGACAAAAATGGGAGCGTGACGATATATGATGTTTGTTGTGTCATTGCTTAGGTCTTTGGGGCGTTCGGGTGTTGACAGGCTGGTTTTTTAAGTTACATGGCAGGGCCACTACCTAGTATAGTAATCAGTGTTGATATTGCAAGATAGATACCCAGAAATCAAACGAATTTCAACAACAAATATATATACATCTTGTGAATTAATTTACATCTCTCGTTCCCATTTTTTAGTTTGACATTATTTCACCAAGCGGCTGTGGGGGTTTCTCGTCAGCCACCCAAGGCCGAGCTAGCCTGTAAGAACTTTATTTCAACCCTATCCTACAGTGTCGGCCTCTGGGGAGCTTCTAACGCAAGTCAAGTAACTATCCCAAACAGCTAAACCAATTTGTGACTGTTAATCTTAACAATTAAAACAATCCACTCCATTCGTCCTACAGTCTTGGAACAACCAATGTCCACCGCGAGCCTCCAAAATAACGCCATCCCCTCATTCCCTCATAACTCACGAGCGCAACTTATGCCTCGAAAAAAACTGCACCAAATGCTGACTTGTAAAATTGAAATTCGTAGTCTGATTCGGACTCCCACTCAAATCCAGTCCCAACGTACTAGGCCACGCATGTCCCATCCCCTCCACCGTCAACCCCCTCACCTCCGCCCCCTCACACTCCCAAACCTCTTCCCACGTCCCCTCGTGCACCTCCCGCACCGTAGGAATCGCCCATTCCCCATCATACCGTCCTTTACACCCATTAAGCTCCGTCCACATCCTTCTCCAAACCCGAACATCGGGTTCGGGACCGAAGCGGGAGAGTCGATGGAGTGACCCGTTTGCGCGTCCGAAGAAGGGCGTTACGATGTCTTCTACGCCGTGTGCGTGGAGGATGGGAACGGGGTGGGAGGGCGTGCAGTTGTGGAAGGCGAAGGTTCCTTGGTAGAGAGCTGGTGCGACGGGGGCGAATGCTGCGAATATGGAGGAGGTGTCGGGGCGGCAGGCTAGGAGGGCTGTGAAGCCTCCGCCGTTGGATTTTCCGCAGGCGTAGATGCGGGATTTGTCGATGTTATAGGTTTGGGAGACTGTGGAGATGATGTCGTAGACGTAGGCAATCTTTTGGAGGTTAGTTGTAGGGATTTTTGAAGAAGGGGGTAAGGTGAGAGATCTGGGATTGGGAGATGGAGGGGAAACGTACATCATCGACGGTTTTGTTCTCGTATGGTGCTCCTTTCCAGATGTGTGTCATTTGCCAATCGGTGTTGTTCACACCTTGAGGATAGACCGTGAGAAATGGCTTTCCCGCAATGCTCAGTGAAGGATCAGAGAGCTCAGTGATACGCTGTTGCTTCTCGCTGAACCCACCAGCTAATGAGGACCGAGATATTTAGCATGATATATAATAACATAAACAAATGAATAGTATCAAAAAAGGAGAGAAGACGAGGTCTTTTGCAACTAACCTCCGTGGAAGGAGAGAACCAGAGGGTGGGATTCCCCATGTTCATATGCCTCGGGAACATTGAGGAGGAAAGTACGCTCTGTAGGAAGGGTATATTCAACATTTCCAGTGACAGATTGGACAGATATAGGAATAGAAGAGGAAGACAAAACGACTTGTGATGCTTGTGAAGTATGCGCGAGCCCGAGGGCAGCGAGGAGGATTGATGAAAACGGTAACATTTCGATTATTGGTTCCAGAAGAACAAGAGAACAGGAAGGGAACCTCGAACTATCGAGGCAACCTGCAAGAGAATAAGAATAGGAAAGACAAGAAACTCGAGCGGACACTGCCCACTATTGATCTGCAGATGAGGAAGCGCCAGGAAGTGGGGTTTGAAGAGCGGAGGACGCGAATATATATCTAGACTGGGGGAACAGGAATTTTATTTGGCCGATGTCGTGATCAATATCCCACTCTTATTTTTGATGGGAATTCGAGGCCCCGGTTCGCGGGAATTGGAGAAGATCCTGCGATAATCCTGCCATCTATGCAAGTTTATCTCGACTTCAACAGGCAAAAAGAGGATTTTTTGTCTGCTGGAGGTCGTTCTTCTTTGCCTGGCAAGAGATAACAAAAGAGGGTTGAGAGAACGTTACGATCGGAAATACCAGCCGACCTTGAAAAACTGTAGCACTGTTATCAACATCTTATCAACACGGACATGATTCTTCTTCTGGACTTTTGTACCCGCTATCATCCTTGAAGCTTGGACTGTTCTGCTCCTCGTGCTGGAGACTTTTTGACTTTGCTACGATTTCGCCATTCGCCGTGGGTCTCTCGTGCGATTGCAGAGTTTTGGTGTACTCGAGAAATCTGCAGGTCCAAAAGATGGTCGGTTTTATAAGAACCAAGCCGTTGGCACGCGGTTTGAACCTCTTGGTGTTTAAGCTTGTTTTCCTTGAGATTTCTTGTGCCCTTCCAGCAAACGCCCCCTCCGCGCTCCGGTCCGATAGTCGGAGTCACCGCCGAGATGTCGTCCGCGACTCACAACATCGCTTCTGATGACGGACATGCGATTTCCAGTGCTCACGATGTCGATGATTCGAGAAAGAGAGACGAAAAGAGCGAGATTGTGCAAATGAGTGTGTCGGATATTGAAGGGGACGCAGACAGAACAGATGACTTGAAGGGTGCCGATTTGTATAACAGGGCTGACAAGGTCGAATTAACCCCTGTCGAAGCACTCACCTGGGATGTTTCTGGAGATCAATCGCCGTGTAAGCAGGAGACGAGCTCATTTTTCATTAAATAGATGCTGATTATTGCTAGTTCCAGAAGTTGCTGCTTGTGTCGATAACACAGACGACCCGACAATTGCATGCAACACTGTGCGAGCGTGGATCTTAACGACAGTTTTTGTTATTCTCTTTTCGGGTCTTAACCAGTTCTTTGGCCTGCGTTATGTAAGTTTGAGAGAATTATATAAATACTTTTTTCCCGAACAACACTGATCCAGTTAAGCCCTCTCTGTCCCTCGGATATGTTGTTGCTCAACTACTCGTTTTCCCAATCGGTCGAGCTTGGGAGAAACTTCCCCGTTGGCGAGTCCCCCTTGGGCGATTTACATTTGATGTCAACCCGGGAGTTTTCACAAAGAAAGAACATGCTTTGATCGTTATTGTAAGTTAGCCCTACAATTTCCCTCGCTCGAACGTTTTTCTGATGAAGATACAGTGCGTCAACGTATCTACTAGTGCAGCATATGGCTTGGGAACACTGGTAGCCATTACCAGTCCCGTTTACTGGAATCATGATAATGGTCCAGGATTCGCTTTCTTGTTTCTCTTGACTTCTCAATCACTTGGGTAAGTCTTTTCCGCCAGAGTTGGTTGAGCGGCAAATTTCTGACATGGTTTTCTAGATTTGGTCTTGCTGGACTCACACGACGATGGACCGTCTACCCAGCAGCTCTCATTTGGCCATCGTCACTTTCCTCTACTGTCCTTTTCCGAACTCTGCACGAGCCCAAAAAGGAGGAGGAATCTGCCAATGGCTGGACGATGAATCGATATAGATTTTTTACTTATTTCACCACGATCGCTTTTGTTATCTTCTGGTTCCCCGATTATATCTGGACGAGCTTGTCTACATTTGCTTTTATCACTTGGATTTTCCCCAAGAACCAGAAAATCAACACTTTGTTTGGGGTAAGATATTTTTGTCATGTTTCTGATGATAATGAAGCTAACTTTATTGAAGATGAACTCTGGATTGGGTCTTCTTCCCATCAGTTTTGATTGGACTCAAATCAGTAAGCAAATTTACATTTCCCTTTCCATGTTTCCGTTCTTTTATACTTGTAGATGCTAACTTATTTCAGATTATGCTGGAAGTCCATTGATCACTCCATTTTACATCACATGTAATGCTTTTGCGGTCGTGGTAATCTTCTACCTCTTCCTCTCGCCAATCTTGTATTATTCAAATGTTTGGAATAGTGCTTAGTAAGTGCAGACCTTTGCAAAACTGTACAACTTCACGGATTTATGCTAACATGCATAGTCTTCCTCTATTATCCTCGAGTACATTCGACAACACTGGAAAGACTTACAACATGACCCGTGTCGTCGACAAGAATCTCAATTTTGTCCTCGCGAAATACCAAGCTTACTCGCCCATGTACATCTCCATGTCCTACTCGCTTTCATTTGCTCTCTCGTTTGCTGCCGTTACTGCACTTGTCTTCCACACATACCTCTACAACGGCAAAGACATTTGGGCAAAATTCAAGAACTCTCGCTCAGGAGGAGAGGATATCCACAAGAGATTGATGAACAAATATAAGGAGGTTCCAGAATGGTGGTATATTGTATTGACTGTCGTCGTTCTTGCCCTGGGATGCTTCACCGTGTCATACTGGGAATCTGGTCTACCAATTTGGGGGTTCATCTTTATCTGCTTTGGAATGGGATGCCTGTTGATAATTCCCGAAGCAATTTTGGAAGGGACAACGAACCAGAGAGTGTAAGTGCTATAACTTGAGAAATCGTTCCTTTTTTGTCACTAACAGCTCACCAGTTTTCTCAATATCATCACGGAACTTATCGCGGGCTACATTTGGCCAGGAAAGCCAATTGCCAACATGTTTGTCAAAGTCTATGGATACAATTCCGTCAAGCATGGAATGGATTTCGCACAAGATTTGAAACTCGGACAGTACATGGTATGTTGATTTCTACTTCCCGCGTCTCATCTCGGGGCCAAATAGAACTGATTCCATTCACAGAAAATCCCCCCTCGAGTTCTGTTCTTTGGCCAAATTTACTCGACGGTTCTTGCATCTGCAGTCCAAACTGGAGGTTAGTATACCTCCATTCTCGCTACAGTTTAAAAAACTAACTTGCGCAGTATTCCGATGGATGTTGAGCAATATCGAGAACCTGTGTTCCCCAGGCAACAAACAACGCTTCACGTGTAACGGATCGAAGACAGTATACAGTGCTTCCCTCATTTGGGGTTCCATTGGACCTCAGAGAATGTTCCAAACTGGGCAAGTCTACAGTGGAATCATGTATTTCTTCATCATCGGTGTATGTTATTCTTCAAATCCATTCCATTTCCATGCTAATATCTGTAATTTAGCCGGTTGTTACTGTACTTGTCTGGTTGCTTTACCGAAGATATCCAAATACTTGGGTACGATACATCAACGTCCCGATTTTCTTCAACGCAGCAGGTCAAATTCCTCCCGCCAATACCAGTACGTCCCAGCAACCCCTCAATCCCAGTTCCATTTACATGAAACTAACAAGTCATAGCTCAATACTCCCTCTGGTTCATCTTTGGATACATCTTCAACTACACACTCCGAAGACGTGCATTCGAATGGTGGAAAAGATATAATTGTAAATATTCCCCCACTCTCTCCATCCTATGATCTCAAGTTCTAACAACTCTCTCCACAGATCTTCTCCAAGCAGCAATGGATACGGGTACCGCACTCGCGACCGTGATCATCTTTTTTGCGTTGAGTTACAACAATATCGAATTCAACTGGTGGGGAAATACTGTTGGGGATAATACTTATGATGCAAAGTCGACGCCTTGGTTGAAGGTCAAGAGTGGTAGTCACTTTGGGAAAGGACCTGGACAATTTTGAGTTTAGATATGTCGGTGGAAATAGGTGTAGCTGCTTTGGAGAATATAATATGCTATATAGAAACATGGAAGTCGTAGTGACTCAATTTAAGACTGGAATTATACAATCTTACAGACTTGGATGCTCCTCTCTTCTAGGCGAGTTACGAAGTACAGTAAAAGTGGCTACACTCAAAGGCCCTTAGAAGCTGGATCTTTCTCGAGTAGCAACTCATACCCAATCAAAGCACGCCAGTGCATCCACCACTCTCAATGGCATCAGATTGTTTTCGTTCCGGTTTCGCTGATATCACATGAATCGCCTGAGGGTTATGTCACTATTGATATTTGTCCTCAAACTTCATCTGATTGAAAGATTTTTGCGGATATCTATATACGAGAGGTAACCCACCTAGATGTCCCCTGCTTTATGAGAGATCACATGACCCGATTTCATGCCACGTGAGCAAGAAAGTTGTCGTCTGAAGTTTGTTTGGAAACTTCAACCCACTCACCAAAGTTTCTCCTCCCTAGAAACCCCAAACCTAACACTCCTCCCCGTTTCCGCCTTCCCGTTCTGCCCATTCACAAACCCATGCCCATTTTCAATCCCAACCCTCCCAGAACCAACAACCCCCTCAACAACAGCATCCCGATGTCTCCTCGTCGCCAAAATCTCCTCTCTCACTAACCATCCAACTCCAACCATCCCGCCATTCCCAACAAGCACGGTCCCAAAAACCGGCGCGAAGAAAATTACTAACCAACTCACATCAACCATCCCCGCCCGTTTCAAATCCCAAAACATCACCCAGACCCAGAAAATATTTCCGAGCACGAAGAATACTTGATCCCACTTCAGCATTTCCCTGATTGCTTCCTCGAATGTGGCGTGAGAAGAGGAAAAAGGGATGGGGATGAAAATTCGGATTAGAGAGTATGAGGAGAACCAGAGTGTATACAACCAAACACCTGTAGAAAAGGCTGAGAATGTAAGGATTGTACGGCGGATCGTTGGGAGATCCCTAGTTAGATTGTGGAGGTGATTTTGTTTGGTAGTGCTGGTTGAGAGGAAGCGAGCGGAGAGCCATTGGCTCAAACAAATCCCAATGGGAAACATACGCCAAAGCCAAGCTGCGATATGTCGATGTGGTAGGACGGGCGAGAGGTACGAGTCGAGGTATGTGGTGTAATATATCAGAACCATGATGGGAAGAATGGTTTTCGTATACGACAAATCAGTTAACCTCATATCGGAGGCTTTGAATGTCGAGAGGGGGGTGATGATGTAATGCACAAAGTTATAAAAGGGGGCAAAGACCCCGATTCCGTGGAGGTTGAACATTCCCCATAGCAAAGCACTAGTCGCCCAGTTAGTTAAAATCTTAAGCGAGGGAAGATGAAAGCAGGGAGGAATGGAGGTAAGTGGACATACAATCTCAAAACCCCAAACTGGTTCCCCCTCCGAGCCGCCTCAATGAGCAAAATAGTATACCAGACCCCGAAATCCGCTAAGAAAGAAAACATCTGGAACCAACTCCCAGGATCGGCGCCCATCTGACTAGGCGTCGTGACCAAAGTCCCTGGTCTAGCTTGTTCATCGAAAAACGAGATACGATAGAATTTCTCCAAGAGCTTCAACTCCTGACCATCGCCCCAACGATACACACCCTCTCCCAGAATCCTGAACCCCTCTTCATAAGGCACCATCCCGAACATAATATGAAAACAGGACAACCCCATAACAAAAATCGGTAACGCCCTTAAAATCCTAGGCCAATGACTTTCATGTTTCCCGATTCCTTGGGAAGGGTTGAAGGGCATAGTCCCAGTAAGCGAGCGTCTGGTGAGAGGCAAGAAATCAATCTTCCCAGCCCCAACCCAATTCTCACAACTTTGATCCACAACGAAATCTCCCGCGTAGGGAATGATATAATGCGCAATCAACCTCTCCTTCACTCCTCTCAAGGCTTGGAGCCTCGTCACCTCAGCCGCCCCTCGAATGGCTGCGCTCGCGCGGGGTTTCATCCCCTTTTCGAAATTCTTCAGAGCTGCGATAATTTCGACTGGATTGGGAGGAGAGGAATAGTTCTTAGCTAGACCGTAGAGTGAGTTCGCGAGCGCAGCAGCCGATTCGATAGCCAACATTCCCCCACTCCCGGAATTGGGTGTCATTTTGTGGATGCTATCGCCTAGACAAACGATTCTTCCTTCTGTCCAATGTTTGAACTCTGCTTCTTCTAAAGCCACCAAGTTCGCGTTTTGATGGGAATCCCAAAGATGGTGCATTCTCACAAGTCCATTTGGGAGGATTAGTAAGTCACCGTGCTTAGAAGCGAATGCGGCAGCGTCCTCTGGAGTAAACTGCGGGATCTCGTGGCTTTGGTAAATACGATCCATAAGGGCGAATAGGAACCAGTAAACCTTCCCTCCTTTCCCTGTTATGACGAGGGTTGAGACGTTCTTTGCATGCGTAACGTCGTAAGAACCTGCCGCTAGACCAGGGATGGGGGAGGAGATTCCGAAGAGGCATTTATATTCTGCTTTCATAGCTTTCTCATCCATTAGTCCTTTAAAATTTCTCGTTTCAATAGGAGGACTTGGTCTTACTTGCACTTTCTTTTTTCACGTTGAAAGTGTGTTGATTCTCAGCAGCTCGCCACATTTCATGACGAACAGTGCTGTTTACTCCATCTGCGCCTACTACTATGTCTCCATGGTATTCTGTGCCATCTGTGCAGAAAACAATCACTCCTTTGGGGTCTTGAGAAATTTTTTGGACCCGTTTGGAGGTCAAGATGCATTCTTTTCTTTGAACATGGTTTGCCAGGATCTGGAGTACACTCTGACGTTCCAAAAAGGCGACGGGGTAATTCGTCCTATCACCGACTGATCAGTCACCCCTCCAACTTCTTTCTGATCACATTGTATACGCACCTAGCACCAATAAGTTGAAAAGCATTACTTCTTCCCTTGATCAGGTCTTTCCCGTTCTTATCATGCAGTCCAGCGCTTTTCACGGGCTCAAGTAACTTTTCTACATCCTCATAACAACCAAGTTGGTCTAGAATTCTTGACCCGTTGGGCGCAAGACCAATTGAGGCGCCGACTTGGGGCGCAATAGCATCTCTGGATTCCAGCAGGACGTATTCGATTTTTACGTCTGATTTTTCTAGAGCATTTACTAAAGTGAGACCCGCGATACCTCCGCCGACAATCAACACTTTGACTGGCGAAGCGGAATGGGAGTGGGGCGAAGACATGATGTGGTTAAAGATTGGAAAAGAGATGGAATCTTGGAGATTCGGTTGCGCGAGAAAGAAGTGTTGTACTGCCTAGTCCTTGCTCCCACATGGATGACCTGACCTTGAAACACGGAATGTTAGCAAGCAAACCCCAAGACCGGGCTTTAGTTCTTGGGTTCCCGAGACCACGATTTGCACTTGTGAAGTTGCTTACTAAATTTAATCGCTCGTGTAGAGAATGCCTTGTAATTTCTCTTGGTGGACGGATTGATGCATGGAGGAAAACCCATAAAGAAATCATTCGAAATCAAACTAAAATATAATACGGGGCTGGTTCACTTTAGATATCGAGAAGATGGCAAGAAAAGAATGGATTGCTTAGCAGTGGTATCATAGCATCCCGTGCGGATGCAAATCTCAGGTCACTCAGTCATACAATGCTATCAAAAATTACCAGCCGAATTGAGTGCCCTCATCGGCAACCAAGGTACCATACAACTCCTTTGGATCACCCTCGATGGCAGCACGAACAATGACCTTGGCACCATCACTAGCCTCCTTGACTCCTTGTCCACCAGTAAAGTCGGTTCGACAGAAGCCACTAGGTAAAGAACGGGTGAGTAAGTTGCCATTATCTAAAGCAGAGGAAGAATTCGGGAAGCTCTTACGGTGCAGCGCAGATGACCGAGATATTTTCTTCAGCTAGTTGAACCGAGTAGATGGCCGTCAACATATTGACACCAGCTCGGCTACATCGATAAGCAGGGGCCGGAAAGGCTTTGGCGTTGTATGGGAAGTCACGTTTACCAGCCATGCCAATTTGACCAAGGCCAGTAGTCTAGGAATGCAGATATTAGCCCTAGATTACTTAGAGTTCAAGCTCTCCTAGACGTACCACGTTGACGATTCGCCTATCATGATACTTGTCACCTTTCAAGAGTGGCACGAAAGCGTCAATGACCACAGCCGTACCGAACAAGTTGGTTTCACAGACGACACGAAAGTCCTGGCGAACAGTAGCTCCCTGGGGACCCGAGGAGATTCCGGCATTGTTGATGAGAATGGCGATTGAACTGTATTCATCGGTCAAGGATTTGACTGCTTGGTCGATGGAGTCGTCGTCGGCGATGTCGATGACCAAAGGGGAAACATCTTCATGGGCGATAGTGGGTTCGAGCTCCTTGAGTTTCTTGATTGCCGTGACTGCTTTTTCCTTGTCTCGCGCGCCCACGAGGACGTGGAATCTGCCAGTCTGCAAAAGTTGTTGGGCGATGGAAAAGCCGATGCCCTTGTTGGCGCCGGTGATGACGACCCTTGGTTTAGTGGATTTGGAGGTGGACATAGTGAAAGGCGGGGTTGCCGTTGCCAAGGGAAGAAGGGGTTGAAAATGAAGCTATCTCGAGTTTGTAGGTTAGAGGCTTGGTGGGAAGTGATGAGGATGTTGAGACGTAGAAAATTCGGGGAAAGACCTGGGAACTCTCAAACTGACTTGATTTTATTCGGTTCGTGCTGGCACCTTCCCTTCCTTCCCTTCCTTCCCTTCCAACATTCACTTCCGTGGTTGTACAAGTACTCGAGAACAAAGGGGCAAGGAATGTCCGACTAAATCCGATTGGTCAGACACATCACCGAGATCCCGAAGGTAGGTACGACGTACCGGTAACATATTCCCTGATGATGGCAACTCGGTCTTTTGGGGAGGTTTTGTGTCAAAAGCAAAAGGGTGTTAATCTCCATGGTAACAATTGATAGCCATTTTCTCCTGTAGATAATTTATACCACAAGATAATTTTCTCACAAACGAATCACTTTCCACTAAAACCACCATCAATCATGGCTGAAGTAATTCAGCAACCACCCGCTATGGAGGCTTTCAAGGTAACACTACATGTGACCGTTTCAAGTAGTGGTACATGCAACAAAACTAATGCTTCATTTCAAAACAGGTTGAGCCCGTAGTTGAGCATCTTGAAGTAGTCTCGGCTCCTTCTCCTGCTGCTATAGAAGCTGCACCAACACCTGCTCTGACCCCGGCACCCAAAGAGCCAACCAGGGCATGGGTTGCGGTTTCTCAATGGCTTCCTCCTCGCACGCCAGACAGCGACTACTGGTGGCAGCTCACAGGTCCTCATTTGGCTGCAATGGTGCAGGAGGCCGGTTACCCAACCGAGAAACAAGTCGAAGCCCTAATTTTTCACTACAACTGGACTGTAAGCAATCTTGAAAAGAAGAAATACCACAAAGACCCATCTAATGCTTCATATAGGTTCCCTATCTAGGCCCGGCACCACCTGCTAATGGCATTGCAAAATGGAGATCTTTACTCACAGTCGATGGCACTCCAATCGAGTACTCCTGGAAATGGAACACCCCATCCAGTGATCCAGACGTGCGTTTCACAATGGAGCCTATCAGCAAGTTCACGGGCACAGCTTTAGATCCTCTCAATCAAGCAGCCTCCCAGGAACTCCTCCATCGTCTAAGTGCAATTATGCCAAAGGTTGATCTGACATGGTTCAACCACTTCCTCTCCACGTTCTTCGATCATGACAAAACCAAGTACATGCAAGAAGCAGCATCCGGAGTTCATCTCACAACCACCATGTCTCTCGCCTTCGAATTCGTGAGAAAAGGTCTCTCCCTCAAAACATACTTCGCGCCCCGTAAAATCGGACAACAAGGCCTCATGCCCCTCGCGGACTGGGAATCAGCAATCAGCCAACTCGACCCTGAAAATTCAGCTCGCGCCATGCTTCACGAGTTCCTCTCCACCAATCCTGAAGGAAAAACTCTCAACCCTTTCATGTTGGCGGTTGATAATGTGAAACCGGAGTCTTCGAGGATGAAATTCTACTTCCAATGTCCAAAGACGAGTTTTGATTCCGTTCGTGAAATCATGACTATGGGTGGACGAATCACCGGTGTCGATGAACAATTGAAGGATTTACATGAACTTATTAAAGCCATCTCAAACTTACCTGCTGATTTTCCCTCCGACGCCGAGGTACCGTCGGCAGAACAATACGATCCCTCTGCGGCTTCCAACTTCGTCGAACTCCCTATTTTGCTATCTGGGTATTTATACTACTTCGATATCGCCCCTGGTGCTTCCCGTCCAGAAATCAAATTTTACACCCCTGTCCGACGCTACGGTCGTGATGATCTCAGTCTCGCAAAGGGAATCATGGGATGGATGGAGTCGAAGGGGAGAGGGGAGTATTGTGAGAGGTATTTGAATATGCTTGAAAGCCTTGCTGAGCATAGGAGGTTGGATGAGGGACAGGGATTACAGACTTATGTCTCTTGTCTTTTCAAGAAGAGTGGCGAGTTGGATATCACCACTTATCTGGCACCGGAAGCTTTTCATCCTGTTAGGTTAGCTGGCAATGTTGGGAAGTAAGTGTATCGTCAAGGAAGATAGATTTTGGGATGGAAATATGATATTCGCTCTTTCAAACTTCCGTCACGACTCTTCCACAAATTCCCATATGTCCTTTGTATAAAATCCAAGAAAAATATAAAAGGTCTTTAGTTCAAACGTGCAAATCTATCTCTCTTTTTCTTTTCTGCTAATGGCTAGGCCTAGTGGAAGTCCTAACGAGTTAGTAGAGTTGAGCTACCCCTCTAACTACATGCTAGAGTAACCAACTTCTTAGGACTAGAACTCTGAGTCTAGCATAGTAACATTATATTTTTAAATAGAGAGATATATGTATTTGGGAGGAGAAGGGTTGGAGGGATAGAGGGAATTTAGAAGATGGAAGCCTGGCAGGGTTGGGGACTTAGAATGCAATTTTCTTCGGCAATGAGAACCACAATGAGGTATCGAGTGAGTCCAAAAGGTCGCAAGGGACATCTTCACTGGCACTTAAAGAAGCATATGGAAGGAGATGTGAATCAATTATAAAGAGGCAACACCGGTATGTTTGATATCGGTGTCTGGGCATTAAAGTGTAAACTATTGTGGTATTGACAGCCTCAAACACAGCTCAGGTAATGCTGTCTTTGGCTTAGCCAGCTCGCTTGACACTACCTATCATCTTCAATTCCCAGCCCCTTCTTCCGCATACCTCAACCTAACCCTCACCCCATCCTCCGCATTACAAGTAAGTGTCGAATTATGCCTCACACTCCTCGTACTCGTGGGCCATTCCCCAACCAACTCAATACCCTCAAACTTCTGCAGTATCCTAATAACAGCATACGCAGAACTAGTCAACGCATACTGCTGCCCAATACAAATCCTCGGTCCCCCATTAAACGGTAAAAACTCCCAACCACTCTTCCTTCCCTCCCATCGTTCAGGTTTAAACTCATCGCTTTCACCACCCCACAGTTTCCTTGATCGTTGCATAGAGAAAGTCGAGTACGTGATATCACTCCCTTTCGGGATGAAGATGGGGTCTTCGCCTAGAGGTCCACCGCCAAAGGGGAGTGTTGTGTCAACGACTGCGACACGGGCATTTAAGGGGACGGCGGGGAAGAGACGGAGGGTTTCTTGTAAGACGTGTTGGAGATAAGTACATGCTTTTATTTTTTCAAATGTTATTGAGCAATTTGAGCCGTCCGTGTCGTTACCGAAATGGTGGAGGATAATGCGGCGGAGTTTCTGGAATTTCTCGGGGTGGGTGGAAAGCATTAGGAATACGTAGCCGAGGTGACCGGCTGTGGTGTCTCGGCCTGCGAGGAGGAGGTGGAGGAGGTGGTAGCGGAGTTCTATGGGGTCACGGGTTTGTTGGACTAACTCTTGGAGGAGGGATGTTGGCTGAGAGTCTGACTTTTCGTCTTCCTTAGCAGTTGAGGTTTGGTGGAGGGCTGTCGAGACATAAGTGTCTACGAAGTTGTGACAGTCTTTGCAGGCTTTTTGGAAAGATTTTGGGTTGTGAAGCCAGCACATTGGACCGAGACGTCTTCTGATTGCTAGGGAATTTTGGGCTGTGTCGAATGCTTTTGTGAACGCATCGTCGTGTCGTGGTGAGCCAATTGCAGAATTTTTTTCGATTTCTAATGCTTCGAGTTGGGAGTTTACGCTGCTTCCGAATAGAAATTCGGTGGAGGAGTCGAGTGTTAAGCGAAGTAAAAGGACTTGTAAGTCGACCGTGCTTGTCCAGGAATCGTGCTTTGGAACCGCATCAATGGCTCGAAAGAGGTTCTGTATATGCTTTTCAGATTGTATCAGGCTGGATACACGGTCTCGAATGAAGGAAGGTCGGATCATGGCTCGGGAGTGTGCCCATTCTTGACCTTCGCTTGTGAACTGGATGCGTGTGTCGCAAGTTAGTATTTCTTTCTTTCGTTTGAGCGAGTGCGTGAGCTTCAATTGTCACTTACAATCCCCTTCCCAAGTAATGGTTCAAAACTCTTCCTCCTCACCTCGCCTAGCGAAAAATTCTTAAAGTTCGTCGCAAGAAAGGTCTGGATATTCCTTGGATCACTCGTGACTATTCTACATCAGCCTATCTTCTCCCTCTCTCCTACGACTCCCTTATTTCACTCTTGTCACTTACCAACAACCTCAGTCCCCAAAATGGGAATAGAGTAAGTCATAACATTCCTCCTCTCCAACCAACTCAACCACTCAGCCTGCGCCAAAAAATACTGCGGAAATGTTTTCTTCTCCGTAGATTCAATAATCGCTTTCAATTGTTGGATTCCTAAGATATCCCACCATGGACGGGGATATTTTGGAGGAGACTTGCAGCCGAGGGCTTTTATTCTTTTGCATCGTTGGTGGGAGCGAATGAAGAGGATGAGGAAGAGGGGGAGAGCTATGAATGCTAGGGATATTAGGAATGCCATTTTAGGAGGATGGTCCACTGATGAAGATAACTTGAGAAGGAAACCTAGTGGGACTGTGGATTATGTTTCTGGTTGCGGAAGGGTGTTATGTGGTGAGGGTTCCCGGGGGCAAGGGGGTCCATGAATCTCGGTAACGCCAGACCCACTTTTTGGGTATCGGGGATGCAGGTACGTGGGTAATACCACATACCAAATGTTGATACGTCGAACCCCATTCGGTTTTTCATAGTCTAAGTTTCTTCTGATCTGAATCTAGTTTCATTCAGGCCCTTGCTTTCAGGATTGAGTCGGCTAGATCATCCTCATTTCATAGCTTGGATTTTACTGCAGGAGATCAAGCTTTGCTCGTGTCAAAGATTGAGGTTTCGCTTAGTAATTCGTTGTTTAAAAATTATTACGAGCCTCTCAAAAGTTAAAAAGGCGCTTTTAACAAGCGTTTGAATATGAGGAAGGAACGAGTGGTACTTTCAGGGGAAGCATGAGTCTAAAAGAGATCATGAACGAGAATGTTTTCATTTCGGATGTAGGAGCACCCAGGAAGAAAGGGAAGGTGTTGCTAGTCAGGAAGTGAACAAGACGAATTGGGGAAAAATCTGTGAGATATGTAATTTCCCATCATCCATATCTACATCCTCTCCTTCAAATCCCAAGATCTTGAAGGATTTATCTCTAGCTAATTGAAGGTGATAGGATTGTAGAAATTAAACCGCCCGAATGGATCATACTTCTTCTTTAAAGAACGAAGTTTTTCCAACCGCCATGGTTCATGCCCATACATTTGTTCCAAAGGCTCGGTTCCAAAAGCGTAGTTTACGTATGTTGTTGGTTTTCGGCCAGGTTGTCCTTCATTCCACATTTTCACAGTCTCTTGGCCCCATTCGATGGCGTAGGCGTCAAGTGTTGAGTTTGGTGGGTAGGAAACGTTAATATCCCTTTTCGTAGTCAGTAAACTCTCGTAGTATTTGGGCAATGAGAGAGCACAAACATGAGTAAATGATCATCGCGCAAAGCATATGCTGATGTTTTGGGATCAACTGCTAAAACGCCTTCAACAGAATACCCCTCCATCACTACAAATGAATAGACTACATCTGGGTTCGCTAGGATTTTGCTGGTGAAGAGATTGTAAATTGCTCGTTGAGTTGTGATGTTGTAAACCTGTAAACCAGCTGGGAATTGCATACGTTGAAGACCTTTACCGCAAAGAGCATCCTGTGTTCCCGTCCCGGTAGCATGTGGGATCTCGGGATAGGGGATATTGCCGTCATGAGTTGAAATGGGACCAAGTGCATCGAATGGGGCCAAAAGGGGTTCTGCATCCGCTTGAGAGCCAATGTATTCGAAAGACCAGAAAACAATAGGCTACCTACAGTAAGTTTCTTGAGCAGAGAAAGGGGCACATGAAACTTGACTTACATCCGTTGTGCTAACATTGTAGTCGAAATAGTACAAACCATAGTTGTTTAGGTACTTTGGTTGGGTGCCATTTCCACCAAGGGTATTTAAAGCTTCATGAACTTTCTCGAGTTTATCTCCGGTGAAGACATAACTCTTGTGGTACCAAGTATCCAAATTCCTCGGGAAAATCTTCGCGTTGAAAGAAGTGACAACTCCAAAATTGTGACCAGCGCCTTTCATACCCCAAAACAAATCTGCGTGAGACTTATCTGAAACTTTGATAGGAGTTCCATCTGCAAGAACAACATTCAAGGAGATGAAAGTGTCGCTGATCATCCCGTAAAGGCCCTGGTATCTGCCATGACCACCTCCAAGTCCCGGTCCCAACATTCCAACACAGCCGCAACTTCCAGTGTCTGAGACTAACTGTTAGGAATGATTTTCAAGTGATATTAGAGATAACCTACTTGTCACATAACCTTGATCCCACAGGTACCCAATGGCTTGTTCATCCCAAACACCTCCCTGGAAATGCGCAGATTTTTTGTCCTTGCTTATCGTAATGCTATCCAAAACATTGATATAAATCTCAATACCGTGGAATTTGCTTAGAGTGAGAGTAGAGCCATGTGCTCTGTTCACAGTGAGAAATGGGACGCTCTTGCTGTTTGCGTATCGGACCTATTTTCACTCTCAGTCAGTCGTTGGCTCGAAAGCTCTATGGAGAAAGTATTTCAACATACAATATGAGGTATATCCTCCTCGGTTCCAGGCTGCACAACAACACTTATCATTGGCGGCATATAAGCCTGCCATCTCTTCGTAGCATTTTGAAATCTTGGATCATTCTCTGCATAAATCACCGCCTTTGGAGAAAGTCGCGGACCCAATTGACGTTGGATATCCGAAGCTGTCAAAATAGCTGGTGTAGTAGCACAGATGTCATCTGGACAATCAATTGGCGAAGCTTCAAGGAAAGTAGGTAATAGCGTGAATGCGCAAGCCACAAGGGAAGAGAAGTGGAGCATCATTGTACCTGCTCGATAAAGATCTCTGAGTACAGAAGGAAAGAAGATGAATTAGATGTTTATAAACATAAATTTGTTTTCCATGGAGCTGTGCCGCATCATGCGTGGCAGCATCACCTCAATTACCGACCGAGCAGTGGTGAAAATCGGTCACACGGCTGGAGCGGGAAATGGATGGATGCCAATCCCGGATTGCCAAATTCAATAATTCATTCCAAGCGGGTTTAGTGCTGATGGGTCTGGAGAACCTTGTCTGAGCCATGTGTTGACATCTTTTTCAGGTGGTATTACCGGGAAGATGGAATCCAGGCCAGGTGAGTACTGCCCTCGGCGAGCCCGCTCGAGCTCGCTGCATTGAAGTTAGCCGAAGTGTTCAGGGTGCCTACTTCAATATCAGGGGTCGCCTCACCACATTCCCACACTACGCAGATGAATCGGAATTAGGAATTGTTTTGAGTTCCAGGATTTGATTCTACTTATCAACAATAGGAGTAATTTGAATAACCAGTTTGCTCACCAGGGCACCAAGTATGCAAACCAAACTAAGTGATAATTTTGAGATCCCAAACAACTATCGCATGTGAGTTCAGAACACTGGAGATATTCAAGAAGCTGAAAAGGATGGAGACAGATCAAAAACATTTGTTTGGCAAAAGAACACAAGTCTCCCAATAAGTAGCACAACCTCACTCCCACAATCAAGCTTATGTTTCAATCTTGACTTGTTTAATACTCAACCACTGATCCCAATAAACCATGATCGCCCAGTTCTCCTCCCTCCAGGGTTTCTCGGGCGAGATAGATCGAAAATCAAAGCGACGGAAAAGCTACCTTTCATTAGTCCTGGTCCCATCACGTTTTCTCCTTTTAAACAGTGAAAAACATTCTTACCTCAAGACATAATTTTTGCGTCATCATCTGGGCAATATTCTTCCCAAGACAAATACGAGGTCCATAACCCCAACTCAAAATATACTTATCCATCTCTTTAGATCGTTCCTCGCTCACCAACCATCGATCCGGATTGAACTCGAAGGCGTCTTCCCCAAACACATCTTTATTGCGGTGAATGACGTAAGGATTAGCCCCGATTTCCGTTCCTTCAGGTACAAAAAGGCCATTGATTTCAATGCCACCCTTGGAAACTAAACGAGGCATGATAAACGGGGTGGATGGGGTAAATCTCAAGGACTCCTTGATGCAAGCAATGAAATAAGGGAGATGGTTTGTTTGCTCATGAGTAGCAGTTTCTGGAGCAAGTTTCCCTTGGGCGTCGAAAGATTGGATTTCTTGACGTAGACGGGCGTGGATTTTGGGATTTTGGATGATGTTATTTATGAATGGGCCGATGAAGGCGGCGCTGGTGTCTGCTGCGGCTACCATGAGGACCAGTGCTTCGACTTTGATTTCTTCTACAGTCATGTAGGTTCCGTCACCATTTTTAGCATTCATAACACTTGGAACAATCAGCAAATAAGCAGGAGAGCAACTGTGGGAGGTAATAACTTGTCCAAGAAATCACCGTGAGCTTGGGCGTGACGGTTTTCGAGGCGATCTTTGAGCATATTGTCTCGGAACTAAAAGAGTAAGAGCGAGATCTTGATACTAATATGGGACTTATTACCTGCATAACTTTTCCAATTCCAGTGCCATCCCCAGCGGTTGGCATCAGATAATTTCCAAGAATTGGACTGTCCAAGACAGGATTGACAAGGTGAGGGAGGGCAGCAACGAGACCAGCCATTGGGGCCATATCGTGGAAAGCCTGAATGAGACCTTCCACATCGAATCCGTTTTTGACAAAGCCTGGAGACCTTCCGAAAGCCATGTGAGAAACGGTGTCGTAGACAAACCATCTAAGATTTCAAATATTAGTAATTGAGATATTAGAAGTTCAAACTTGAAGTCTTGCCACGTACTTGACCCATTGTGAGATGTCTAGATTCTCACCAGTCTCCACATATTTCTTCTGAAATATGCCCACGAGCTGAGAAATAGAAATGTCTAAGTCGCCTTCTAGCTTCTTCAAATTTGACATTTGAAACTAAATAATCATCAGGAAGAAACATGACCTCAGAATAGACTAGCACTCACTGAAGCCGCAATGCGCTTTCTCTTGTTCGCATGCTCTCTGTGGTCTTTTGCTTGGAAAGGTGGTGTCACACGTCCCAGAATTCCAGCACTGTAGAAATCTGTTTTATCTGCATATCTGTGATAAACAACCGGGAGAAGTTTTGGATCATTGAAAACTAAGAGGTTCGGAGCCACCCTAACTACTGAACCTAGAAACCAAGCAATGTTGTCAGTAACATCTACCTTTAACTATCCTTGCTGCTATTTGTAGCGTCTTTAACAAGTTTGCTTACCATATTTATTGTGGTAACAAATCCCGCGTGTATGACTATCCTTCCTAATGCAAATGTAAAGTTTCCAAAGGTTGGAAACAGATGCCCAGAAAGGTCCAGGGAAATGGCGAAGCGGGTGGAAATATCGGCTGTAAACACAACTGAATATAAAATATATGGTCGATGCCAACGAAATGGTCTTGAAGATGGAGAAGAACTCGATATTTTCAAGATGCACAAATTTTGGTAATACGAACTCAGGAAGGATGAGCTTGCTCTGTTGGGAGCGGAGATAATCCATGGTGGGTGAATTCACTTTTTTTGTGTGGTCACAGTAAATTTCAATCGAGAAACCTCTCAGTCAAAAGATTATGCAGATCCATTCTGGCATCTTAAAGTTCGGGGTTGGGTGGTTGGGATACTTCTCGGCGACTGGACATCTGGTGTCGGGTACTACCTACATTGACGACTTCCCCGTCAACGTGACAGCAGAATTTGAAAACTGCAGGTGCGATGCGAGAAGTGAGGGCTCCCCATCGAAAACCCGACAGAGCTTAGACAGAATCTCACAACCCAGGTCCTTCATGCGTTCGAGTTCGCCTTTCAACACATAGACTTCATAACGCTCGCATCGACAATGTCGCAGCCCTCTCCCAGGCTTCAGCAGAATGCCCCAACGTTGCGACACACGAAAGAGAAGCATGAGGAACCAATTGCTGCTACTGGCAATGCCATTGATGCCGAGCCAACCGAGAGTACCAAACAAACAAGAAGTTCTGGCTTTATTTTAGCCTTCGTTGCCCTCATGGTTTTGAGTTTCATGGCGGCTATCGACGCGAGTGCACTCTCGAACGTCCTCCCTATCATTTCGCTTTCGCTCGATGTCTCTGCGATCGAGACCTTCTGGATGGGGACGTCCTTCCTGCTTGCCAGCTCTGTGTTTCAGCTATTGTGTGGCTCGTTTTCTGAAATATTTGGTCGCAAAAATATGGTGTACACCACACTCTTCTTCTTTTTCACGGGATCGTTGGTTGCATCTTTGGCCAAAAGAGGAAACGGTGCAGCGATGATGCTTGCTGGGAGATCCATCCAGGGACTGGGTGGTGGTGGAATTCTTGTTTTAACTGAAGTGATTGCCGCTGATATGGTGCCACTTCGTGAGAGAGGCAAATGGCTCGGATACATTGCGATGATGTGGTCCTTGGGCAGTATCGCTGGCCCCTTAGTCGGTGAGTGGATTTGGCTTCCTTTCCTTTACACAAGCTGACTTGCATGATTTCTTCTAGGAAGTGCATTTGCTGAAAAAGTGACGTGGAGATGGATCTTCTGGATCAACTTTCCTTTCATCGCCATTGGGGGAGTTCTCATCGCCATATTCCTGCGCCTTAAATTTCTGCCAGAGTCAACATGGCACAAACTTTTGCAGGTGGACTGGATCGGTTCTGCTCTCTTCACCACTGCAGTGACTGGCTTTCTTGTACCGCTGAGTTGGGGTGGTATCTCGTATCCGTGGTCAAGTTGGCACACACTTGGCCCCCTTCTCATCAGCCTAGGGGGGATTGTGATCTTCGTCTTATGGGAATACAAGTACGCCGTGAACCCGATCATGCCACTGCAAATATTCCAAAACAGGACATGCAGTGCTCTGTTTGTTTGTTCCTTTATACATGGCTTGATACTTTGGTGCCAACTGTACTATCAGCCGTTGTACTTCCAGGGAATCAAGGGATACTCGGCGCTACTGTCATCGGTAGCGATGCTCTCTTCGAGACTCACAATGGCCCCGAGTGGGATGGCCACAGCTATGATTATTGCAAAGGTGGGTGATTACAAATGGGCAATCTGGATTGGCTGGACTCTGGCCACTCTAGGCGATGGAATGTGGGTTTATATCAAATTCCTGTTTGGCGGCCTGCTCTCTGACTCCCTTTACAGAATGATCCTTCTCGACCTTGACACCCCGATAGTAGCATGGGTTTTCATCAACCTCGTGACAGGTGTTGGGGTGGGCATGCTTTTTACAGCCATGCTTTTCGGTGTCATGAGTGCGGCGGAAGAAAAAGATGTTGCTTTTGTGGTGAGTATCTTTGCTTTTGCCCGGGCTTTTGGTCAGGCAGCCGGTGTAGCAATCGGAGGAGTCATATTCCAGAACCAACTTAGCAAGAAGATAACGTCTTACCCCAATATTTCCGCAAGTGCAGCACAAGTCGTGTCAGACTCGAGTGCTTTTGCTGAGAGGTTGGGGAGGATGGCTGATGGGGTGGAAAAGACCAATTACAGGCAAAGCTACGCCGATGCTCTCAAGGTTGTTTGGGCGACAATGTGCGCTCTTGCTGGTGCTGCTCTACTTCTCAGTCTCTTGGTCAGACATCATAGTATGAATAGAAAACACGAGACGAGGCAAGAGTTCGTACAACACGAGAAAAACGAAGAAGCCAACGTCGGTCCGTAGCAAGGCCAGAACGAGGGGCCCCGTTTTGGCTTATGGCCTCAGGCACAGATCAGCTGAACTCATTTGAATTTCATCGCCTCTTCTTTTCAGATGCTATGGTTCCTTCTCAATAAAATTCTGAGTGCGAAAGGTAAAGGTTACTTGTAATCCAAAATGTTGTAAGACATGGATTGCTCTAGCAACCTCCTAGTCTCGTTTCTCCATATCACGTGTCTTATCAGATGGCTTACACTACTACGCCAGTAGCATATAAATATATAGAGTACCTGAGCTAGCTATTCTAAATATTACATGTTTTTATTCTGTACCATAGTTCCTATTTAATAGTACCTATTTATGGCTAGAATAGACGATAATTATCGATAGTAAAGTTGTACTAATATCACTAGTAATTCTACATATATACTTAATTTCATTGTCTAGTAGAATGATTGTTCTATGTATTACCCGGATCAATAGCCGTCCATATAACAGAAGAGCCGAGTGAATATCACGTGAGTGACAGGTAATCTCCAAGTAGTTTACTAGCTTACTATTGGCTTATCCAACGAAGAAACAAGTTAGATAATCCCAGGATGTGATTGATAAATTTTAAGCTCCCACGAATGATGATGGGAATACTCTTGAGAAGTTTGGCAAATTATTGTTTATGTGGAAGAGAGCCGGTCACTGTCTTGATTCTAAAGTACCCCTGTCTTCATTACAGCCAAGTATATTATAGGAAAATCCAAGCTACGCCGCACTATCCTAACTTAATCCAAGAGAACCTTTGTTACACCCGGCTCAATCCGTTCTAACTTCTGCGCCAACTCACCCCAGACCTTTTTCTGGGTTTCTTGACCATCTTCATTGGTAACCATGTAATAAAGGTCATTGCTAATTCATGTGAGTATTCTGAAAACCGCAACAAAAAATCTGGAACCCACTTTTGGACATCCCCGAAGCTGATATAGACACCATGCGACTCTCTCCCCTCAGAGACAGCCGAAACCAGAGTGCGACTACCTTCCTCGATCGTCCAGGCTAAGCAAGCTCTCATAGTGGCCATGATTACTTTTGTGCTTCCTCGTGCGTAACGAGTCAGGCCAGTATGTCCAAGACCGGGATTTAAGTAGTTGAGGATGACGAATGGTTCCGAGTCGGAGATTTGTTGAGCAATTTCACGTGCTGCGAAGACTTGTAGTAGTTTTGAAACCTGATATCTGCTTTTATGTTAGTTCTAGTCTCGTATTTTGTTTACGGAATGCGAATCAAATACCGATCGTTCATTACGGCTGTGTCTTTGTTGTTGAGAGTTGCGAATATGTTCTCTGTCTTGCGTTCTGGAAAGTTGGTATAGGCATGAACACCTGAGCTGACTGGAGGAGGGGGAGTTAGCCCTCGAAAAGAAGCTAGAGAGAAAGGGTATTATACCGATAGAGATTACAGGAGTGTTCTTGTATTTTTCGGCCGATTTTCGCAGGATTGGTAGCAACAGAAGTGTCAAGTAGAATGTACTAACAACATTAACAGTAATAGTACTTTCATTGTCTTCAAATGTTTCGTAGTCTTCTGTGGCAATACCAGCGTTCATGACGGCATGGTCAATCCGATCAAATCGTTGGGATAGGTTGGTGGCAAAGCTCTTCACGGAAGCGTACTTAGAGAGGTCTAGCTCAAGAACCTCAATCACACCAGGACGGTCGAGGGCGCTCTCAATTTCCAATTTTGCAGCTTCTCCCTTGGAAACCGAGCGAACTGCGATGATAACTTTCTCGGCTCCCAGGCGAACAAAGTGAGCAGTCGCCTCCTTTCCATAACCAATATTGGCACCCGTTACTAAAACAGTCTTACCAGTGAAATCATGAGTTGGAAAGAGTGGACGTTTGAACAGTTGTGTGTACACTTCTGCTAGAAGAGCAGTGCTAAGGAGGCCCATCTTTGGCTTTGGGATAATTTAGAAAAAGATATGGAACTTGGGCTTGATTGATTTGCCAAGGCTACGTCTGAATCTTTTGAATAGAATCCCTTTCACATCATGGTTGGCAGTATATGCGAGAGAGAACCACGGGCACTGGAACACAAACGGGAAACCAAGCAAACAACGTCGGCCGGCTTTCTGTTGACAAGATGATCATCACAACTGGTCAATCTCGGTGATTGAGGTGGCGAGGGGTTTTGGTAGTCTAAAAAGAATGGAGACAGAGTACTTCCCCGGCCTGGGCCCTTCAGGTCCCCGAGGAATCCTTATACCCTGATCTGACGGCTGAGCTGCGAGGCGGCTCGGCGCTGAGGTGGAATGATACAAGCAATCTGTTTCCGACCATGTGCATTATGCATGGATATCTTCAAACTCAACGGACTGCGATTCGTGGGGTAAAGATAGTACCCCGCGAAGGATGATTGCTTGAATCGGCCATGTAACTTGCTTGGCTAGGCAGGGGGGCTTCCTGGTGAACAAAACGGAGTAAAGCGGCAGTACCTTGTTCTATTTCTGACCCTAGGTACAACACAATCCAAAGCTTTAATTCAGATAGTCAAGAGACTTGGGTTAACATTGTGAACTCTCCTAGAATTTCCCCGGGGAATTGGAACAACGAACTTTGTGCTTTGGAGTACTGAACAATTTGACCCTCTCTGTAGGTCATGGCAATGGTGTTTAATGAGTAGTTCCGGAGCATAACAAACCAGCAGGTGTTGATTCAACTTGACCTTATTAGGTCTAGGGTTATGGAACAATTGATGCAGCACCAGCAGTAATTTTGCAGGATGACTGCATCAACATTGCCGTGCTCTGCACGAGTTTAATGTTACGTACAGGTATTGCGCAAGGGGTATTGGTATCTTGTATCTTCTGTTATCAAGTCGGATTGCTTCTATTGAGTTTCGGATGCAGTCATACTGAACCGGCAGGGGTTGTACAAGACGCCCGATTGTGGAGGGGGTGGGATAATGCCACGCTGTAGCCTTATTGTGAGGAAGAAAAGCGGCACCTAATCGAAAGCTTCCATCTGGATACACTCTGGAAACGCAATGGAGTTTTTGAATGGTTGATTTATTGCAATTTGATGATGCAGTATCCTATCTTTTTTCCATCCTGCTTTACGTCCCGAAATCAGGCTTTGAGGTAAAACTGCGGGAATTGACATAGACGACCTCACTAACTTGATTACGCCTCTCTTGCAAAACAAACTTGATAATTTGATAGGCAAGAGAGGCAAGAACTCTGGTCGGTTTATTGCATATTCTACGTCTGATTTTCAGAGTCTCATACGCCACCAATAAGTAGGCTCCCGTTGAAGTAACCAGTGCCACGGATTCCTCACGATTTAGGATATGCGACGGATATAACCGTTCCATAACGCTTGTATACCCAATTTCAACCCTCTCTTTCAAGGAGATCCATAGATGGCGGTCAGAAAAAACACAAGGGGGGGGTGAATAGAGGGGTTGTACAAAGGGGGTGGGGAAATCCAAGATTTCAGGGACTTCAAAGACGTAAGGGCACCAAGCGGAGAAACCGATGTCAAAGAAGAATGGGAAGAATGGGGGTATGCTGCCACGTTGTCAAAGTTAGCGTGGAGAATATCCTACAACTGGAAGGCAAGTGGTTTGAGTCTCCTGATTCGCCTTCATCTTGCCATTACGAACCGTGTTTCAATTCTTCCACAGGCGTAGCCCTCGAACCATCCAACAAGGTGATAAGATGATGATATTCACGTGGATCGTGTAACCGTTGCACAGCAGCTGAACCATTACAAGAAAGTGTATTTCTCAGTGTTCATGATCGCTGAATATGGTACAACGGGCAGAGCTCTCGATATAAGTAGTTCGTCTTTAGATAAATATACTACACTATATATACATTTGAAGGATCTATTAGTAGCTGATTAAACGAAGAAATCACATTAAATAACTATAGATGACCATTCCTGAGATTGTTGATGTCAATTTAGTCACTTCCAGGTTGTTGCTTACGTTACCTAGTTAGGCATGGCGGGACTACTGCTGACTAGTGACCGATGCACAACGGTGCATATCCCATGTTGCTGCGATTTTCAAGAGCACTGGCTGGAGAATTTCCTTTCCAACTTGACCTGCAGCGATCCCTACCTCATTTCTATCGAGGAAGGAAGGTCCTTAAGTTCCTCGATACATCCTTATGCAGGTTATGCTTCTTTCAGGGTTTGCAATCCTACTACTTCATATAAGTACTCGAGGCTTCATCCTGGAATTTTGCTGTTGGGTTTCGTGTTGCCTCAATGGGCTTATCCACTAATCGCTTAATTGAACTTAAGTTTATTTATCCGCACCTAAGAGACAACCAAGACTGCCCAGCAAGATGTCTGATGCCAACACCAACACCACCTCATCTCTCGAGCATATTTCTGCCGGTTCGATAACTGACGGAAAAGCGGCGAAACTGAGAGCTTCATGTGATGCATGCAATGAATCTAAAGTTCGATGCAGCCAGGCCAAGCCAACATGGTACTAACCAATCTTTTCCAATTTTTTCTATCTTTTGATGTGTTTTTTTCCAGCTGACAATTCGATATCAAGTGCAAGGTGTGAAAAGCAGGGAGCATTTTGTGTCTATGGTCTTTCTCGGCGTAGTCATAAGACTGCACCAAGGATAGGGGCCTCGAATGCAACAACCTCCCCGATTGGGATTTCCAATTCTTCTCGTTCTAGAAACTCAAGTTCTACGTCCGATTCCTCGTCCACGTCCACGTCGGCATCAAACTCCAATTCCGTATTAGCATCTACATCTGCAGCAACTTCGATATCAGAGACTTCAATATCAGAGAATAGAGAACAAACGAAGTGTGGGGACATCGATTTTGATATGAATCATGGGGTAGGAGACAACACCATGTTATCATTATCCTCCATAGACGTCCTGCAAGACTTCAACTCTTACTTGCAACAACCGAATACATATAGCAACGACACATCAACACCCGATTACGATTTTACGGAATTTGGTAGCATGGGTAGCCTCGAAGCACCTTTCGACGTAGCTATGAGCGCGAATGCAATATCTCCAGAATTCCTCCATCATTCACGATCTTTATCGACCCCACTTCTTGATGCGTCTGGTCCGCAATCGCTTTCCAATCGCGGGTGTGGCTGTACTTCTGAAGTCACAAATGAACTTCTGTCGATACCGCTATCATTTCAAGACGACAATGCGTCATTTGATGTCCAACTCTCGCAACTGAAAAGGGCAATCAAGCTTTCCGAAGACTCTATTCGATGCGAGTGCACCTCTTGGGACGAATTAACCTCACTGACGATCTCCATCCTGGTCGGCCGTATTGTCCAAGGATTCGAGACCACACTTTTGAAACCCTTACCGTTGTCAGAAAATGCTGCCGGAAATACTCCTGGTGATCGTACGCCCAATCTTGCATCTCCCAAATTCTCATGGGGTGTTTTACAAATTGAATCGGACGATGAAGATAATCTGAAGAAGCATTTATGGTTGCTGCATTTCCGAAAACTAGAGGCATTATTGAGACAGTTCTCAGCCTCGATACGATTGATGAGAAATATGCGAGGTGCAGGAAACTCTGCTCACGTCATGGCTTGCGAATGTATCCATATGTGGCTCGAACAAAAGGCACAGACTGTCAGAGATAGGTTCTTAGCACAAGAAGTCTCTGCATCAAATGCCCGAGTCTGACTGTTCTTTCTACCGGGAAGGAGTTTGGGAGGGGTGGGTGGGGTTACATTTGGCACTTGGCAACAGTGATTCGGGGTGGTCTATTACAAAATGCAACGTTCAAGCATTGGCGTCTTCCGTTAAGCAACCGGTAAGAGAGGACGGACGAGAAAACCGATATAGAGAAATTATTCTTTAAACTCATTTTTTGTCTGACCTTACCATCAATCTCTTATAAAAGTTTGTTCAGGCTTGCCTTTCCTGTCTGATACTATCTGGATAATTTCAAGTGGAGCAGAATGATAAAACTCGGCTGTTATCATTGGGTTCAATCATATAGACTTGCGGCGACCAATCAATCATCAAGGAGTGCGTACATATGGCCCAGTGGCTGTATTTTCATTCTATATATGATGAAAACTACACTCCTATTTTTTTTTACAATTGAGCGACAAGTGCCAGCGCGCTACACAATTCAGTGCTCGAGATCAGCATACTCGCTTGCCAAGTCACCCAAATCTTGTTCAATCGACTGCCCGGCCACTTTAAGGGGCGTCACATCTAGCAGAACGAACAACATTCGTCCACTGCGTGTTTCGTCGCAGTTACGCCACTTGTGCATTGTACCCCGATTTACCGCTGTGGCAAGAATATCAGCCGATGGTCTGCAGGTGGAAAAATTGATTGTCAAACTTACACATGTCACCAGGCAGCATTCTTTTCTTCTCGCCACTATCAAGGGTCAATTCAAAAGTGCCCTCAACGACAATTCCATAGTCAATTGACATGGCCCGGTGGAACGGCTAAATGCTTTACTCAGCTCTTGGGTTTGTGGAACAAGATATGTCACAAAGTTGAGAGAGAGAGAGAGAACTTACCGACTCAACGCCTGGGGCAAAGTCTATAAGACGAGCCACACTTCCGTTCGCAACATGAATTCCCGGCTATCAAGAAGATGTTAGAAACATCTTCAAAATAAAAGGGAAACGATGAAGATGCACCTCATTATCTCTGGCATAGATCATATCTTTATCTTCATTCATGTCCACAGGCGTGGAACCAGTACTGTAAATGATGTTCGCGACCCCTTTTCCTCTCACCATTACTGTGGAAGATTTCAGAGTCAGTATTGCCATTCCTAGAATATGTCTGAGGAGGAAGAAGTGGAAACAATGCCTCAAACCTCCTAAGACATTCCGAAAGAGGAAGAAAGAACTGGGAGAACACAAACCTCTGTGATGTGCGCCATCATCGTCAACGACGAAAATTCCTTTTCCATTGTTATCATGCGATGTAATAAATCGACGAGCGGGTCGAAGATCATCAGCTGGAAATTTGGTGATTGGCCCTTGATCGTCGAGCTCTGCGGCTGGTGAGGCGATTTGGTTTTTGGCAGCTTCCGTGGGAGGATTGATAACCACGGGATCTGCAGATGGAGCCATAATGTGAGTTTTTCTTGGTAAAGTGGTTTCGATGAGAACCCCTGGATAATGTCTTCGAGGGTAGATAGAACAAAAGAATAGGCTTACTTGTTTAAGAGTCAGACAAGTTCGGTCATCCATTCGTCGGCCGCTTCTCGAAAACGAATTCAATCGCCGTTGTGAAGCTATTCGGGGATGT
Source organism: Hymenoscyphus scutula (assembly GCA_001399465.1). NCBI lineage: Eukaryota > Fungi > Ascomycota > Leotiomycetes > Helotiales > Helotiaceae > Hymenoscyphus > Hymenoscyphus scutula. The sequence goes on along the minus strand of LKTO01000005.1, from coordinate 251,333 downwards.
TCGGGTATTCTGTTTTCGGGAAATCATGTTTGATGGTTGATAGGTAAGTTTTTCCATCAAACATACCTATTTATCTTACCCCCACATTTACCCCCTTCTTCTCCGTCTCCTCGACCCACTCTCACCCCCGCGTTTCTCGAGGACGAATAGATATCAAATTTAAGATTCACAAACCACAACACGATCAACGCCATGCCGGCCCGAGCCGAATACAGAATGGCGCTGATCGCGTCATATTTCCTTGCTTCCTGTCGCTTTCTTGTGGCTTGCTTTATCTATTTTCCTAATTTCTCACAGTTTCTTTCGTTCCCATGGTACGCCAAAAGCCACAAAAACGCCTCGAATCCTACCTACGATAAGATGCCCGCCATATACGTAGGAGGTGGAGGCGGTGAGCATACCTTGCTAGCTTGTAATTAATTGTGCAGCCTAACCTGCAGTGGTTTGCAGGTTACATACATGGAGTTCTGCATAGGGATGCCCAGATTGCCTTTACGTATTGCGATACGTATTGTGACACGTATTGCGATGTGTATTGAGCTTAGAGCGTAATTAGATATATCAAGGTTGGGCTAAAAGGGGTTCGATTAAACAACAAGGTCACGTTTCTATAGTTATCACGGGCCTTTTTCTCATAGTTGATGGCCGGAAGTAGTTGTGATCTTGGCATAATATTACCACGTAAGGAAGTGAAGGTGTTGTTTTACTGTATTAATACATCCTAAGTTCTGCATCATGGTCGTAAGCTCGGCAGATGTAAGAAAGTTCAAAAATTAGCCCGCTCCAAGACACAACTTCTCTTCCTTTCGTTGTGTTATCTGCGATGTATAATATGAGATGAATCTTGGATATATGCGGATAATTTTGAAGAAGGCTCATGGTGAGGATTAGATGACTGGTCAATGGGTTATTTGTGTGCGTTGTGACCGGAAGTTATTTTTATCTCAGAAATATGTCTAATTGACATTTTTCTTACCTGGTAGTTTCGACAAAGTTTTGACATTGGTACCATTGCCATACAATTGAAACAGATGGGTCTCTTTACTTCGAACCTTGAAAGGTCATTGTAAGTTCCAACATTGAAAGAGTTCATTTAAATTTAATTTCGTATTCCTAGTTGATTGAATAAATCCATATCAAGCCTCTATCAGAGAGTTAAAGTAACCTTCTTAACAAGTCTGAACCTGAAGAGTGGTCCCTCCATCTACTAACCACCCGACCCCTTGAGCCATGTTAAGTCAGTCAAATCAATATACAAACAAAATCTCTAAAATTCCAATCAAAAGCCCATTGCACCAATTGAACCAAAGAGATTGCCCAAATAATTGACTTACCTGTAACATAGCTTGACCTGGGACTTGTCATAAAGAGCACCACATCCGCGATTTCTTCCGGTTTGGCAATTCGAGACATTGGGATAATCGTCTTCATCATTTGAGGAAGGTCAGGATTTCCACTAATTGCAGCATCTACCATCTAATTCGGTCAGTTTATGTAAAAGGGAAATGATGGGTTTGGTTAAGGAAATTAACTCACTGGTGTATCTACCCAGCCAGGGCAAATTGCATTCACCCTAATCCCGTGACTTGCATTATCGAGAGCTAAAGCGTGACTCGTTAATTTCAAATTTCAAAGATCTCCATCACAACGACATACCAGCATTTCGCGTCATCCCCAAGACTGCGTGCTTCGTAGTTGTGTACTAGCTAGGTCAACCAGGGAAGAACCACTTCATTCTCAACACCTTACCTGAACTATGTGTGGCGTGGCCACATAGGAGTTGCAACTACCCAAATTGAGAATCACGCCACGTCCAACCTCACGCACTCTCCCACGGTTTGAGCATGTCGCAATGCTCTGCTCCTTCATCACCTTGGTTACGGCTTGGATACAGTTCAGCGTTCCCATCACGTTGACCTGCCAAAAGCGGTTCATCTCGGCGAGGTTTGCATCTTCGATGGGTAGCGCGGTTTGAACACCAACCCCAGCGCTGTTTACGCTATAATCAATACGCCCAAAAGCTTCCACGGCTGCGTCAACCATCTTCTTCACGCTCGATGGATCGCTAACATCAACCGCAATCGCTAGTGCTTTGTAACCGGCGTGAGTAGCAATGCCTTCGGTCTCATGAGCACCTTTGAGCGCAGCTTCGTAGTTCAAATCTGCAAGGACAACACCACGAGCCCCCTCGGCAGCATATGCGAGAGAACATTCTCTTCCAATTCCACTTCCTGATCATGACTGTCAGGATTTAACTCAAACCTGGGGGTCTCGGGGATTGACTGACCAGCTCCGGTAATCAAGGCCACGCCATCAATCTGAAGTGACATCTTATAAGACGCTATCAATTTTCGTGGAGTTGGAAAGACGAGATTTCAACAAAAACACAAAACTCTCTGATATAATTTCTTGGAGTCTGGGCTGGGTCATCTCTTCAAGTCTACGGCTTTCGGGAACGCTGCAGTCATCACAGCCGCATACCGAAAACGTCGGCTTTACTTCGATGCCCCTGTTGTTCCTACCGATACACTTGTGGCAATAGCTATTCTTTATCCAAATCGTCTATATTGATGGGAATTATGTCAGGTTTTCTGAATTCGCTGATTTAGGTGACATTGCTTCTTTTCTACCATTCGTTGGTTCAAGATATCTTTGGTAGTTATAGCTATTAAACAGAGGGTTCAGAAGAATTGATATTTCAAACTTCTGATTCTCCTGAACAATTCCGGCTAACAATTTTAATTACTCTAATTGTCTCAAGGTGCATACATTCTGGGCGAAAGCTGAAGAGCAATGGCCGATCGCCCTACCATCGAATGTGACTCACATCATCACACAGTTCTCTAAAAGCAGCTGGACCCTCATGTTAGTACTCTTAGGGCTCTAATTTAGAATGCTCAAAAAAAGGCTAGATTTTCATTCGCTAAATATTCTTATACCAGCCAACACAAACACAACAATTCGAGACCCCTTTAAGCTCAGCCGAAAGCAAAACAAGGCACAAGAATCATATCCAAATCCAAAGTTAGCCTCGTGATGATCATTCACTCCTCAGCTTATTGAGATTGAACATCCGCGTAAAAAGCCAGTCCTGGTTTCACTTTCAGCATTTATTCCGGACACGAGAGAGAGGATTTGTTACCCAGAAGGTCCTTGGTAGAAAGTTATCACCGAATCTGACAATCGAGGTAGAAGCCCCCGTCCAAAACCAAGCACTGGGGTTCTTTTTCATCACCTCATATACTACCGCAGAGGCATATTTCTGAGGAGTTGTGGTGTCTAAAAAGTCATCAGCTTTCGCTCCTGAGGCTGTCAGATATATCCTCACTTGGTGTTCTTGTAACGTGGTTGCTAAATTCCTCTTCGAGTGGCGTATAAAGTGATCCTGTTGGAAGTTTCCTTTCTTGGTCTCGTTTCAGAATGTTGGTGGAGACTTCACCTGATATTATGTTCACTACAGAAACGCTGTTTTTTAAGGTCAACTTTTATATTCTATAGAGGAAAAATGACTTTACCCTAGAGGTTTCATTTCAACCCTCAAGGTATTGCCCCAGTGGTGCAAAGCCGCTTTGGTTGCGTTATAGGAGCTTCCATATATCTAGAAGATGGGGGAGTCAGTATACGCACAGAACAATTCCAAGGTTCAGGAATGACTTAAGAGTGCTTCAAGAGAAAAGAATTGTGAGAACCTACGAAGGGCACTATTCCTCCCACCGACCCGATGTTCACAATCTTTGAAGGTGCATGTCTTCCTCCAGCTTTAACAAGCAGAGGGTGGAAGAAATGTACCATTCGCATTGGCCCAAAGACATTGACGGCAAACATCTTTTCTACTTCTTTTACTTCAGTATCTATCGCAGTCATGGTATAGCCTTGCAAAGTTAGACTTGTATGTAGGTTGGCTTATTTAAAACCTACAAATCCCACTAATACAAAGTCAACGTAGGTCGTCTTCGTTTATAAATTTCTACTTACGCGTTATTGACTAGTACATCCAGACTTCCATGAACGATGTCCCCAACATCGTTTCGCAATTCCTCTACATCTTCATCCTTCGTCACGTCGGCGTTGAAAGCGTGGATTCCGAAGTCTGTCAAGTGATCACGGGCCTCGTGAGGAAGCAAGGTCGTAATAACGGTGTATCCTAGTTTTTGAATCAACTCCTGCTAAGACTTCTGATGGGGATTGCCAACCTTTGGATTTGAATTCTAGGGCTAGAGCATGGCCAATTCCACCTTCCCCACAACTTCAGTTTCCGTTAGCGTGGTGGTTGCAGATTTCAGCAGAATCACAATAAATACCCTGTAATGAGGACCGATGGTGGTGACTCTTCTCCCATTTTTGTTTGTTGGGGAGATATAAACCACGATGGTTGCAAAGATACCGCTGACAAAATTTTAAGTTCACAACAAAACAACAAAAAAGAACAACAGTGAAGGAAAGATGAACATTGTAGCCAAGAGTATCGATGTAATGCTCTAACAGATCTTCCTCGTGGTAGGATCGCGGTAACTGAAAATCAAACTCTCGGTGATTGGAAGAGGCGAGGTATACCGAAACTTTGCTTCATCAAGTCTTCCCGAGCGATTCGGGATTTCCAAAGCCAGGCCCGAAATCACCATACTTACCACTTTCATGCAGAGATAATCCAAGTAACATTACAATCTCGGCAACCTGCTTTCGGTTCCCCAAGTCGAAAGGAGCACCTTTATATACATCCTAATCCCACTGCCACAAAACAAATTTCAAATCACATTATGTGCATGACCTTCAAGGATCATTAGATTGTTATACCCTCCTGTTTGCAATTTTGTTCTGTGGTCTTTCATCTGGAAGCATTAACGAGTTCACCATGGCTCCAATGATGCTGTCCCAGTCGAGTGAGGGCTCCTCCAGTCCCACTTACTCCACGACTCCATCAACCAATTTACCTCCATCGGAGCCAATCGCGATCTGTGGATTTGGTACGAGTCACTTAGTTCTTTGACACTCACTGTCGGCTAACTTGAATGCTAGCATGTCGTCTTCCTGGAGATTCGTCTTCGCCACGTTCTTTCTGGGATCTCATTTCCAAGGGTCGCTCAGGGCAATGCGATGTTCCTAAATCTCGATTTAACGTGGATGGCTTTTATCATCCAAACGGTGCTGATCGTCCAGGAAGCATGAATACCAAGGGTGGATACTTTCTTCAAGAAGATACTCGGGAGTTTGATAACAGCTTTTTTGGCATCAATAACCTGGAGGCAACATACATGGATCCTCAACAACGAAAACTTCTCGAAGTGGTTTTTGAATGCCTGGAAAATGCGGGAATACCACTCGATAAGGCTTCTGGGTCGAATACTGGTTGCTACGTCGGTAATTTCACGGTCGACTATCAAGTTATGCAGACTCGCGATTCCGATTATCTATCTCGGTATTCGGCAACTGGAATGGGCACTACCATCCTTGGAAATCGAATAAGTCATGTATTTAATCTCCTTGGCCCTAGGTAGGCACCAGAGCCCCTTTAGAAGCATAATGAAATACTAATTACATGAAGTCTTGTCCTAGATACCGCTTGCTCTTCTTCGCTATACTGTCTCCATGTTGCGTGTACAGCGCTGCAAAACTTTGAGTGCGATTCTGCAATAGTTGCTGGAGCGAACCTTATTCAATCCGCAGAGCAACACATTGGCACACTGAAGGCTGGCGTCCTCTCTGCCACCAGCGAGTGCCATACGTTTGATATATCCGCTGATGGCTACGGTAGAGCAGATGGGATCGGTGCATTATACATCAAGAGACTTTCCGATGCTATTCGTGATGGCGATCCCATCCGTAGCATCGTGAGAGGCTCTGCAATAAACGCGTGAGTCTCAGACAAAAACCATCAGAGGCGTACAATAACTAATTCGGAATTTCGTAGAAACGGGAAGACGGCAGGTATTAGTCTCCCAAGTGCTGATGGACAAGCAGCCGTGATCAGGAAAGCGCTTGCAAAAGGGGGGCTTGAACCTGATGATATTTCATATGTGGAGTGTCACGGCACAGGAACAAAAGTATGTATCTTTTCCTTTTGTTCGGAAACCTCACTGATTTCGTGACAAGGTCGGGGACGGAATTGAAGTTGAAGCATTATCTCGGGTTTTTAAACGTACACCAGAAAGAAAACTCCTAATTGGCTCAGTGAAGACCAATGTGGGACACGGCGAAGCAGCTTCTGGGATATCTAGCGTCCTCAAATCAACTTTCGCTCTCGAAAGGGGACAAATTCCTCCCACCTATGGTCTCAAAAACATCAACCCAAAGTTAAAAGCTGATGAGCGTCATATTTCCATACCAACTGAGCTGACCGCTTGGCCCGGGTCTCCATCTCAGGTCAGGCGTATTGGTAAGTCCCAATTCAAATTTTGCTTTCCCATTATATATCTCCGCGTTTTTGAATAGGTCTCGGAAAAAATGTGTTCATATTGAACTTCTCCGAAACTTTCCCAAGACCATTCTAAGAGAATTGGTCATTGTTCTCCGAAGAAGCCAAGTTTCCAATATTTCTGCTTTTAGTTGCCCTAGAGAAAAATGGCAAGCTAACTCTTCTATAGGTATCAATTCATTCGGATACGGCGGTGCAAATGCCCACGTAATCCTAGAAGAAGCAACCAGAAGCATTTCCTCCGAAGCAGAAGTCAAACAATTAGCAGTCCCCCAATCATCCCTTGTCCTCCCACTATCAGCTACCACCACAGCTTCACTCGAAGCCCGAGTCGCAGACTTCGCCAAGTTCGACTTCGAAGATGCAAATTTACTAGATCTGGCCCATACCCTTGGCTCTCGAAGAACTCACTTCCCCGTACGAGGTTTCCTTGTTGCGTCTCGAGAAAATGATATCAATCATGCATTTGTCTCCCAAACATTAACAACAGCCGCCTCACCAGCTAACGGAACGGCTCCTCCATTCGCATTCGTGTTCACCGGCCAGGGATCACAATGGCCAGGCATGTGTCGAGAGCTATTCTCTGAGTTCTCAGTTTTCAGGAATGCGATTTCGGAGATGGATTCGGTTCTTCAAGCTATCCCTCATAGCCCAAGTTGGTCTTTGAAAGACGCCATCCTCGATACTGAGAATCCCGAGCTTATGCATACGCCTCAACGATCACAGCCATGCTGTACTGCAATTCAGGTTGCATTAGTACAACTTCTTGCCTCTTGGGGGATTCTTGCGGAAATGACGGTCGGTCATTCTAGTGGTGAAATAGCAGGAGCTTTCGCGGCAGGGCATATTTCTGCTGCTCAGGCGATTGTTATCGCCTACTATAGAGGACATTGTGTTTCCAAAAATACCCAAGATGGCTCCATGATGGCGGCAGGCTTGTCCGAATCTAGTGCAACGGAAACAATCTCTAACCTTGGACTAGAGAAATGTCTCAGAGTTGCTTGTGTTAACTCCCCCGAGGGAGTCACGATTTCTGGCGACTCCGAGGCAATCGACAAACTGCTCGGGGTCCTGCAAGAACGAAGCACCTTCGCACGAAAGTTAAAAACTGGTGGACAGGCATATCACTCACAACACATGTTGCTTTTCGGAGATGAATACCAATCCCTTCTCGACACAGTCCTACCGACCCTGGCCCCCTCATTCAAGCTACCGACCGGTTTGACTACGGTGATGTCTTCGGTTACGGGACAGCCAAAAATTTCAGGTTTCACAAGTAGTTATTGGCGCAGCAATCTCGAAAGTCAAGTCCGGTTCTCTGAAGCTATCCATCAAATCAACAGCCATTCAGAGCATTACTTCATCGAACTCGGCCCACACTCTTCTCTCGAATTGCCCATCAAACAAACTCTCGCCAAGGCTGGTGTTGCGGCAAGTGCAGTCAAGTATGGTGCACCAATAAAGCGAAACACGAATGCTCTAGAGAGCACTTTGTCATTCGCTGGGAAGTTATGGCTCAACGGTTGTGACATCGATTGGTCCAAGGTCAACGGACTTCAGACTCCATGGAAGTCATCGAAGAGTTTATTCCGCGTATTGACCGACCTCCCACCATATCGATTCAACTACGAGAACATGTTATGGACCGAGTGTCGAGCATCCACCGAATATCGACACAGAAAATATCCCCGTCACGAGTTGCTCGGGACGCTGATGCCCGGTGGTAACGGTGATAACAAAATCTTCCGCAATCTTATCAAGGTTGACGAAATAGACTGGCTCAAGGACCACAAACTGGAGGAGACGGTCGTATTTCCTGGGACGGGATATCTTGCTACAGCGATGGAGGCAATCATGCAGGCAACAGACGTGAGCAGAACCGCGATGCCGTCCTTCGAGTTCTCGAATGTCAATATCTTGAATGCTCTTGTCTTGTCTTCTGAGCACGCTAGCCAGACGGAATTCTTCACATCTCTTCAACGTTCTCCGATTACGAACGCAGCTACCTCGTCGAAATGGTGGAATTTTAGTATATCTTCGTACCAAGATGGTTCGTCATTGGCCCATGCCAAAGGCTCAATCTCTATCAGCGTCGAAAAGGCCATCATGACTTCGAAGTACCAAGCACCCGCCGGCTGCCTTGAACCAAGCGCGACACGAACTTGGTACGAAAAACTCATCAAGCAAGGATTGAATTTCGGCCCTGCTTTTCAATCCATAACCGAATTTCAGATTCCACGCATGAAGTCTGCTTCATTTTGCAGCACAAAAGCACCTCTACTAACAGTTTCCGGTGATGTCTTGTCCGTATATCCAATCCACCCGTAAGCGAGACCTTCCCCTTAATCAGTCCTTGACTCTATAAAAACTGACACTAAGCAATCTAGAATCACACTCGACGCCATGCTTCAAACATCCATCATAGCAACCACAAACGGAAACACCAGAGACCTCAAAGCAAAAGTCCCCACCAGATTCGGTTCCGTGAAATTGAGCACCGTATCCCCAGATCAGCAAGCCCTCATCAATTCTCTGGCTCAAAGCACTGGCTTCGGATCCGCCGAAATAGGAGCCGAAATCGCCACTTCATTAGGAGAAATCGTCGCCCAATTCGACCAAGTGCGACTAGCACCCTATGAAGTCGGCGGCCAAGTAGACACAACCGCTAAACGACATCCGATTCTCCGAACACTTTGGAAACCAGATGTCTACGGTTTGGGATTTATGGAGGTGTCAGATGCGGACAAGCATCTTCAGAAGTTCGTCGATGAAGCCCATTCCGAGGTTTCGGATGAGAGTTTGCTGAAGATGGGTGCGATGTTGGATTTGCTCTTGCATAAGGAACCGAGACTGAGGGTTTTGGAGCTGGGGAATGAGGTTCATGAGATCACTTTGGCAACTCTGGATCTCCTTTCTTCCAAGAGCGATTTTAAGAGGCTTTCGACGTATAGCACTGCCTCGGTAGCCGAAGACGGTTCGATTTCTGGGGGTGTTGTGGACCTTGAAACCGGGGAACGCTCAAAGCATGTTGCTTTAAGTGAGGAACGTTATGATCTGATCATGATTCCAATCATTGGACCTTGGATTGAGACCAGCATGGACAAAATTAAGAGCCTACTTGCCGACGACGCAACACTGTTGGCCCTTTGCCCAGGCTCCATGGGTAATTCGATAACATCAAGCGGTCTTTCTTGTCTGTCTTGCCCAATCGCTCAAGGTCATGCTTCTCTTGTGGTTGCCCGACAGCCATTAAAATCCAATGAAGAGGCACTTCGGAAGCACAAATTCCTGATCGTGGAACGAGAGAGATCGCAACTTGGTTCTGCTATTGGAGATGCCCTTAGAAAGGTTCAGGGGTATTGGGTACTTCGAGTGTTACTCGATGAGCTTACCGAGGAACACATTACCCCCGGGATCGTTGTTTTCAATCTGGCCGAGATCAGGACTCCTCTGCTTGCCAAAATCTCCGATGATCATATGGCTCGCGTAAAGCTCATGACAGACAGAGCCGGTTCCATTATTTGGCTCACTAACGGTAATGTTTTAGAGGGTTCGAGGCCGGACTTTTCTCTTGTGAGTGGCTTTCCTCCTTATTAGTTTCTTCTGGGGCTCCAAATTTCTTTGAAAACTTGCATGCTAATATATTTTCATGTCATAGGTTTCTGGACTCTCCCGTGCACTGGTCTTGGAACAGCCATCTCTCAAATTCTACACCTACGACCTTGATGAGCCCTCGGAAAATGTTGAATTGACAGCAAGTCGTCTCATCTCAGTCCTAAACCAGCAAAGCAGAAACCCAGACTTAGAATTCGTACAACACAAAAACGTGGTGCACGTCAGCAGGTTCATTCCGGACGACGGAATCAACACCGCGTTCCGGGCCAAACAAGGCCTCGAAACCACCGCCATGTCCCTAAAAGCTTCAAAAGAAGTCCGCATATCAATAGAAAGCGTGGGTCAATTCGACACGTTGTTCTTCAAACAACAAGAACCAAGAACCTCCATTGCATCAACGGATATCCGCATAAAGGTTGCATCCATCGGTCTTAATGCCAAGGACTTTTATGTTTTAGCGGGCAAGGTCGATACCATGAATGCAACCTCACAACTTGAGTGTGCTGGTACTGTCGAGAAAGTGGGATCGAGTGTTACGGAATTTAGGGTTGGCGATCGCGTTGTTGCAATGGCCCCAACCCATTTCCAGACCTTTCAGGATCTTCCTGAATGGGCATGCCATAAGCTCGAGGATGGGGAGAGCTTTGATACTTGTGCGACTCTGCCTGTTGTTTATGCCACTGCTATTTATTCTTTGCACCATAGGGCGCATATTCAGCCTGGGGAGAGTATCTTGATACACTCTGGTGCTGGTGGTGTTGGTATTGCTGCAATCCAGTTGGCGAAACAAACTGGCGCCGAAGTACGTGAAATATTCCTTATCTCGTTGCCACCACTTGCTAATCTCAGGTAGATATTTACCACAGTCTCAACCGAGGAGAAGAAGAAGTACCTCGTTGAAACCTTCGGCCTCAACCCCTCCAACATCTTCAGTTCTCGTGATACTTCCTTCCTAGAAGGCATCCTCCAAGCAACAGCTGGCCGTGGAGTAGACGTCATAATCAATTCTCTGACAGGTGACCAACTCCATGCAACATGGAGATGCTGTGCTCCATTTGGCCGTTTCGTCGAAATCGGTAAGATGGATCTCTCCAACGCAGGAAATCTAGAAATGGACCAATTCCTCAAAAACACAACTTTCACCGCCTTCGACCTAAGCTATCTCTACAACACCACCAATGAGAACCACCATAAACTTTGGAAGCAGCTACTTTCACAAGTCATGAGCCTCTACCGGTCGAAGAAAATTATTGGGATTGAACCGCTTGCTACTTTCGATATATCTGAAGCTACGAAGGCATTCCGGTATTTCTCTTCAAGAAGTAGGATGGGCAAAATTGCTATCAACTTGGAGAATCCCGAGTCGGAGATTCGTGTGAGACAACTTAAACATGAGACGACATTTGATGGTGAGAAAAGTTATATCATGGTTGGTTGCTTGGGTGGACTTGGTCGTACTTTGTCGAGATGGATGTTGGAACGGGGCGCGAAGAAGTTTGCGTTCCTTGGACGATCTGGCCTTGATAAGCCTGCAGCACGCAATTTGGTTGAAGATCTTAAATCTTCAGGTGCTGAGTGCACTGTTGTAAAGGGGGATATTTGCAATGCTAAAGATGCGGTTACGGTTGTGGAAGCAACGAAAGGGGAAATTGGTGGGGTCGTACAAGCTGCCATGGGATTGAATGTAGGTTGTTTCTTCCTCCTCCCCTCACGATTTCTCGCTCTTGGCCTCCCATTCAAGTCCGACAAATATTAATGACTCGAAACAGGAAGCACTGTTTACCTCCATGTCAAATGCGTACTGGCACACCGGAATTGACCCCAAAGTCCAGGGAACATGGAATCTTCACAACAGTCTCAAAGCATCAGGTCGTGATTCAAATCTCGACTTCTTCCTGATGACCTCTTCCATCTCCGGAAGTGTCGGTACCGCAACCGAATCGAATTACTGCAGCGGAAACCACTTCCTCGACATATTCGCACGCTATCGTCGAGCTCAAGGACTTCCCGCCGTGTCAGTAGGCCTTGGAATGATCTCGGAAGTCGGTTACTTGCATGAAAACCCAGAAATCGAGGCTTTGCTGCTTCGAAAAGGGATTCAAGCAATCGACCAAGATGAATTGCTTCAGATAATTGACATTTCCTTGTCGCCCAACAGCACCATGGGAATCCATCACCCACATGACAAGCTCGCTGAATCCCATATCCTCACAGGATTGGAACCTTTTGGCTTGAAAGAACTTCGGAAGAAGGGATTCGAAGGCACGAATCCAACGCTTGATGATCCCAGAGCGAATCTCCTAGCCAGTGCTCTTGATGGACAAGCAGATTTGCTCCGACATGCCCAGGATGGAAAGCTTCCCACTGAAGTTGCTCAGGGAATTGAAGCTGGACAGACTTTAGCGGAAGCTGTGTTGGAACATATTCAACGAAGGTTTGGCAATCTGGTGTTGATGAAGTATGAGGCTGTGGATGTGAAGAAGCCCTTGGCGGAGTATGGGATGGATAGTATGATTGCTGCTGAGTTTAGGACGTGGTTTTATCAGAGTTTGGCTGTTGATGTTCCCTTTTTGGCGCTGTTGAGTAAGACTTGTTGTTTGGAGGCTTTGAGGGATATGGCGGTTGCTGAATTGGAGAAGGAGGAGGATCTATAGATTGGTTCTTGTTTCCATTTTGTCTTCCCATAGGGGTGGCCAAAGGCTACATTCGCTCATGAGGGTTGCTTGGTAAGTATATAGAACTTGAATATATAGAAAGAAATGAAGATAAATCAACCTTGTTTCTATCAGCTTAGTGCTTGGTGGGCTTCTGTATTGGTGGAGGACCAATAATAATATCACTGTACTTGTAGCGGGTTGGTGCGAAAGCGGGGTTGAACCCAACCTGGAATGATCGGAAAGTACACCTCACGCTACGGGCCGCGATGGTGGAGCGTCGGAGCCGTCGGCTTTTGCGGCGCCGCGATATTCAGTCTCGGGAACGTGACCGGTCACTCACACGACAACAACCTAGAAAGTTCTGCTCGTAACCCACACAAACCTTTCGTCGGCGTGGCTATTACTTCAGAGGTACGGACACGCGACAACTCGAACGAAAGAGTGGCATCAGGCGTGTTTTGGTGATCACGCATCCTTCGCAGCCCAGCTTACAGCAGTTTGATGAATGATACGACGGATGAGGGGTTGACAGGTATTCTGCTATGGTCTAGTGGGTTGGATTGTGTTTTATAGCGGCATTGGGTGGTTCGTTTCTCTGGAAGAAGTGGTAGATGTTTTTATGTAAAAATTATGTTAAATTTATAAGAGTATATGATATATAGTGTATAAGTGATCGAGAATTAAAGATATATTTTGAGATAGGTTATAAAGAATGAGAAGTTCGTTCTCCTGATGCTCCTAGACTTCCTATATTTGTTTCGGAGATTCTTGTATATAACATGATTCCTATAATATGATAGGGATACCGTAATATATATCTTACACAAATACCTAGGTAGAGACCGTCCTATTGATAGAAAATAGAATCCCCTATTCAAAGTAAACCAACTCCCTTACATAAGTAATTCCTTACTTCTAGTGGAGTTGTAAATGGTTAATATATATTTCTATATCTGAATTTCCTTACGAAAAAGGCTCTCATACCCAAATTATGCAGTACTCCGTATGTATGTGTATAGGTAATGCAGCTTAGTTGATACTTCAAAATCACCTCAGAACCTTACAAATGAAACATGCTACTTCTCATTCTTAAACACGTTATAAAATAGCATTCACGAGTCAAACCAAACAGGATGATGCCATGACTATGCAAAACCGAGATTCCGATACGGCTTCTCCTTGAAATTATGGTGTCTGGTGGTGTGTCTTTGAGCTATGAAAAGTCCGAGGTCCATTAAACCCACTTTTCTCCTCCCCTTCCAGTCTAGCCTCTGTGGTTTCCTGCGCGACGCGCATCCCAGTACGTCAAAACTCATGGGCTGGGACTGGAAGTGGAAGGTTTGAGTCTTGGTTCAAACAAGGCAGCATGAATTGAGGCTCCTGATTGGTTGAAAGGTGGTGTGGATCTGATTTCCAGCCTCTTCAATTGCGCGCAAACCGACAGGGGTACGCGACTCTCACAAATCATGGGGTCACGTGAAAGCTCAGACGCGATTTCTTCAACTGCTTTTAAGTGCCTGCTGCAGTCCCTCTTCCTTCCGATTCATCAACACACACAACATCCTTCCACTACTCTCCTCAATTGATTCCAACATACACAAACACCACCTCTACATATTCCGTTGATCACCATGACTAGCCAGGTCACTCCTTCCAAGGCAGTAAGTTGCTCCTTGCCACCGATTTCTCTTTGTCTTTGGTTCGGACGCGTCTGGACAGCACACTAACTTGGATATCTTCAGACTGCCTCCGCCATTAAGAACCTCAAGATGACCTCACCAGTCAAAAAGCTTGACTTTGGCTCTGCCAACAAGGAGAACAACCCAAACGCGTCTGCCGTCGAACAATCGGTCGAGGTCACCACCCAATCATACACACAATCTGCCGCCTCTAAAGAGGTTCAGGAGCTCAAGGCATTGCTGGCACAAAGCCAGGCAAAGATTGAGGAACTCACACAAAAGAACAAGCAAGATGAGCTAGCTCTTGTTGCTACAACCATCAAGCCAGAGGAGGCTGATGAGCCCTTACTCCAAGACAACCCAAACCGATTCGTCGTCTTCCCAATCAAGTACCATGAGGTAAGTCGTGATCCACAACGCGTAACGCGTAGAGTGCTTTCTAACATCTCCTGTTTAGATCTGGCAAATGTACAAGAAGGCCGAGGCTTCTTTCTGGACTGCCGAAGAGATTGATCTTTCCAAAGATCTCCACGACTGGAACAACAAGCTCAACGATGACGAACGCTACTTCATCTCCCACGTCCTTGCTTTCTTCGCTGCCTCCGACGGAATTGTCAATGAGAACCTCCTCGAGCGCTTCAGCAGTGAAGTTCAAATCCCAGAGGCCCGATTCTTCTACGGTTTCCAAATCATGATGGAGAACATCCACTCTGAGACATACTCCCTCCTCATTGATACTTATATTATGGAGCAAGCACAAAAGACCTACCTCTTCAACGCGATTGAAACCAGTAAGTTTCGACAGTCTACCTACTCTATATTAACAATCACTAACGCTTTACCAGTTCCTTGCATTAAGAAGAAGGCTGATTGGGCTGTCCGATGGATCCAAGACAAGGAGTCTACCTTTGCTCAACGTCTTGTTGCCTTTGCTGCTGTTGAGGGTATCTTCTTCAGTGGTTCTTTCGCATCCATCTTCTGGTTGAAGAAGCGTGGCCTCATGGCTGGTCTTACCTTCTCCAACGAGTTGATCTCCCGTGATGAGGGTCTCCACACCGACTTCGCATGCCTTCTCTTCTCCCACTTGAAGCATCGCCCAAGCAAGGCAGCAGTCCAAGCAGTCATCACCGAGGCTGTCGAGATTGAGCAAGAGTTCTTGACTGAGGCTCTTCCTTGCGCGCTTCTCGGCATGAATGCCAACCTGATGAAGCAATACATTGAGTTTGTCGCCGATCGTCTTCTCCTTTCTCTCGGCAATGAGAAGGTTTACAAGGTTGCCAACCCATTCGACTTCATGGAGAACATCTCTCTCGCCGGAAAGACCAACTTCTTCGAGAAGCGTGTCGCTGATTACCAAAAGGCCGGTGTCATGGCTGGTACCCAAAAGAAGCACGAGGACACAGACGCACAGACTGAGGCCAAGGCAGAGAATGGAGGTAACTTCAACTTTGATGAAGACTTCTAGATGCATCACTTGGTTCCTTGATTTGTTTGTTTATTGGCGTTCTGGATTACCCATTTGTACATTGCTGCATAGCACATCTTCTCTTCTCATACAAAATCGTTGCATAGATGGCGAGGTCGCCGGGTGCAAACGTATGGGCATTTATTGTACAGGACAGGCTTTACTGTGGAGTCGGGTGGTGGCGTTGGAGGAGCATACTCTGGGTTTGGGCAGGGCATGAGTGACGGAACAGGATAATGAATCGCCTCCATATTTAGGTAGAGCAGAAATGAGAATGACACTTAATAACAATACTCTCTGGTACTTAGATTTGAATGTGATCCTTGACTTTGATATTGTTGGTTATAGCCTAGATGGAGCTTATTTTTTAGTGACGCGGGGTAAGAGGCCAGCCAGTGACAAGCTACCTCAACCTACCTAGGTTGATGCCCCATCTCGACCACCAGGTAATCGCCTTCGTAGCGGATTATAACGTCTCAGCACATTGCAACCGTATCCAGGTGTCCTGACCGCCAACACCTGTGCTTGGCAGTTTAAGCTTTAGGAAATCATAC
The DNA here is from genome assembly GCA_001399465.1 of Hymenoscyphus scutula. NCBI lineage: Eukaryota > Fungi > Ascomycota > Leotiomycetes > Helotiales > Helotiaceae > Hymenoscyphus > Hymenoscyphus scutula. Next base: position 234,951 of record LKTO01000005.1, on the reverse strand, counting down.
GCAGTTTTAAAGGTGATGCCGATGCACGACTAGTAGTATACTTTTCCAGGTACCTACATCTTCCCCTCCTCCTTCGACTCCCAGTGCTGTCCCTCCCTTAATTTCTTTAATTCTCATCAGGCATATGAAACTACTCCCTTAGAACCTAAAGTCTTTGATTTTTCGGAAGATGTCGAGGGAGTTTAGAAAAACTTAATATAGCGTCATCCCTAGGGGGCATGGGTAGGTTGTAGTTGACAATTAGATGGTAGGTATGTTGTATTATGATGAGTATGAAATGGTTCCGGTTTAGGGGAGTGGTGGGAGCGTTAGGATACTCTTACTTTTCACTTTTGGGCTATTTAAATAAAGGGAGTATGAGGATAGTTGTGTACTGAGGTTTTAGTTTATAAATACTACGAATATAAAGCCTAAAGCTTTATAAAAGTATAGAGAACTAAGTTCATTACTTTGAACAGCTATATAATGTCTGTTGGAAAGGATTGAAATTATCAGGTGCTTTGATTACAGTAAAATCCACTGGTTGTTTCAATTGAATTAGTCCAAGGCTTGTATAGTGGGGGGGGGAGGGGGGAGCCGTTAAGCTCCTTGAGATTAACTAGACATCCGGCGAATTAGACTTTCACTTGAACACCTTGAGATTCGCCATATTGCGACGTGCAACAAAACTTTGGGCACTCTGAGCAAAAATACCCCTCATAGCCATTCTGAAAAATCATCCCTTCAAAACGCAAAATTGTACAATCTATCTCGAAAGAAGTATTCATCATGGTTCGTAAGTTCAATAGCAAAGATGCGCTATGCTCTCCCTATGTAAAATATGGTTTCCGGAACGCCAATTGCAATGCTTCTTTTGGTGTGATCGCAAAACATCCCCACGGCGCACAAGATGCCCTCCCTTCCCCATATATGCCCTCCATTTCACATCCATACCATGGATTCCCACCACTCCACAGCTTCCCCAATGACTTCCCTCCCAGATATAGACCAGCAAACCAACCCCTCACATTCATTTCTTCCCCTTCTTCTTCCCCTTCTTCCCACCCACCACTCCCCCAGCCCCAGCATTCTTCCCAGCAACAACAGGTGTTTCCGTCGGTGCCTCAACAGCAGGGACTTCCTCCTTAACAACATCCTCCTCCTTCAACTCTGGTAATCCTGTCATGGGTCTTGCTAATCGACCGAGAATCTGGATTAATCGACCCACCTCGGCGGCTTTGTTGGTGCTGTATTTTAACGTCGTGCCTGAGACTGGATCATAGGTCCTCAGTGTTAGGACGGCGGTTTGCGGGGTGGGTGTTGGTGCGGTAGAGGAGGGAGGGGTAGGTTTCGAGGGTTTGGGGTGGGTGGTTGATTTTGCGAGGGGATTTGGGTGGCAGGGGAGGGTGTATTTTGTGGTTATTCTGGTCTTTGGAGTATTAGCTTTTGGATTTGTGGTTTGTGAACTTGGGAGCTTCGAGAGGGTTGAGAGTTTGGGGGGACATACGGTGGAGGGGCGGGCTTGGAGGAGGAGGGTGGATTGTTGAAGCCACGACTGGGCTGTTTCTAAGGTCGGCATTTTGTTGTTATCGATTGCTACTGCGCGCGAGTATTAAAGCGTGGTATGCGACTCGGTCGGTGGGTGGTAGGAAGTAGGTAGTTGTGGTTGATTGATTGGGTTGGGTTGTGGTGGGGGAAATGTGTTGCGACGAGCTAGGCTGGGGTCAAATGTGGGGTGAACTAAGAAGCGAATTTCTAGGGGTTTGCTTTCACGACACTTCAAAGTTGTATCCCGGGATTTTCTTGAGAAACGATGGGCAGCTGAAGGGATTCTCGTTTAATTATATACAGCCACTCAATTTCTGTAATATGTCATGACAGGAGCTTTTGTCGTAAAAACCAGCTATTGCATCCTAACGCATTTCAAATCCAGTACATGTTTTCTCAAGACCAAATAAAATTTGCCTGCGGGGTATGCTTAATGTTGTAATTTTCTATCGTTATACGCAGGGCACTATGCAATATCACTGATTGCCTAAGCTAGAATGTAGCACAGGCTGGTGGGTAGAGGGCCACTACAATCCCCCTGATAACCAACTCTTTCTACGCAACTTGAGTGTTTAACAACTTTCGAATAATTAAATTAAGTAGTCGTTATCCGATTAGGAACTCATTATCAGTTATACTATATATCTTAAAACCTCCGCCAACTTTCTTTAAGCTGCTTGATTATTCTTGACATTCTCGATTAGAAGAATACAATGACTTCAATAATCTAAAACGGATTGAATCATCAACTCTATATCAAATGCTTTCTAGTAGTGGATTAGGGACTTCTGACTAAACATATAACTTACAATGATATACTTGAATGTGGTTTAGATACTTTTTGAGAGTGCTAAGGTAGAAGCCAAGATTACTCTAACCAATCCACGTAGAAATCAAGATGCTCGCGTACGCGTACCATCTTAATAGTAGACTTATGGGCATGAAGGGCTGGTGATGCCTAGTCGTGGTTCGCTTAACAAGTAAGACTTTTAAGAAAAAAAGGAAAGAAATTACCAAAAGTATATTCAAGCGATGAAGAAACAGAAGTTGTGTATCCGGAGAAGTCAGCTATTTTGAAGTCGTTTATTTTCACTCTTCCCAATGGGCAGACAACTCTTCACGGCTGCGAGTGGGTTACGCTTCTCTGGCCAAGATCCTGAGCCGCAGAATTACTTGACGAGAGAAGGTTCTCTTATTTGAAGTTAAGTAGATTTTAAAAAGATTGGGGCACGGTATAGTCTTTTGTGGGCGGAGGTTAAGCAGTGTATAATAAAAATCACAAGCTTTGTTAAGTCTACGAGAGAAGAAGCGACCTTCTCATCCTAGTATAGGTATATATATAGATTTGACTAATCTCCGAGCTTACTTGGGTAAGTTTTTAGGGCATAGAATAGGCCTAGGTTGACGTGTAGAACTCGGTAAGGGGAGTAGCAAATCGACAACTTAGCTTTTATCTTTCTCTAAGCATTTAATAACGTGAATACCAGAAAATAATCCTAGAGTATAGACGGTATTGCATTAGTAATTTGTGTATTGATTTGTATTTTTCTTGTATTTTACAACCACTAAAACTCGAACTATAGACGTTATCGCTTGTCGTGGGTGGCCTAATTACTGCCTGTGGCAGCCTAAGCGGCTTCGGGATTAGCTAATTCCCGTGGTTCCTCTTTCCCCATGTGTCAACCACTTGAACTTACACCGCTCGATTACCACACCCACTAAAAACAAGCTTCATTCCATCATCTCGTGGAATAAAGCATTAATGCCTCTGCCAGCTCTCAAACCAGACAAGATGTTGACTGCTCAGCAATCTAGTAAGTATGACGTGCAGTAAAGAATCACCAGCTAACATGCGGCAGATCAAGACGAGCTCCACAAGACTCGTAGCAAAGTACAAAACAATGATGCCGGCACTTCTCCAGAGGTTAGCCTGCCTATCTTTTCTCAATCAAAAAACTCTCAGAAACTAGATTCTGAGTTTAGACAGGTGCAAAAGAGGACCAAGACGGTAAAATTGCGCAAGGGATTCAGTCTATTCATGCAACTTCCTCCTGAACTTCGTCATCGAATCTGGGACCATGCCGTTGCAGAATTCCCGGCACGAATCATCTACACACATCTTCCAAGACGCGATCGACCTCAGATCGGCACTCTCGGAGCATGCCATGATTCCAGAAACAGGACTTTGAAAGCGTACAAGCTCTGCGAGTTCAAAGACAATGAAGAATCTAGTCCAGATCCACTCCCCATATGTTTCCGAAAAGACATCATACGGCTATCGCTTCCACCTTTGGGGGACTATTCAGAGGAATTTTTCCGGAATGAAATGGCACAATTGCTTACTATCCGCCCAAACGTAATTAGCGTCGCAAAACGAGTCGCTCTCCATATAAATTCACTCTTAAAGTCTCCCACACCCCCATCGCCCTCAGCTTTTGCTTTCATGTGGGCCGCAATAGACCGAAATTGCCCTGAAATAGAGGAAGTGATTTTTATCTATAATACTCGTGCAGGAATAGGAGTTGAAAACTTATTTGAAATACCAGTCGGTGTTAAACATGAGAAAGTCATGAATTTAGCTGAGATAGCTTTGAAAAGTGCGCAGGATAATGGGAGGTTGGAGGGAGTAAAGCTTACACTTGCCGAGTATTGTGAAAGCGGACTGGTGGGCCCAGAAGGAGGCTCTCTGCTCGCCATGATTGGGAATTCTCAAGGTGTGCAGGTTCGGTGATATTCTAGGTAAGCCTGCGAAGCATGCGAATTGCAATCACGATCAGAGACACAATACACATATAAAATTCAAGCTGAACTTCAACTTGAACTTCGAAGCCCCATAAGTAAGGTTCCGTAAGGCACCGGTGAACTCGATTTATCTGATGGAGAACGCCATATATTGACATGGGAAAGGATATCTTTCCCCCATATCTCTGAGTCGGGCACACTTTTACTACACATTTGTAACTTCCAATATTGTACACTAATACACATCGGCTCCTGTGAACACCAATCCCTCAATAGTTTCTTAATTTATTCAGATTAGGCAATCTCTGTCTGAGGAAGAATATGGGCCATTCAGTCTTGTTATTTCCCTTAGATTTCTTAAACTTAGCCGACGACGACTGGAGAGGTGGTTCACTGCTTATCAAAGATAAATCAACAGGGTTTCTGGGAGCCGGAGGAAGACCTGCCTTATGTCAATTAAAGTTAGCTTCATACTACCTAGGCAAGATATATCTGGCTTACTCGGTATGGGAAGGCTTCGTGGTGGGCGATGAAGTGGCCGTTTTGTTCAATGTTTCCATCCTCTTTTGCTTTTTTAATTGTCTCCTGGGGGGCGATGATTCATTTCCGCTGCGTTTTGGGGCTATGACAGTCTCATTTGGTGCGTTTTTGTAGACGGGCTTTCTTGTTCTTTCTACTCCCTCTCCAATCTCCATACTGCTCTTTCCTCCTTGGTTCCCTTCGGCAAGATAGATAGAGCTAACTTTATAAGTTCTAATATAACAAACTCCATTACCTGAAGAGGTTTAGATAATTGTGTCGATTAAGGAAAGCTCTAAGGATATAGAGAGTCACAAAGATATAGGATCTTTTCTGAAAAAGAATCACTTTGATGATTTCCCTAAAGTTACTAAAATAATTAAACTACTCTATAGAAGTCTAGAGAGATGTAAATTTGTATAGTACTAAGTCACAGTTTTTATATATATATACATAACGTGGTATACCAGAACCCCGGACACCCCAGGACCTCGGACACTTTAAATCTCATACAAAAAACGTCTATGCATAACTGTGCACTTTACGCATTTCTTAATAAAAACATCTAAAACTGAATTTTTATTAAAGAAACAAGGGTTTAATACTATGATAATATTTGTTTTAAATCTCCACTAGTTTTACTTAACGATTTGCTTAAAAAGGCCCCTGTAACTGTCAACTTTTTTTTCTTTCTCAAATAACACTTTAAGACAAGGTAAGTAATATTTAAAAAACTAATAAAAAGAATACTCCTATATTAATAGAATAAAATTTTCAATTTTAGATGTTTTTATTAATAAATGGGTAAAGTGCACGATTATGCACAGACGTTTTTTGTATGAGATTTAAAGTGTCCGAGGTCCTGAGGTGTCCGGGGTTCTGGTATACCACGTTATATGTTTAGTATTATTATTCTAAGAAGTTTAATTACCTAGGCTATCTAAAAGTATCTACGATGTCTCTAAAGCTATATAGTTATAAAAAACAAGATTTAATTGATATAACACTTTCCGAAATGGTTTGAAAAATTAAGTTAATAAAAAAGATTACTTAACTTTTAAACTAAGTACTAATATGTAGTGGAATTTGAAACTAAATCACTAGTTAAATGGAAGTAATTTCGTGCTCCTAGTGAATCTCATATTCTAAAAATTATCGCAGGAAACTTTCTTGATCTCACCTTTGAAGTGTTATGATTTCTTTCATGAAACAACTCATTCATGATTTTCAACTGGGCTCTGCTGATAGAACATGCTCTAAGTCTCGCCCTATGGGACGATAGGTGTATACGGAACGATTATGGGGGAGAAAAATCCATAAAAACCCGTTCCAGTGATGACTTTCATGCTTGCGCGTCTTCATTTAAGATCACTCAAACCCTAGAGAGAACTGTCGACACTGGAAAGGGGGGGGGGGAACTACGAGTATTCTAGAAAGCCTAAAATCACAAAACCTGAGAAATGTCCCTAAGAGTTGCAAAATAACCGGCAACTTCTTTCACCTATGATACAACCCCTCAAGTATGCACCCATGCTTGAATATAGTACTACGACACTTGAAGATTGGAATTTCTCCCCTGCTGCCACACAGCAACGAAAACTATCAATATATATTAACCCCCAGCATAGTTCCAGGATATGAGCCAGATGGTAGATGTCCCGACGAGAATATTTCCTGCTAAAGTCTCAACCCATATTTTCGCTATATCTTGTCCCTTATATTCGTCACCTCCATGCTCCACAAGCGATGCAACTCCAATAATCAAAATCTTCCATACAACAAGGCCCCACAACCACGATAGACTTATAACGCCTCATTGACATTCACCCACCAGTAAAGCTCCTTGTTAGTGCAAAAGAACCCATGCAAAAGAACCCATTTACCCAAAATCCGGTGACAGCTCTCTTATTCCCATCCTTTTGCTTCTCCCAAAAGGCGGACAAGTCGAGACGCAAATTACCCCTCCTCATGACGTCCCTTTGCTTAACAAGACGAGAATAGAGATAACAGTCGTCATCTTGGAGTCTTTTCTCTCTCTCGAAAGGAATATTCAACCACATATCCGTAACGACGTGGACGACACTAGCCTCCGGGCATAAAGCCGCGATCATTGTCCAGAATGGAACATTGTTCTCAACAACCCGAGCAGTTTTGGGTTTTGGACGAGCTTTCGTTCGCTGGATAAGTAAAGCCCTGCCCACACCTGAGTGTTTGATGAAGTTCGAGCACTCAATTGGAAGGGAAATGTTACGTGCACAACCGAGGAGCTTACTGTAAGGCAAAAGATCATTGTAAAGCTCAATATCAAGGTAAGAACCGTGGCTTGCGGAATGGAAGGTACCAGCGTGGGCTCGGAGGCTTGGTAAATTAAGGTAGATCGTGTCAATTTGAACGTTGATCCAAATTGCAGGTCTCTCTTTATCCACCGGATCTTCAAAAGCTTCATATCCTCTGTAGACCAAACCCCGGCTTTCGGAACAGACGTGTGCAGTGACGGGGTACTGCTGGTATGCTTGGGGTATGATTACCAAACGTGGTGGCATTGTAACGACAAGACTCCAGATTTTGTTGCGTAGTTCAGCTGGAAGTCTTTTGAATCGAGAAAACTCTGTGGGTATGATACCCTTGGAAACATTTTCCTTCTGGAAAGAGCCTAGCTGTCCGGATTTTGAGACTTCTCGTAGCTTTCGAGACATTTCGCGATTTCCTCTTTCGAGACTCAGGTAGATTTGGGGTGGTGCTCTTGTCTGTAGAAGTGTCCGCGGATGGATTCTACATGCTTTCAATCAAATGACACAATGTTCGTGAATCGAGTTAACGTACGAGAAGACAAGGTTGCGGAGATGTCGCCAACGAAGTTGACGACCTAGATGGTCTCTCAGATCTGGGCGGGAGCGCGTCAGAGGTTTGGCTCTGACCTTCGTTAGTTTAGAAGATGAAAATATGCGACTCAATGGGTAGTACTTACAACTGGATCGCCGCAGTGACTTTTGCGTCGCTCTTTTTGAATCTTTCGCTTCGCTTTGGATGACTTGCGAGACCGAGACATCATTCGATATTGATATTGTTATGGTGCTCAGTCGTTGTTATCAAGTGTTGAAGTGTTGAGTGAGAGTGAGACATGGAGCAGGTAAATTAGGTTGTGGTCTTCCGAAAATAGAAGCTACAGTTACCTCAAGTACCTCATCACGCTTTCCTCTTTATCTACCAAAGGATTAGATCATCAAGACATGAACTAACTAGGTATTGCTTTATAGCACATTACTCAAAGAGTGCTGGTGGCTAATGCTTTACTTCAATTTTTGATTGACATTAGTAACAGAATATGCTATGCGGAAACAACAGACTTCAAAGAGCAGCGGATGGATTCCTCCTCTGAATAGGTGAACAGCACCTTCTATACATCTAACAAGTATGATGCCTAGATTGCTTTGTTTTCAAAGAAGTAACATTAAACAAAAGAAATTCCGTCTCCACACCCTAAAATTCGCCTTACTGACTTGTTGAAAACCCTTCCGTGACATTTTCCTTCTGACAGGATTGCAGCAAATCTCCCATAATTTGGCACCTCAAAAACAATTTCCTTGCTAGGAGTTTCATTTTTTGAGTTCCACGAATTGCCTAACTCTTCCCAGAGGAATCAATTTCGCTTTCTTAGGCTTTCAACTGCATACACCCTAGGAGCATATCGTTGAAGTGTTCACAGAGAGATGAAACCGACTACTCTTTCTTCCTCCTAACACGGAAGACATGACTAGCCTACTAGAGTCTAGAAATGAAAATAAATATTCGCAAGTGATAGTGTATATCAAGATCTCTCTTCTTCCGACAGTTTAAGAAGTGAGTGAACCTGCAAAAACACACATTTACTTATGTTTGAGTAGCTTAAGAATTTCTATTCAATTATTTCTAATCCTACCCCATCTAACCACAAATAATCATTTTAACCCTTGAAGTTTCAAGTTGTTCATCATCACACTAACTTGTCTGCAATAACTCCCATGAATCCCTCCCGCATGTCGCTCGACCTAGAAAATGCAATCTCTGCCAAATTTTCGACATGGAGTCCACCCAGTACTCTCAAAAAGCTCCTACATGAAACATCACAAACTTCAATGGCTGCCAAAGTTTGATCTCCCTTCCTCCACAGACGGATACACCAGTCCATCTCGTGTGATATGCGAACAAGCCAGACTCACGTATTCGTCCTCATCTAAGTCCTGTTGACTCGTATCGTATTTTTCCTGAATCTCGTTCACCGTACACAGCGCAACCTTGCGCTGGGTAGTTGTAAATTAGTTGAGTGGTATGAGCAATTCAGGTATTTTGGGCGGAGAACTGTTTCCGCTAGGTAAAGATCGAGTATATCTCTTTCGACGTCACAAAATAATGCATAACTCCGGTAAAAACCATCCCTCTAGGGTTACTGATCGGGTCAGAAGAATATTTCGAACCTCTAGTATCGAAGCCTTACTTCGGCACGACAGTCCAAGCAAATGTGGAAGATATTAAGAAGAGTACTACCACGAACGTTTCAGGGAATATGCATAATCCGTTTTGGAAAGTTGTTCGTTGCTACTTCCCAGATTCGCAGTTTGAGCACTCCAGGAAGTTCGCTGAAGAGAGGGAACCGCTTTACTCTCCGTATGCCTGTTCAACAAACGCAGTCGCGCCATAAAAGAAATAAACACGCAGAAAAACAAATCTGTTACAGCAGAACTCACATTTTTCATATTCGATGACCTCCAGGGTCGAAGACCAAGTGAATTTGAAGTGGATGTGAAAGGTAATCACATTGGAACTGGAATTTCAAGGCTGCTGAAAACGCAAAAGTACTGACTGGTCGAGACGATATTCGAGAGCTGCGACAATCGAGGAGTCTCGTAGAACTTTCTTGTAGAAGATAGTAGCTGTAGCTATGAAGTGGTAGTTGTGAAAGGTGGGAAGGGATGCTGGAGCATTTTCTTGAGACCTTAAACCCCACGCTCCTCCGATGAGAGGGAAGGGGCGTGCATGTTCTCAACAGTTCACATAGCAATGGAAGGGGAGGGACTCAAAATGCACGAAGATCCAAGTAGATTTCAATAATCATTTCTTCTGATTTACAATTCATCCGAATTACAAATTAGACTTGTATCATGGATCTCATCCAAATCTGATTACAAGTATCAGAGTATATGTACGGCTATGTACATCCATACAATGCAAATGCCCAAATGGGTACCATTCCCCCCAAAAAACTTGCTCCACAAGTTCCCCACAACGCCATGCTTTCCCCAAAAAAGTAGAGAGTTCAGAATAGTAACTTTTTAATAAAAATCCTGTGCGCTCGTTCAAAAAACAATTCCCAAATTCACAAACAACGATCTGATATATATATCAGGGGGTATATCCTCCACCAAAATTGCGACCCGGGGTTCTGTTCCGTTTGCCCTGTAAAAAGAAAGAGAAGAAATTCATGCTCGTGCCTCCCAGTTTTTATTAACGTAAAATCAAAATATTCAAAAATGAGAAAGTGCGTATCCAAGATAGCCAGCCAAAAAGTAATGGTGGATGTCATGTGGATATTTCAATGTCCAAGAAATGCTCAAGATCTAGAAGATGTGGGTCTCGAGAGTTGACTTGAATGTCGCGATCCGGACATTGTAGAGGATCCCTCGCCGTGGTTGTGGTGAGAGACGGCTGGGGAATGTTCGAGGGAGAGGGAATCGAGCGGGAGCAGGTCATCGTAATCTGGGATTGGCTCGCCGTCGTAAAGCTCGGTATTTGCGTATGCAGGTGGGCTTACTGGAACATTCTCGTAGAGCGGTGGTGCCTCTTCATCCCATGAGATGCCCATTCCTGCTCTTTCTGTGACAGTGATGTTGAAATGCATTCTAAGGACCCGAGCTGCTCCAGTTGGTGTGACCTGGTTGGGCTTCTTGATGGGTGCGAATTCTTCGGCAACAATCATCTCGACCACCAAGACATGCGATATATCAGTTCCGTCTTCGGTCTTCATATCACAGACTGGGTGGGCGTCTGGGCGGATACCAAATGGGAATTCTAGCTCAATTTCTCCATCTGTTGAAGAGTAATCTGCCTTCCAGCCTGATTTGAGTTCGTTGGAACCAATTGTGCGTGTATCCTGATGAGGGACGCCCTTCTTTGCTCCCTCAGAGGCACCCGCTTTCATGGCATGTTTCGTGCACGCTGGTGAAATCTCCTTTTGGGTTTCGTCCAACCGCCACGTCACACGCTTCAACTTCCATTGTGTCTGCGTCTTTGCCGCTTCATTGCGCTTCACGACGCCATCCATCTTCATTGCCATGGTAGATTCGCCAATGGGGTGGATGACGTTTGGTAGTTGACATTTTGCGGTAAGGCTGGTTGGAGGGAATATTCTGATGCTGTGGCGGGGTTCAGGTGAGGGGTAAATCGCACGCTTGACGTCGAGTTGGCGAGACAGTTTGAGGGATTCTCCAATTTTGGGTACCATCACAGCCTTCAGGACATAATCGATGGTGGAGAGGGTAGCCTTCGTGGTGGCGGGGAGGTGTCCTGGGAGGAGGAAACTCCATGGGAAGTCATGCTCGCCTAGAAGAAATCAGTACAACGATGATCTCAGAACTGCAGTTGTTGTCTTACCTCGCTTCAGTGTGGCTGGGCCTTGGAGGAAAGTCCAAGAGGTGAGCTCGGTCTCTTGATGCAAACATTCTTGACAGTGAGCATGAAATGGCTTCTTTCTTCCCACTTGCAACTCCAGTACCATCTTGAAAGACTCAATAGCCATGAAATCCTCCTCGATGTTCAATTTGAGCACACCGGAGAGGAGAGCGCCGGTGCTTGAGGCAGCCGGGCCATAGAAGACCAGCGGTGGCGATTCAATGACTGAATCTAGTCTGGCGTGGTGGTTTTGGAGGGAGGTTCTGCTGGTGGTCTTGGGAGAGTGCATGCGAGGGAAGGAGAGTCGCTTGTGTGGGTGGGGAGGGCCATCCCTGCGATACTCGGACATCTTGACGCTTCGATCCGAGTGTAGAGAGGAATCTGAGGAGGAAGGAGTGCGCTCGGGAATGGAGGGGCGGGTTGATTGGGAAATGGAAAGTCGTCTTTGGGGTTTCTTGGACTCTTGTACTTCTCCAATATTTGAGGAGAGCGATCGAAAAAAGGCGAACGGCGCAACAACCTTGTGGGGCATCTTGTTGATGGTACTGGGCTGGCTGCGAGGTGTGCTTCCAGGGTTTTTTTCGCCTTTGGAGGGGAGGTAAGGTTAAGCCGAGGTTTTGACGCGGCAATAGGTCGTCTCGTTGCTATTGCTTAGCTATGACGAAATTGGGCCAAAAAGAATGTCGTTTTTTTGAATTTTGATGATTGAGGTTATTCAGAGTTTTATGTCCTTGGCCATGTGTTGGGAGATGGAAGGCAAGATATGGTGGTGGTGGTGGTTTTCTTTGAGAGTCCCGTTGGTGTGTGGTGTGAGTAAGAGTAGGTAAGGTCGGGTCGCTTCTGTCACCGGGTCGTTCTAGTACCTTAGTACCTTTCGTCTTTCTTTGTTCTGTTCACAACCCTTCAAACACCTCACTTTCTTTCGTTTGCATCTGGATTCGGATTCTGGATTCGGCCTTTTCTTTTCCGCCGCCCAAAAGCAGGGCGGGGCTCTCAGGTTTTATACTCTCTATGTTTGCTCTGACTGTTGCTGTCAATGCTGTCAATGCTGTCGTGGGTGGAGACCGAGCATCGATGTCACCATTCATGGATTCGAGGTCGCGATGCTAAACTGCTCGCTCGACTGGGTTACGGGATGGCTCAGATCATCAAGTGGCATGTCTCAAGGGCGGGACCTCACTTGGCCGCCGCAATTCGACTCCTCTCCCAAGCGCAAGCTCGATCAAGCTGCTCCGTAGCAAGTCATCTGCGCATGGAAGGTGAAAATCCATCTGTCGCCTTTTCCACCCCCCTGTTCTTCTTACGTTTAAGCGTCCTCTTTTCAGGCACACGAAGATCCAACAAATGCACGCCCAGCTTGCTTTCAACGTGCTTCAACGACACCAACTCCAAGGCGAGACGTCGTACCATCCTCATTTGATTCAGATTTCCCCTGCTATTCCTCCTCTCGATTACCCTCGTCAACCCTTGCGTCTGGGTTCAATTCGCTGACGTGATTTGAAGAAATCTACTGGTACCTCCATCAAGTTGGCATCAACCCTCAACACTATCACATGAGCGCTACGAGCTTACGCCCCAAACTACCGAAATGCGGAGAGCAGAACCCCTAAAGCCTATGAAAGCTCTCACGCGCCCGCGAGTCACCGCTGGACCTTTCAAAAAACAACACCACATCAAGGTGGAGCTCTCTCTCTGTTCACCGCGAGTCTGCAAGGAAATGATTATTCTTAGCTGGCCATTCCTGGTTACGCTTTAGATTGAAATTTCCGACTGTCATTACTGTACGGAGGTAGTTTGCGTTCATCCTCGCCTTAAGACCCACGACCTCTCAGCCTTAAACTGGACCTCTCCCGTCGCTGGTGGAGCTGCATTGAACTTTTCAGCCGCCCATGACTCCTCTAAAAAGAATTTTTCGTTGGCTCGTGTTCAGCTCACTTTGGCAGGGCAATTGTTGGCTCTTGGCAATTGAAGTTTGAAATTATATACTCAAATGGCCATTATTGTTCAATCGGGATGAGTTGGTCACTCATTCGAAGGATTACTACACGAGCGTGCAGTCAGATTAGACGCATGCAACAATCAGCCCACCTACTCTATGAGGTAGATTCTCACATGGAGACATCTGATCGGGGATTTCTCTGCATTCTAGGCATTCCAGAAGCTCACACTCCGTACTCCGTACTCTACGGAATAAGTGGAGGGACAGTAATCCCGTCGATTTACTTGTGTCGTCAGGCTGTTCTCGCCGATGTCGCCATCCGCAGATTCCAACGAGGGCCAATTGCCAAGCTTAAAATGGCAAACCGACTTCCGACCCGACTCTCCAATGAAACAACTCACAACCCAGGAGGCTTGCGTGGTGACACGAAATGATCAAGTCGACTCGTCAACACCAACAATTGACTTTCTTTCTGGAATTGGCGGGCTCATCATCCGCCAAAATTGCCAACCACATCCCTTATGTTGGCGTCTACCTGCATTTGAAGTGCGGGGAAGCATTTCACCCAGCTTAAAAGAGAAAGTTTCTCTGTGTTTTCCCCGCAAATTGAGACGCGGATGGTGTGAGGCTTTTGATATTTCGATTTTATATCTCCTCGGAGACGGTCATGTGCTCAACGCCCCGTAACGTCACTCGCTGCATTGGGGCATCGAACCCCGGATTGGTACCTAGATTCAACATGTTACACAGCACATCCTTTTATGGCAACAAAAGCAAATTGATGCAACTTCAATTTCAAATGAAGTAATGGAATCTATTCATTCGCCATCCTCGAGCGGGCTGCGAATTATTGAAACTCGGGCGACAGGCGTCATCACTCATCTTCAACATTCGTCGTGATCCTTCCCATCGGGCACGTTTTTTCCTCTTCGATGGATGGAGTTCTCCTTGCTCCACCAGTTCCAGTTGCCCGACCTAAAAGGGGGCAGGGTCATAGCATTACATAATTTTTGGGATCTTCCCAGGGATCTATTTGAGCTCCACATGCCCATAGGATCGCTGGACCTGGCTATGAAAGGCCTTGGTCGACCACGTTTCCCATTTCCAAATTTTGTCTCGAACAAGTCCATTTTTTTTAAAAAAAAAACTGTTTCGAAGTTACTCGATCATTACTCGATTATATCCACAATTATCAAGAGTTTTTCTCAAGGAGCTCCACCAACCAAGCACAGACAATGGTGACTGGTTCCTGAACAGCCAAACTCTAAATAAACCCTTGTCATGACGTTTCTAACCGACTTCTAGCGTCTATTCTGAGCTTATTTTGAAGTTGCTCGTGGGGCGGAAAAACCACCGATTGGACATTTATCGGGATCTGAGTTTCGACGGAAAAGTTTTCGTCGGGACTTTTTTGGATCTATGGGCCAGGAACAAAATTCTTCTTCGAGATCCATCAGGGTGTCACGAACACCTGATTTGTCTGATCCAAGCTCCTTCGATGGCTGGCGGGTAATTAGCGCAAAGCTGGTACGAGCGCTTTGGTTTGTGTGGTGTTCTGCATTGAAAACGCCGGAAGGTCTTCCGGCGGGAACTTATGGTGTTCGGTGCTCTCCGATGCTGCTTTTCACATTGGAACCAAACAGGAAGTATATCCCCATCTCTTACTTATTCTCACTCCTCGTTTCTCATTTCAGAACCGAAATGCTTCAAATTTCCAAGTCAATACCTTACGGATCATTTGCTCGTTCCCATTTGGAAATCTCGTTTCATTTTGAAGTCGTCCCGTCCGCCAGTTATTCATTACGACTTGCAAGCAGCAGCAGTTAATTTACTCTTTATGCTGCCTTCGCAAATTCTCAGATATCCTCCCACACACTAGCTCTCCATAGATATCTTTCTTGTCTTTCAAGCACGAAAGAGACTCTCTCCATTGACACTCAACACCATTTCATTCCCCACTGTCAGGTATGATCCTACGAGCCTCCCGCTCCCGCGTGGAGAATAGAGTTCACCCAACACCACCTCGATTCCTCGAAGTACAAGGAAGCTACATCATCCTAAATGAAACTATTACGAGTACTACAGAGGCGAAGTCCTGTAGCCCACAAAAACCGCAGGAATAGTTTCGTTTAGGACGATGTAGTTATTATGTCGATACATGAATCTCTCCTGTACTAACAACCTTCCGGTAAACCAATCGTCAAACAACTCACCTGAGTACAGTGCATTCTTTAAGCCTTGAGCTTAAAAACCGCAACATTGTATGGGGAGATCCATCCGTAGTCCCAATGGGAATGCCGATGCTGGTATCCGGCTCCGCAGTTTTGTCTAGGCTACCTTTTTAGGTGGATACCTCACTTGTTGTCTGGACTCTGAACTTTCTTTCCCCCTTTTCTATCGGGATGAGGTGAGGCAATTTCTATGTGGCACACCGCTTGTCTTGTTATTTGAAATGGTTGAGTGAGGCCTTTTTTTTGTTGTATTGTAGAGTACCTATGAGCTGTTAGTTGTACTTGTTTCACAGGATGGGAATTGAAATCAGGTTAGTATTTTTTAGAAGTTACGCTTGTTCACTTTCTTTTTTTGGATATGTAAATGCAGTATTCACAAATGTTTAATTGTCGCCGCAACAAGCTGGTCCACTGTCTTTCTCGAGTTGAGGAGCTGCTGAGTACCTAAGGGAACGGTAGGTCACTTGAGGGAGGAAGTGATGTACGATATTCAAAAAAACTTAATGTTAATACTGATGGCGTATTATTGACCTTTAGTCTCGATGGAATAGAGGATTTTAAAGCCAAGAACCGCATTACCTCGATGTGCTCCTCCTCCCTTCTAGCTCTCACGTAGCTCTCACGAACCCCATTTATTAATCTGATTAACAGGACTCTTGATCAGATTAGATTCATGAATCGAGGTTAATTAGATCAAATCAGATCCAATAAAAAGTAAAATGACCCTCAAAATTAAGATTCCTTTGTCCTGAGAATCCATGTTCTAGCCTTTCCCCTCAGTCTTTTAATCTCATCATAGCTTCATTCACTCTCAACTAAAAATAACAAACTCCTCCCTCCTTCTAACCTTCAATACACAGTTCAATTTTTACACATTTCATTACGGCTTTTGCTTACTTAGCACTATCGCTACTCCTACTAGTGCATGTTTCCCGGCTTCGATATATTATACTCTGTCGCAATCCCCTGATTCATTTTTAATACTTTTCTACCTTGATATAATTATTTCTCTCTTTGTTTCTACTGGAAAGTAATAGAATACTTAAGGATAACTTCTCTGTGGGTTTTTGATATGTTAGTACTGGCCTTGGGAATATTTTAGGAGAGTTTGACTTAAAAGTCGAGAGAGAGATGGACGTTATCTCCGACCTGAACTTGATGGTCGGTGAGTCTTCTGATATAAGGTCTGATATTGATTGATTATTTACATCAATAAGGTGGGAGTTAATCTAATCTAATATAATCGTTGCTCATACTATAAGTCACAAAATACGCACGATGTAATCGCGCTTCAAAACTAGATACAAAGTCAACGTTTCCTAGATTACTACTATTAGATCTTTCTGGATCAATTTCCCTGTATCCGCGCCGACATCTACTTTGACAAAGGGTCGTTCTTAAAATATATTCACTTATGTAGCATCCGTTGAAATAGCAATAGCATGCAACTCTCTTTAGAGATGATCTAATAAAAGTATAGATCTCGTATATTTTATTCTCCTATTATCGTATTAACCAAGTGTATATTCCGTCTATTAAATAAGTAGAGTAGAGCAGGGTAGTATCTACTTCTCTAGTCTACTCTACTTAATACTACTCGAGCAGTATAGACCAATTCGAATCGACCTTCGAGAGACATTAGGCCTAGTATTAGTAGACGTGTATGACAGTTAGAGTATAGAGACGGAAGAGAGATTTTCAAGTCCTTTTTTTTATATAGAAAGAGAGAGAGAGAGGGAAAGGATAAGAATTATTAATTTAATAAGTACTTGTTGAGAATAATTTACTTTCTACAGCCGTATACATAACTCGCGAGAATATCGGATTTTCCGACCTTAGTAAAAAAAAAGAATTCAGGACTCGACTTTTACTCTTCTTACTATTACTTAACAACAACGTCTCTATATAGATTAATGCATATATACACTCAACCTAGTACTCTTATATTATAGTTAGAATTAATATCAATTAATATAGAGACGTTGTTATTAAGATATAAGAAAGTTTCTTAATTAAAAGAGTAATTACTATATAAGTTTTCGCTCTTTTTATTATTACTAGAGAATAATACCTATATATATAATAAAAACTTGATCTACTTACTCTAAAAGCTATATAGTATACTAATCTTTAAGGATATAAGCTTTAGATCTATAGGGGTAAAGATATAATAGTATATAGAGTAGTGATTTTACCTCTCTTTACCCCTCGGTCGCACGCTAAGACTTCTAGCGCGAAAACTAGTCAGCCCCGCCAGCCTTGACCTTTTTACACTTCCTAGTATTCCTAAATAACAACCTGTCTATATATAATAATTTATAGATGTAATTGATCAGAATGTCTTATAATTCAGTTCTTATATATTTATTTATTTATTTATTTATTACTATTTAACGTCAGGCGGAGTCTAGATCGCGTGGTCTAGGTCCTAGAAAGTCCCAATTAGGGCAAATGACGCTGGGGGGGTACCCCAGGCTACAGGGGGTGTAAATGAAAAGAGCTAATTTACAAGAGACAGTTTAAAGAGAAGCCCCACTTTCGGAACAGCCCTTATCCTTAATTAATGTTTAGAACTAGGGCAGAACAAAGGAAATATAAGGAAAAGAGAGAAAAAAGGAGAAGGTCTATCTATCTAGAGACACAGAGATTAGTGTAGAATTTAGTCTTAAAGTAGACCTTACTAAAGAGCTCCTCGCAGTAGGGGCCAAAGAGAAGTTAGGGGTCCTTCTTAGCCTTAGCTAAAAGCCCAGGGGCCTCGTTGTTTACAAGCCTGCAAAAGAGTATATAGAATTAAGTTTTAGCCTTCCCACAGTTACATTCCCCTAAAGTAAGCAGCGTATCGTAGTGAAAGAAGCACAGGTGGTAGAAGGTAAAGTCGCCGTAGCCAGAGCGAGCAGCGATTAAGCGAGCTAGGACCTCTCTTGGTAGCTGAAGAGACCTAGGCTTTAAAGACCAGGTGCAGAAACCTAGGTCCTTATAAAGGCCCGGGAGGGTAGTGTTCCAGAGGTTTTTTACAAGCTTGACCCCTACCTCCTTAGTCTCTCTTTTAAGTATAGCAGTACAGAGTGTAGGCAGGGGGTCAGAAGAGGGTATACAAGCCGCTTTGCCCACAGCTCTGTCCGCAATCTCGTTGCCTAGGATCCCTATGTAGCTAGGGCACCACCTAGTCTCTATTTTCCCAGGGTATAGTAAGGCTAATTCGTAGACCCTATTAAAGGTTTCTTACAAGGTGCCACAGGACCGGTAGGTCAACTGTAGCGTAGCTTTAAGGTTGTTAAGGCAGATCTAGCACTTCCTAGCCGCCGGCCAGAAAGGGGAGCCTATAGCTAATTCTAGACCATAGAGAGCAGCCCTAGCTTCCACGTCATATATCTCTAACGTTTTGCCGAAAGGAAAGGCCTTAGTGTTAAGAACAACCCCCCCTCTTGTGAGGCATACGCCCCTACTAGTTCTTTTGTCGTCTAAGCGAGAGCCGTCCGTAAATACTACTAGGTCTGTAGATGGAACCATAGCCAGGAATTCAAGGAATTTAGCCTTAAAAGAGCTCTTGTCTCTACTAGGGTCAGGTCCTACTACTTCAATAAGGCAGGCTTGTCGGTTGAAACCCCTGTCCCACGGAGGGTCTTATATTGGGTTAATCTCTTTAGAGGGAGGGAGGGCTCTATAAGAGCGATAAATAAGCCTAGCTTTAGGGCTAGGGCTATTTATACATCGTTTAAGCGGGTAGGTAGGGTCTAGCCGTCGGATCCTGGCCTCGAATGCTTTACTTCTTACTATAAGAGCAATTTCAGGGGCCAGAAGGCTAGATTCCATTAGGAGTACTAAGATAGGAGTAGTCTTGTATACTAGGAGGATAATCCTAGCACACTTAGCTACTACTCGGTCTAGGAGGGTCAGGTGACGGCTAATTCAGTTGTTTATAGTCCCTCCTTCTTTAGCTCTTACTCGTCTAGAGAACCATGTCTCGCTTCCAAAGTAGGCGATTAATAGAATACAAGCAGTAGCCGCTTATTATAGTAGGTGAGAGAGAGAGCCTCTTAATATATTTATTATCCCTTTTAGAGTATTAGCTACTAGCGTAGCCTTACTTATCATTCTTTTAACATAGTTATAGAAGGTAAGACAGGGGTTAAAGAAGATGCTAAGCCATCGAAGCTCTTAGGTCGGCTCTATTGTCCTGTTTTCTACTATAATAGAAGGGGGAGAGCGTATGCCCCTCTCTTTTTACTTTCTCTTTCGAGAGAAGTAGATAAGTTTAGACTTCTCAGCGTTAAAGGTAATCCCCTCATCTGTGCCCTACTCTAGCGCTCTTACTACCTGTTTTGCTAGGACTGTGACATTCCCTGCCTTAGTAGGCCCAAAAGCAAGTAATCCAATGTCATCGGCATAGCCGAACCTTTGTAGCGTTAGGAGATAGCCTACTCCTGAGGTAAAGAGTAGCTAAATGTAGAGCATAAAAAGGATAGGCGAGATAGGCAAGCCCTGAGGTAGACCACATTAAAGAGGAGTAGGTACTCCTATTTCTTCGTCCAACTTTACTCTCACAGATCTGTTAGTCAGGAAGGAAGTAACCCAAGCTACAAAGCTATGTAGCCATCCTTGCTCCCTAAGCCTCTTAATTAGACGGCCAGGTAGTACTATGTCAAATGCCCCCTTGATATCAAGTGTAAGAAGGGAGGCCTCCTGTTTGTCTACAAGTGCCTTCTCTATATCGAAGGTAAGGCATATAGTAAGGTCTATAGCCGCTCTCAAAGGAAGGGCCCTAAACTAGTTTTGTTTAAGAACAGAGCACTTAATGGCTATCTATAAAGCTCTCTTTACAAGGAGCCTTTCAAGCCCCTTGCCAAGGACTGAGAGTAGAGAAATTAGTTGATATACTTGAGGTGACGACTTATCCTTCTTGTTTAGCTTTAGAATAATAGCAACAATAGTAGTACAGAAAATCTTAGGGTAGAACCCAATCTCAATACATCCCTTGAACAGAGAGTACACCAGGTGTGAGATCTAGTACCAGGCAGCCTTAAAGACTCCTGTTACTAGCTCATCCTCCCCAGGTGTAGTAGAGGCTTTCCCTAGGACTGATTCTTCAATCTCTCGTAGAGTAAGAGCTGCCCAGGGTAGCACGCGTGTAGAGGTTATAGAGGTGTTAGTTGGTATATCCCCTACTTCAGCCTTGTTTGTAAGTAGCTCCTGTACTAGGATCTTCTGCTTCTCCTGAGTAGTAAAGCCTAGCTGGCCAGCTAAGTCCTTTAAAGGGGGGGACTTGTATACCCCAGTACTCTAGTACCATTTACAGATCTTGAAAACATCCTTACTCTTTATAGCTTTGTCGATCAGGCTACAGAAGTGTACTCCCTTTGCCTTCTGGATTTCCTGTCTAAGAGCCCTCTGAAGACTTTTCATAGCCTCTGGGCTGCCTTCGAGCCTTCGAGCCTTCCTAGCCTTGGTGGCCACAGACTGACACTCCTTGTTCCACTAGGGGTGTCCAAACCTATGCCCAAGGCCTCGCTTAGCACTACTGAGGTACGCACTATGTACACACTCAATGATAAATCCTGCTAGAGCCTCTAGCGATTCTATGTCTGTTTGTTCACCTAGCTTGTACAACTACTACACTTTAAGCTTTCTCTATAGAGCTACCTTAAAGTCTTTAATATTAAGAGTGCTAAGTTTCAAGGGAGGGTCCTTCTCAGCTAGGCCTCTAGAGTACAGCAGGCGTGTAAGAACCAGGAGGTGGTCAGAGCCGCACATAAAAGTAAGGTTAACCTCTATAGCTGCCTCTCTTTAATAGAGGTTGCTAGAGCAAAAGGCTAGGTCAAGAGTATTCCCAAGATTATAAGTTTATATACTAGGAGGGGTAGTAAGTTATAGCCCTCTATCCTCTATCTAGTCAATAAGCGAGAGAGCCTGGGCACTCTCTTGGCCAAGGAAGTCAGGCTGCCAGAGCTAGCTTTTCAGGTTAAAGTCCCTAGCTAGGAAGAGGTTTCTTATAAGGATATGTTAAGAACTAAGGACAAGGCTAACAGCCTCCCCTACACCCTCAGCACCTAGAGGCGCGTTATACACGTTAAGTATATAAAGTAAGTAGCCTTAGGAGAGTGTAAATTCAACATAGACAAGGTCTCGGCATTTAAGCGAGGGGGCGATTGGAGTCTGTTAGCTTGCAAGGATGCTAGCCCCCTTTCGTACAAAAGTAAGTGCTCTAGGCGGGCTAATATTCCAGTCACATATAGGTACAAAGCAGTCGTAATTCAGGTGGCGTCTTATGATCTAGCAGCTGATCTCCTTACAGTAGATATATGGCTCCTGGATAAGTACTACATCAACTCGCTTGATGTAAGCTAGCTGTAGTACTAGCTCCTAGTATTCGCTCAACTTGTGTATATTAATTTATAGGACTTAGAGGCAGTGGTGTTTTAAGAATCCTTGTATACTTATAATAGAGTAGAGGGGTTAGCGTTCAGGTCTCCTTGTCTAGAAGAGTTATAGTATAATTCTTCCGCCGTGGCAGCAAGGGAATTATTAGCTCGTTGGAGAATCATAGACGAGGGCGTAAGAGAGCTGTCTACGCTGGTTTAAGGGGGAGGAATCGGGTTCTAAGGGGTAGAAGGTAGATCTAGGTCCATTTCTATATCTGTACTACTACAGAGCGAGTCTTCCTCTCTTCTTAACCGCATCTTATTACATGCTTACTAAACAGCTCTCTTATTCTTGTTTAAAGGGTGTGTTCCTAAGGCTTTTAGCCTAAGCTGGCACGTAGGATCGTTAGAGGCGTGTAGACTACTACAGTGTAGGCACTTTAGTCTATACTAAGAGTATCTAATATACCTAGGGTAGAAAGCTTCTAAGTGTTTAGTAGTACTACATAAGCAGCATCGTTAGTTCTTGCTACAGTTCCTTAAGTTGTACTACATCTAGTACTTAGAGCACTGTATAATAATAGAGACTTTAGAGAGGCGCTTAAAGAAGGCTCTTCTTCTAAGAAGGGATACTATGTCAGGGATAGCGTAAGAGACGCTAGCTTCCTCTTCCTTAAAAAACACAATCCAAGAGGTATAGAACAGCCTGTTAGAAAGAGAGCTAGTAGCTATGTTAACCTTTATAGGCGTAAGTCTAATTCGCTCCTCTATAGCTGTAGCTACTACTTGCGAGGTAGTAGAGGAAAGAGTTGATATAATCGCTCCTTCTTTATTAATTTCGACAGTTTCGACACTACAAGAGACCCCTAATAGGCAGAATACTACTCAATCTTATAAGGCCTCTATTTTAGCTATAGAGAACAGGGTTTAGATAAAGGCCTTCTTTATTAATAGAAGAGTATTAAGAGCTTCTTTGTCTTTAGGTATAATAGTAAATCTAGAGTTAACTAATAGTACTTCTTATACAAGCTCTTTATAGCTAATTTTTAGGTTACAGAGAGTAAGGAAGATAGCTAGCGTAGAGTGTTTCCTTTCAGGAGAGTCTGTAGGTAGTCGTATAAAGACCCTGAGGTCGGATCTCGCTATGGGTCTCTTATTCTTTTGTAGCTTCAAAGCAGTAGGCGGGGGAGGTGGGTGTGGTAGTGGTGGTAGTAGTAGTAGTAGTAGTAGTGTTATGCCTACATTTCCAGGCGCCAAGGCGCTCCCAGCGGTCTGTACGTATAAAAAATTTCTAACAGGAGCCAGAGAGGAGGAAGGAGTCGTAGGGGACGTAGGACAGCCTCTGTATGTGGCAGCGGAGGTTCCTTGAGCCGTTGGTAGTTGAGGAGGGTCCCCTAAGGTGTATACACGGTAGAAGGCCAGGCTGAGGTCAGCAACCTGAGTACAAAAGGCTGTAAGGTAGGGCAAGACGTCTGGGGGGGCTTTATCAAGGGCAGTGCTTAAATGGTGATCTACAGCTTCTGTAGTACCTCCAAAGAAGATTTGGCCTATAGTACTCCGTTCTAGGGCTCTAGAAGTCTCAGAGACAAAGCGTTGCTAGATGTTTAGAAGAGGGGGAATCGGGCGTACTCCCCCCTTTCCAAGGCCCCTTCTCAGGAGCGTAGGCGAGGCCAGAGGCCTCCTTAGAGGAGTCTCCATGGAAGGAATTCAGCTTATTAAGCGAGATTAAGAGAGATTGAGCGTTTTAGAACAAAAAATTCGGTCTACGAAAAAAGGTGTGTGTGTGTCAGTTCTTATATAGGAATTTAACTTTAGAAGTGTAGTTGTTAAGAGGTAATAGAGTAGAGTATATTAATTTTTACTTTTTTTAGTAAGGTCGGAAAATCTAATATTCTCGCTAGTTATATATACGGCTGTAGTACTATATACCTATCTTTTTAATATATAATAATAAGTTGTTATTATATATAGACTACTCGAGTAGTTATATATAGCTAATCTACTATAACGTGGTTTATTAGTACCTCGCTAATATTAGTACCTCGCCACTTGAAATCTTATATAAAAAACGTATGTATACAACTGTGTACTTTACGTATATATTAATAAAAAAATCTAAAATTGAAATTTTAGTTTTATTAATATAAGAGTATTCTTAATTCTTAGTTTTTAAATATTACTTATCTTATATTAAAATGTTATTAGATAAAGGAAAATTTACTAATGATTACAGGGGTATTTTTAAGCGAATTGTTAATTAAAACTAGTAAAGAATTAAAATTGATATTATTATAATATTAAACTCTTGTTTCCTTAGTAAAATTTCAATTTTAGATTTTTTTATTAATATATACGTAAAGTGTACAGTTGTATATAGACGTTTTTTATATAAGATTTCAAGTAGCGAGGTACTAATATTAGCGAGGTACTAATAAACTACGTTACTTATCTAACTACTAGTTAAACTCTACTATACTCTACTCTACTCTACTCGAGTAGTACTTAAGTAGTTAAGTAATATATAAATAGACTAACTATATTACTACTTAAACTAACTAGTTATATATTTATTAATTTTAGTTATAAAAATAAATTAACATAGTTTATTAGTACGCCGCGTATATTAGTATACTATATACTTTCCTACTTCTCTACTACTTTATAGTATAATTAGTTAACTATAATATATAAATTTAATTAAAACTACTTTTAAGCTAATAAGCTAGACATATCTACATCTACTTAATAAGTTCGTGTATTATGACTAGCTTTTCTATAAGTGCTATAGCGCCTACTAGTTAACTTTCTCTCTCTCTAACTACTACTATTTTCACGTATATTACGTTAAACCTGCTTATCTACGTCCTTCTACGCTAAAATGTCGTGTATATCCTCTATAGTAAGTATAGTGCCTTAACAAATATAAGTCTTCCTAGCTCTACGATACTTACTAAGAGCTTCATTTACTACTCGAAGTGTATATACCTTAGTATTTAAAAGGGTTACTTTATAAGCTAATTACTCTATACCTTTTACTAATATAACAACTGTCTAGAAAATAGATGTTAGCAAGCTTCCTTAATAACTAGTAATCCGGTCCTTAATAAGAGTTGTTTATAAAAGAGCTTTAGTAGGGTTGTAAGGAGTTTAAGAGACCTAAGGGTTAGCGTCGGTAGAGGGGGGCCTAGTAGAGGTCGGTGTTCGTAACTTTATATCAAGCTTTGAAATCACAGCCTGTGGATTAAAAGACACTAAGCCAGCCCTACGGAATCCAGCTTGAGCGTTTTAGACTGTTATTGATTATGTGTACGCTACTTTAAAGGCGAGAAAAAACTCAACCTTTATAATATAGTTAATATAAGCTTTAATAAAAGACTTAATTTATCTACTATATACCTGTTTTAAGGTACTAAAATACCTAACATCGAGTAGCTAGGTCAAATGAGAAGAATAAGGAGGTAGTCCAAGAGTAATAATGTTATATATCTTATAGTACTCTTGGAATTCGGCCGATTTATAACTCTTATACCTATCAAGGACAAGCATTTGATATAGACCCTTTGCTTAAGTAGAAGTATACTTATTGAAGTGCTTAAGCTATTCTAGACCTGTCTTATTATTTGCCTAGCTGTTGCTTGTTAGTTTAATAACCTAGTTATATAGAAGGCCGCCCTTAGTATACTAATTCGTAAGATAATTCTTCTCTTAAACTACTAAAAATGGAGGAATACTCCTACCTTTGCTGTTAATACAAGTAATTTTAGTAGCCTATTCTCGATTACCTGGCTAAACTGTCTTACCTCTGCCACGTCGATCTACGCGTATAACAACTATAGAAGGAGCGATCATGCCTATCATAAAGCTGGTCTTGTCGAAATTCTAAAAATCGTAGTCTAGAATCTCGTATTTTGCCCTTATATTCTCTACTAGTTGAAACCATGTACTAATAAGCTTAGGATCTTTGCATAAGGCTCTTTAGAAGTCGTAAACGTGATTAAAACGTGTCTTTAATACTGGTTGTTATTGTATAAATCGATACGCCTAGAGCTTCCTAACATGTCTCCTCTCTTACGATTTAAGAATATAATTTACTATATCTTCAACACTAGTAAGCTAGGGCGCAAACTCTCTCGTATCTAAATTAAGTATATATCGAATAATAACATCCTCCTCTAACTTAGTTAATTTAAGTAATTTAGGCTAGTAGTCGCTATAAGGAGATATGTCGTTTATTCGATCATAGAGTGTGCTTTCGGTAACATTGTAAAGTTTCGCAGTACGTCTACGACTCAATTTTTTTATAGATCGAATAGCTTCTATTACTATATTAATTCGTGCTTCTTGATCTTGAATTCGTATTGTCGTTGTAGAGAAAACGTGTGTTGAAGTAATAAGGTAGGAAAATGGGGAAAAGTGCGCGGCATGCTGATATACGCGGCGCACTGATAAACCACGTTATATGATAGTATATAGTAAAATTAAGTAAATTACATGAAGTTTTTCAAGATCAAAAAGTGTAGAAAATTGTATATTATACTGATCTTCTTAGTAAGATCTTTTATCCAAATAAAATTTTATATATATCTTGTGTAATTAGAGTACTAAAACAAGGGTTCTTAACTTTCAAAAATATAGATTATAAAGTAGATATCTGCGTTAACCTAGATAGAGTTTTCTTAAGATAATTACGCTAGAAAGTTTCTTAATTGTAAACAATTAAGTTAGGTTTAATAAGACCTACGTTAATCTGTAAGTGAAATCAAGTGTACTATACACTAAGATAGAATCGGCTTATTTGGGAATTTAGGACTAATAGTACAGATTAGTAGGCATTAATGTTCTCTAAAAATGAAAGTTCTTCTTCGTAACTCGTTGAATAGGTCCTCTGTAGCGATACAACTCCTTCCACGCTTTTCAATATTGGGGAATACCTCTTTAAGCTCTTCTAGTATTAAGCGGATCAAGATAATTTCAATCCTATGTTACGTCCATGCTCTCACGCCCTAAGGTAGTAACATCGATGAAAATATTCCTCCACTCGAAATGGACACTTAGACTTTTTCATTTGAATCTCTTTATCTCGACTTTGAACCTGACAGTCTGTATCCTATTCTCGATAACTATTTCTTGATGATTTTAAATACTAAGTGTCAACCGAGTAATAGGTGGATGTTATGTATGGTGGAGATAATTGATCAATGAGTAGACGGGAGACTAGTTATTGTGTTTCCCGTATGGACTATTTGCAGCGTATGGAGGTTGTGAGGAGGCGAGTATAGTGGTAATCTTAGACGGAGGAAAAACTAGAAGGGTTGTAGGAAGCAGATTAGAAGTCCTAGACTATGTTTTGAAGTTCCGGGGGAAGCGGGGGAAGAAGGGTTGGACGTGAGCAGGTTCTTCTTCTGAAGGTTGTTAGTCTAACTTAACCTTGCAGGTTCCTTCGTCTTAGTATTAGAATATTGGAATCTACTTATTTGTCTGGTTTTGTGATGTAGTAGGGACTTGTTGTGGTGTGATGGAGAAGTGTTTGCTTATTTTCCTCTGTGTTCCGTTCCACACGAGGGACTTGGCATTGCGGGGAACATTAAGCGAAACCCCTTAGAAGACAAGATTCTTGTCCCTGGATGTTTCGTTGTATCTGTTTGGCAGGTAAGGTGAGTGTAGCTGTTCAAGTTAGGAAGTTTAAAGTACCTTGTTCACTTATACCAAGCTTTCTGGATTTATGAAGAATGGTACACCAAATTCTTTTCGTTTTACATCAGAAAGCCACGTTGTTTCTTCTCTAACTCTTTATCAAGGACAACGTCTCGACGTCTATCTTGGACTTGAAGTCTTCGCAAAAAAGAAAACTTGTCTGGCTTTATATGTATGCACACTCCAGATGTGCACTCAGTGAGTCCTGATTCTCCAATAACCTATTCTCAAATATCAAATGAGAAAGCAGAACCCACAAAGCATAAATTTCTAGCCCCAGGCAGTAGATTTTGATCATTTTGTTGATGGAGTGCAGTTTGTTTAGAATTCACCACCTGTTCTGCATATTGGGTTCACATTTACTGCTGCTGCTTTTTTTCTTATGAGAATCAATCTGACAACACCACAAACTTTCAACAAAGATCACCTCAGTCAAAACTTCACCAGCCACTGAAATGGCTAGCCTTTCACCGAACACTGTCACTTTTGTGGAGCAGGCAATGATTCTTCAGCCAAGGATTCCGATGACACCGAGCCCTTTGGCGTCACCAACTCTTCCAGAGCCAACGACACCTGAACTGACACCAGCGACTTTGGAGTCTACAACAACCTTGGAGTCGACATTTCCTTCAGAGCCAGAGTCTCTCCACACTCCACACTCTATCGTGCCAACTATCTTTATTCCTACTTCACTTGTGCCTCGTCGCAATCCAAGCCAACTCGACCAAATCTCCTCGGGCAACGTCGCCATCCAAACCCAACTCCACCGACAATCTCAGAGCCGCCTCAACACCAAGTCCTTTACCCGCCAGTTGTTTCGAAGCTATTCAGTTTCCCAAACCAAAAGATGCCGCTGGGAAACAAAGCCTCGCAAGGAGTTAAGAAACCGCGAGGACGCCAGAATATGCCTTCGATGCAGGCCTACCTAGGTTTAGGACAAGCTGCCCTCGACTTCGTAAGAATCGGAGAGACTGAGAATACTGGCAAGGGAGTTTTCGCAAACAAGGACATCAAGGCATTTACCCGCATCATCTCCGAAGTTCCTTCCCTCGATCTCAGAACGAACTACTTGAGTCAAGCCAACCTCAAACTCGCTTTCGAAGCTCTCCCCGGAAATCGCAAGGCTGCAATAATGGATCTCTCATTCGTCCCTTCCTCTGACAATGCCGCACCACTTACGATGATCTTTGAGCAGAATGCCATGGATAACAGCGTCGGAAGAGTTCTTTGCCCAACGGTCGCTCGATTTAATCATTCATGTCTTCCTAATGCAATCGGCAATATGAACTGGCTCACAAATTGCTACACAGTTCATGTTATCACCGATATCCAGGAAGGCGATGAAATCACAATTCTCTACACGGATATGGAGTACCCTAGAGACCAACGCCGAGCCAAATTGAAGGAAATTTGGGGATTCGACTGTGTTTGCACTCTCTGCACAAAGCACTTTTCTTCCTCTGCTGTATCCCGAAGCAATGTTCGACGCTCTTATCTTCAACAATTTCGTAATACCCTCACCTACTTCGATCCAGGTCCTTATCCCACAAATGAGAGTCAGTTTGATTCACCCAGTTTGAAGATTTCTAGTGACACAAAAACTGATACGTTAAACAGAAGAACGACAGGAAAGCCGCCTCCGTGAGAACCACCACCTAAGTGATATTCACCAATTCATCTCCAGTAAGTGCTAGCATACAATTTTGCGTTTTCACAAATATTAACGGCATCTTTAGACGCCGAGCAAGAAGGTCTCCCAGGTTCTCTCGAGTTCGCTTGCAACAAAGCTCGTGAGTCAGCTTTGCGCCTTGGTGATATGGCAATGTAAGTACACGTGATTTCTCATGGGATCTTCATTTCCACTTCCTCCACAGCTAACTTCCGACTACTAGGGCAATGAAATGGGCAGATACACAACAGGACATCATCCAAAAAACCTTCGGGCTTGATACTGACAACTCCAATGCAATCGTTAGATGGAGACTCAGTCTCAAGATCCCAGGCAAACACACTCTCTGGGTCCCGGTTCCGGAGAGCGAAGAGCAGGCTCAGTTTAGATTGAGAAAGTTCCACCCACATCTGGGAAACTGGAGAGAGATGCAATAACTCTTCTCTTCCAGAATTGAGCATGTAGTTTGAGTGAAGGGGGTGGCAGGGTGGAATTTGTGGGTCATCTTTTTGCTTTCGTGATAAGATTAGCTAGCCTGAATTAATCAAATTGCTGCCGAATCTTGCTCTACCGTCGTGTCTTTATCCAATGTGAAAGAATCCAGAAGTTCTAAAATTAAAGTGCTTACCCTTCATTGCTTCACAGCTCAAGTAATCGAGTAAATAGCTTGCTCAAGACACACAAATAGAGTGCCTTCGAGCTAGATACTCCATGAATATATCTCTGAAATTTGGTGGTGGTGGAATAACTTCAGTGTGTAAAGGGTAACTTTGGAGACGAAGCCACTGCGGACGTTATCCGTTATTTCCTCTTTGGAGAAACATTGAAACATGTATGTATGGGTCGTAAAACTTCGAAAGAATCTCTGTAAATAAAATTTGGTTTTCTTGCGCTCAAAATATTTTAGACTTCCCAACTTTGCACTGCAATTCAAGTTTGAAGGGCAAGTATGAAGTCCAAAATTGAAGTGGGTTGATAGGCAATAATTTACAGCTTAGAGTATTTCAAAGAGAAGATAAGCGTGTACAAGCATATTGGTCTTTGAGCCGTAATGACCAGGATGTACCGTCGAAAGGGGTCATCCCAAATGAGCATTCACCCTCCATACCCCTCCCCGTCGCTGTAAGCCTAATCTGCCCTTGGAGTATTCATCCCTGCTTAATCAAACTTGGCACAACTAGCGTATTTTCTAGCCCTAAGTCATCTTCTCGCACAAAATTTGCAACCACCTTCAATATTCATCATCGACTGAACTTCCAGCCAACCCATCACGCTGAGCAACATCACACATCAAACACACCACTGTGATCAGCAATATTCATACAACAGCAATCTCTCGCACCCTCTTCATCTTCCACGAGATCCTCTCTTCCATAAGACGCCCTCAATAATTCAACCCACCAAATACTACCAAAATGGCAAAGCCCAAAACCGGAATGAAGACTCTGTTAAAGCGAGCAAAAACCTGGGTCTCTGAGACTGTCAAGGTAACCAAGAATAAGCTCAACAACATTCGACAGAGCGTACAAGCTCCTTCCAAGAGAAGAATTATCAAAGTAGCAGAAAAGAGAGAGGAAGCCAAGAAGCGACCCATGTACCAAGATGACGACAAAGTCACACCCCACAAGATGCCTCCCAAGATGTAAGCACCCAATTTATCTTGGAGGAAAATGTATCATTTATGGTAGCTCCCAGAGCCAAGACAATGCTCATTCTCAAAATTCCGTTCACAGCTTCTTACTTGTTGAGCCCACTCTTACTCTTTTCCCCAAGAAAACATACTGACTTCGATATCCTGTAGGTTTCAAGCTCGGGACGAGTTCCACGGAACATTATTCGTAAATGGCGGCGGTCCCTCTGGTATCACCAGGAGCGGAGTGAATACAGCAGACAAGCCATCGAAGTTCAACATCTACCAGCACCGACGGGTGATGAAATAAAACCAACAATACAAGGATAAGAACGGGAGCCTAGAAGGCTACGTTAAGAGGCCAGCACAAGCGGATAAAGACACAACCGGCGCCACAGAGGAGAAGCTAGCTGTAAGTCTCGCTCCTCTTCTCCTTCAGCCCCACTAACCACTTTCTGTCTCCAAGGAATTTACCTGCTTCGGAAAACTCCCTATCGAACTCCGTTTACAAATTTGGGAAATTGAAGCTCGACGACCTCGTCTAGTCCGCTGGGGCAGAGACAAGCCACCTGCCATCTACCACGTCAACCATGAATCTCGCAATGTCGCTCTCAAGGAGCTGCCCACGAAGGGTCCTATGCAAGTAATTAACAACTTGTTTTACATCAACGTCCAACGCGATGTCCTCTACCATCTCACCCCTCTTCCAACCCACCAAACCTTCCGAGCAGCCAAAAAGCGATACCGTCCCCTTCGCGAGAGCAGCGTTAAGCGTCTGGCCCTACCGCTCGACGATTGCTTCCGAGCTGCGAGAATTGGTGGTACAAGGCCTATTTGGCAACCACCTGGAACAGTTTGGCAACCGGATCCTAATAACCTATGGCCGAAGCTCGAGCTTTTATTCCCTAAATTGGAAGAGCTAATTGTATTCACTTTTCCCAACGCAACGGTCGGAGATGAGATTGAGGACTTTCGCGTGATCAACTACAGAGCGGTTAGACCAGGTGGAGATATCGTAAAAGGTGGCATCAGCCAGCAGCAATTCAACATGATGCGTGGCATTCACGATTCAGTAAGAGCCACTCTCTCCCCGATCCCCCCCACTTGCATAATCAAATTCTTACCTTCATAGTGGACAGATGCAAGTTTTATCCCTAATCGCCACTGTTCCCTTATGCTATCTGAACGAATGCTAATTTTTTACAGTGGGAGAAGCACAAGACTGCGAACCAAAATTCGGTGAACTTGACGTTCGCTAAGAAGTCAAAGCTCCCTCTTGGTGTATGGTGTGCCGATATCTTGCCTGGCGAGGCCTAGAATTCCTAGACTGTCTTGAGGGAAGTTGTGGGGGAGGAATTTGCAATCTGATTTGGGAGTTGAATTATATGCAGAGAGAGTTTCATTGATATATGGCGAAGCGAGTCATGGCGTATTGTTGTTTTGTCCGAGTTAGGACCACTAGAAAGATTTTGACAAGTCAGAAATTTCCCTTTATAGCTAGTATATTCAGTCAATCTACTTATAATAATAACCACAAGAAAATGTGCAAATGTGACCTACTATATTTCATTCACTGATCATAGAATTGACTATAAATTAGAAACAAATTTAATTGCCCTAAAGTCTATTAAACTTACTTGTTTATTTAAGACTTTCTTACTAATAATTTTAAGAAAAGCGTTTTCTAGTTAAATAAGTATCTATAGAGTTACTATATAACTTTAGGTAGTCTAGAATTTTAATTAATTAATTTAATTACTCTAACGTGGTTTACCACCGAGTGGATCATATCACCGAGTGGATCACTTTTCCCCACCCCACCACCTTTAAGATAGAATTAACAACCACAACGTATAGTATTAATTAATCTAAATCAGAATCTGATGAACTAGAAGTATTTATAGCTACTTGACAAGTGCGCGCATTATGACCAGACTTCCCGCAAGTGCTACATTGTCTTCTAGACGGCTGCCCCTCCTTTTGAAAACCCCCCTCAGAGCGCTTATCGCGTCGAACCTGCTCCTCTGCGTCCTTCTGAGCTAGTAAGTCCTGCGCATCCTCTATAGTAAGTACACCCCCTTGACGGACCCGAGTCTTTTTTGCCCTCCGGCGTTTACTAAGTGCTTCATTTGCCTTACGAAGGGTACGGACTTCAGCAGACAATAAAGTCATCTCATGAGCTAATAGCTCTGTACCCTTAGCTAGTATAGCGACTGTCTGGAAAATAGGTGTTAGCGAGCTTCCTTGATGACGTGTAATACAGTTTTTAACTAAAGTTGTCTGTGAAAGGGCATCGGTTAGGTTTCGAGGGGTCTGCAAGACCTAGAGGTTGTTATCTATAGAGGGGTCTACAAGGGGGGTTAGAGTCTATAGCCTTATATCAAGCTTTGAAAGAACCGTATCTAGATTAAAAGGCACTAAACCAGCTCTGCGGAATCTAGCTTGACCATTCTGGGGTATAATAGAGGCTTAATATCTAGCTTTAAAGGCAAGGAAGAACTTAACCTTTATAATATAGTTGATATAAGCTTTAATAAACGTCTCAATCTAGAAACCATACTCCTGTTTTAGTACACTAAAACACCTAACATCGAGTAGCTAGGTTAAATAAGAAGAGTAAGGAGGTAGATAAAGAGTAATAATATTATATACTATATAATACTCTTAAAATTCGGCAGATTCATAACTCTTATACCTATTAAGGACAAGCATCTGATATAGCCCCTTTACACAAGTAGAAGTATGTTTATTAAAGTGCTTTAGCTATTCTAGACCTGTCTTATTATTTGTCCATCTATTACTTATAGGTTTAATAACCTAGTTATATAGGAGGCCGCCCTTAGTATACTAATTTAAGAGGTGATTCTTTCCTTAGACTACTAGAAACAGAGGGATACTCCAACCCTTACTATTAATATAAATAATCACTGTTACCTATTCCCGATTACCTAGCTAAACTACCTTACCTCTGCTACGTCGATCCGCGTATGTTATAACTATTAATGAGGAGATTACCTCTATCATAAAGCCGGTCTCGTCGAAGTTATAGAAATCGGAGTCGACGATACTATATTTGGCCCGTATATTCTCAACTAGTCGAAACCACGCGCTAATTAGCTCTAGATCTTTGTATAAGGCTCTCTGAAAGTTATAGACGCGATTAAAACACGTCTTTAACTCTAGTTGTTGTTTAATAAATTAATATACCTAGTTCTTCCTAACGCGTCGTACCTCTTAAGATTCAAGTAGGAGATTTACTATATCTTCTATACTAGCTAGACAGGGTATAAAGCCTTGTAAATCTAGATCAAGTATATATCGAAGAATCGACTCCTCCTCTAGGTCTGTTAACTTATAACAATTAGCTTTAGAATCGGGGCGGTAGGTTCAGCCAGCCATTCTATTAGAGAGGCTTGTATATAGTACTTTGTAGATCTTTGCTATAGAGCGTTTACTAAGCTTTTTAGATGTTTGAATAGCCTCGATTACTAGAATGATTCTTACTTCTTAGGTTTGAATTTCTATAGTAAATAGTTAAGAAAACGCGTGTTAAAGTTTTAAGGTAGTGTAGTAGAGAAAAGTAATCTACTTAGTAATATAATCCACTCGGTGGTAAACCACGTTAGATATTACTAACACTTTATTTATTAAAGAAATTTACTAGATAGATAAGATTTATATCTAATCTCTATATATTAGTAATAGCTATAACTCTTTTTTATTTACTTAGCTAGTTTAGATATTAAATAATATATAGTATAGATTAGAGAATAAATTTTACCTCTACTTTTTTTATAAGTAAGTACTTTAATTTAAATAACTTAATTACTTTATATACTACTAAATAATATATCCTAGTTAATAGATTTACTAGACTTACTAATAGATAGTATAAAATAGTAATATAATTAGTTAATACTATAATTAGTAAATAAAATTTACTACTTCTTTAATATAAATTATCTACTAATTATTAATTTATAGAGTACTCTAAGTATCTAGGCGTAAGCTAGACTAGTACTAGATAGAGCTTAGTATATAGAAGAGGCTTCTATAGATAGTACTACTCTAGAATTATCTAGAGTAAGTTAAAAAAAGAATAAATTTTTTAAGAGAAGTTTTCTCTAGAACTATAGAATATCTAGAGTTTTTATAAGTAGAGTTAAAAATAGTAAATTTAGATAGAATCTAGCTAGAATATATTAGGTTTAAGATTTAGAAGGCTTTAAAGACTTTAATCTAATAGACTTTTTAAAAATAAATCTATTATATAGATAAATAATTACTTTACTAGTAATAAAGTAAGGCTAGTAGCTATACTAGTATATATTAGAGCTTCTTAGCTCTTATAAAAAGTTAATTAATTATTATTACTTCTATTTATACTATATAAGAGTTACTAACGTGTTTTACAAGCGAGTCGCCCACCTAAGCGAGTCGTACACTTTCCTAGTCGCGTACTATCTACTACCTTTAAATCACAATAGCTCAACACTACAACATTCAATTACCTTCTCAAGAAGCTAGCATCATTTTGGCGACCTAAGCACTCGAAAACAACGCGCTATTGACCGAACGAAGCGCTGCAAAGATTTACTAGGTTCCTCGAAAGACTCTCTCCGATCGACGCGCCGGAAAGCCTCCACGACGCGAT
Organism: Hymenoscyphus scutula; assembly: GCA_001399465.1. NCBI lineage: Eukaryota > Fungi > Ascomycota > Leotiomycetes > Helotiales > Helotiaceae > Hymenoscyphus > Hymenoscyphus scutula. Next base: position 199,342 of record LKTO01000005.1, on the reverse strand, counting down.
TGCTAGCCTAATTCGAAAAAACTTACGAAGCCAGAGGAGGATACAATAGTTAGATATATATTAGAGTTAGATTCACAAGGGTTTTCGCCTACAAGGAATATAGTACGAGATATGGCTAACAATCTGCTAAGAGAGCGCGACGGAGAGCCTGTGGGCAAGAACTGGCCGGACAACTTTATTAAGTATACACCTAAGCTTAAAACTCAATAGAGTCGTTCTTATAATCGTTAGCGAGCTTTAACTAAGGATCCGCGAGTTATTAGCCCATGGTTCACGCTTGTACAGTCTGTTAAAGAGAAATATAGTATTCAAGAGGAGGATATCTACAACTTTGACGAAAGTGGCTTCATGATAGGGGTTATTTCGTCCTAACTAGTTGTTACAAGCTCAGAAACGCGTAGGAAGCGAAAGCAAGTTCAGCCAGGCAATCGTAAGTAGGTTACAGTTATTTAGAGAGTCAACGCAACAGGATAGGCAAACTCACCATTCATCATATTCGCAGGTAACGTGAGATAACTAAGGCTACAACTAAGCGTAAAAGTCGTAAGAGGAAGTATATTAAGGTTTAGGAGACATTAACAGTAGGCAAGGTAGCTAATTTAATTACTTCTAAGGAAACTGGCGACCAGAAACAAGGTGGAGAGTCTAGGAAGAGAGTTCGCGCAGACAGGCACTGTAGCCTTTGTAGCAAAACGGGGCATAATTCTCGTACTTGTCAGGCAGAAATATTAGATGTAGAAGATAGCGACATTTCCGAATAGTACTAGATAGCGTCTATAGTTATAACAAAATGTGTAGTGTTGAGTATTTTGCATCGCAATAATACTAGATTGAAAAAGTGGGCGACTCGCTTAGGTGGGCGACTCGCTTATAAAACACGTTAGTATATAGTACTAATTTATATAAGTATAACTAATAACCTAAAGTAGTATAATAGACTCTTTTAGTATTTAGTAGTATATATATAATAGTTTTCGTTTTAAAGTAAATAGGTTTATAGAGTAGAAGTTTAGTGAATTATATATAGATTAGATATATAAGGACGAGAGGTTACTCCTCTTCGCTCCTTACGAACAATCTACTTTAATATATAACCTTTTTAGCTTACGGATTATTATTTTTACATCTCGAAATCACGTAAAAGTCACGTTTATAGATTGTGACGATACGATTAACCTCCTGAAGCGGCACTTCTACGAAACACTTACTCTCTTCGCTAAACCGCGGAGCTAGAACTAAGAGCTAAGGCTTCACTCAGAGAAGGGTCCGGTACGGTGGTTACAAGGATGTTTCTCAAGTATATAGTTACAGCTGTTCCCTCTTACGAGCTCTTTATATCCTTCGTATCCGACCTTATAGTTATATACTTTAAGCTATTAGTCTACGTACTTCTATATACCTCTACTACTAGTGCTCGTGAGCTCGCGTCTTTACATAGATATTTATAGATACTTCTATAGATACTAGCTCCATCCTAGAAAAATTCTATAACCTCTTCTATCTAGATATTCTATAGAATTCTAGATGCCGAGCTCTAGTACTAGAGCTGTCACGAAACACGTGCACACGTGACTAGTGAAGACCAGGCGGCGCCCTGACAGGTTGAGCACTATCATATACTCTTATAGTATTAGACAGGTCGCTTAGGTTAGCTAAGCGATCTAAGGATTTCACGTAGTTGTAATCACGTGATGGATCCCTGAGGATCCCCTAGGGATCCAAAGGGGTCCTGGGATCTAGAGTAGATCTACGAGTAGGAAGGTTCTATATAAGACTGGCACATCTGCTATTAGATAGGAGCTTCGTGCTCAACTCAATATTATATTGTTATTACTACCTTGACAGCTTTATAGTTTCGTAACGAGTTTACCTCCGAGTAAACACCTAGTCTGTGATTGAACCTCTTTGTAAGAACAAACCCTAGCGATACTTAGTTACCTTAGTTAGTTAGTTTGAGAATCGTCACACTTTAAGCACCTAAGCTTAGAAGTTTGAATCGTAATGTCTCTAAAGGCTGCTCTCATCTCTAGCCCTAGTGCTAGTACTGTTAACGCGCTAATCTAGGGCATGCCTGCTACGTCCTAGGAAACAACTACCCTAGACGACGAAGACGATAACAAGAGTATGCTGGACGTACTAGAGCTATATAGGGTTGAAGCCCTGGAAACTATACGAGTTAAGCTGCCTGATACATACTATAGTAAACAACAAGAATTAGAGTTATTCCTTATATAAATAGAAATCTACTTTAACTTTAACAAAGACAAGTTTAATAGCGACAGTATAGCGTTGCCTATCTTTACTATCTCCTACCTTCGAGGGACTGCCCTTAAATAGGCATAACTATATCTAGAGAACTTTTTCTTATATAAAGCCTTAGTAGGAAGTATAGCTAATATATAATTGATGTTTAGATCTTAGAACGGATTCAAAGTCGCTATACGCCGAATGTTTAGTAACATTAATACTATTAAAATAGTAATATAGAAGTTACTTAACCTACGCTAAACTAGATTAGTAATTAACTACGTAAATAAATTCTAATGTTATAGAAATAGAACAGGGTAGGATTCCCTCGCTCTTATAGAACTCTTCTATAGAGGACTTAACGTTAAGCTATATAAAGAAATAGTATAATAAAATCTCGATTATAAAGATATCGCTACTATAATTAAAGGAGTAATCTACTTAGACAACCGTCTATAGGAATTCAAGAAAACTAATTACTACCTAGAATTCAAGAAGTATAACAAATAGAACCGGCTAGACCGCTAGGACAACTAACAAGTAAACGCTACCTAGAAGAAGACTTCTAGAAAGTAGAAGCTCTCCTAGAAAGAACGAAACCGACGTCGTGAGTAGTACCTATACTTTTTATATAGCCTGCCCGGCTATAGAGTAAGTAACTATTGTAAAAAGACTAATTCATTAAGAAAGTATTAAGCATTTACTATAACTAGAAAGGAAATAGTATTACTTAAGAGATTTAACCTATCCGACGAAGAGCTAGAAGCTCGCAGGTATAGAACATAAGTAGAGGATAAGGAGAACCCTATCCTTAAACAATACTACGAGGGACGTTCTAAATTAGAGTATAATCTACCTCTATAATACGAAGTAGAGATAGTAGAGTTATTATTAGACTTATTATTAGAATTATTAGATATATCTAGTTAAGGAAATAACTAGGACGACGACCCTTAAGAAGGAGAAATATAGGTATTTATAGAATGTTTTAAACGTAGTAACTAATAGATAGATCTTAATAGAAACAAGTTAGACTTTTAGGCCTCTTATATAACTAGAGAACAGGCTCTAGAAGTACTAGGACGATTTCGAGTTTAGAACAACCTTCTAATAAGTATTATCTTTAGGAATCTTAAAAGTAACCTAGATACTATAGAAGGAAAACTAAATATATAAGCTATTAAGGATATCTTTAAGTCTACTCTTAAGTTATAGAGAGAAAGAGATTAACCTTTTATCTAACTATAAGTAGAAGAATACTAGGTCCTAGAAGTTATATTAGAAGATATAATTATATAGTAGCGTAGCTACCTAAAACCTATATTAGACTAGGAATTAGAGAAGTAGTTTACTAGTAATAAACCTAACTATAACTAAGCTATAGAATAGTAAATAGTCTATATAGTAACTAAAAGTAACTCTTAGTAAGTAAAATTCTACTCTTAGAGAATTAAACCTTAAGTAGTAGAAATTAGCTAAAGAGAACATAGTTTTATAGTCTATATAAATAGATAGGAAATCTATACTACGTTAGAAGACTACTAGTTAATAATAACTATAAGAATTAGAGGATAGAAACTCTAGATTATAATTAACTTAGGAGCGATAGGTAACTTTCTTTCCCTCTTAGTACTTAAGAGGCTAAACGTCTCTGTTAAGAAGACAGAACTATACCGTCTAGGCATAGTTAATAGAACAGACGTAGTATATTAAAATAGAGTTATTAACTAGTAAACTATTCTAATATAAGTTACTATCGAAGGACACTACTTAGATATACAATTTGACATTATAGCGATTAGTAGCTAGGATATAATACTTAGTATACTATAGATTAGTAAATATAATCTAGATATTAACTAGAAAGCCTAAATAATAACTTTTAGCCGATGTAACTATAAAGGATCGTAGCCTTAACTATATAGCTAGAACAAGGTTAGCGCTACCTCTTCTAAGGCGCTAGGACATCTTGTCAAGGGTCCTCTATAGGTTAGCTAGAGAGCTAATAACATAATACCTGTATAGTATAGAGAATTCGTAGAATTGTTCAAGAACCTAGAGAACTTATAAGCTCTACTAGAACATCGTCTATAGGATTATAAGATTAAATTAAAAGAGGGTTATAACCTTAAGAAATAGAAAATATAGCCTTATAGTTAGATTAAGCTATAACACTTTAAGAGCTATATTGTTAAAGGTTTAAAGAAAGGTTATATTTAGAGATCTAAATCACCTATTCTATTAAATATACTAGTCGTTAGTAAGAAGGACGATCTAACAGGTCGAGTTTATATTAACTACTAAGATATAAATAATATAATAATTAAGAACGCTTATCTACTACTAGAAGGATAATATCTACTAGATAGAATTAGCTCTACTAAGATATTTATAAAACTCGACTAACGGAACACTTATACCTTAATTAGAATTAAGGTAGGCGATAAGTAGAAAACTACTTTTAGATTACTCTTAGAACTCTATAAGTATATAGTAATACTATTCGGATTAGCTACTATACTAGTAACCTACTAGAGGCAGAATAATAATATTCTAGAAGGTCTTCTAGAGGTAATAGTTATTTATTACCTAGATAATATTCTAATCTACTTAGATAAAGTAGAGGAATATAAGAGTTATATATATAAGGTTATAAAAAGACTTACTATAGTAAACTCTCGACTTAAGTTATTAAAATATAAGTTTAGAGTAACTTATACTAAGTTCCTAGGCTAGATAATATCTCTAGAAAGGATAGAAATTAACCTAGACAAGATAAGGGACGTTATTAACTAGGAATTACTAAAAAACATTAAAGATATTTAACACTTCTAGAGATTCGCTAACTTCTACTATTAGTTTATAGTAGACTATACTAGAATATTAAAACTAATAATAAACCTTATATGTAAAGGAGTACCTTTTATATAGAACAAGATTATAGAGACAGCCTTTTAAATAATAAAGAAACACTTTACTAAGAAACTAATCCTACGTAGCTACGATCTAGAGAAACTAAGTACTATAGAAACAGACTTATTAGATATAGTAATAGGTGCTATACACCTATAGCTAGACGAAAACAGAAAATTAATACCTGTGGCCTACTACTCTAGAACGCTAGACCTAGTACAGTAGAACTATACTATATTCGAGAAGGAACTACTTACTATAGTCTTTACTTTAGAGCATTAGAAAATCTACCTCTAAGGAACAAAGCATCAGGTGACAGTCCTTACTAATCACGCTAATCTTTAGACCTTTACTACTACTAAGGAACTCACGAGTAAATACCTTACTAGATAGTTAGAAACTCTATCGTACTATAACATTATTATCCGACACGTTGTAGAAATAATAAACCTAAGAGTAGACGCTCTTAGTTATAAACTAGGCTATAAAGAAGCTAGGGAATATATAAGGCTAGTAATATTAAAAGAACTATCTAATAGAGACTTAGCTCTAATAATTTAGTAAATTATAGCTATATAGATAGTAGATCTATAGCTAGACGTAATCTAGGATATATATAAAGAAAAGAACTAGTACTATAATAGGAAATTATAGGTTCTAAAAGAATATATAAAGTAGTTTATTAGTAAGTACTATTTAGTATCTACTTATAGATATTAAGGAATAAAAAGAACTACTTAGTAGATTAAATAATACTACTTTATAGACTATCTACTATTGATTATTAAGGACGTAATAAAGAAGTATAATACCTATACCTAGAATAAGGCTTTACGCTAGCTACTATATAGATAGATAGATACTACTTCTATTCTATAGACACCTTAGAAATTAGTCTCTTAGGATTTTATTATTAAGCTACTAAAATCTAGAGACCTAATAATAGAAGTTAAATATAACTTAATCCTAGTTATTATAGAAAGACTTACTAAATATATAATACTAATACTATATATAGAGTCTAGTATAGTAGAACATCTAGTATTCGCGTACTTAAGAGACGTAATCTTAAGATATAGAATATTAATAGAGATACTCTTAGATAGAGACAAGCTCTTTACCTCGAAGTTCTAGACCGCTCTTATAGAGCGACTAGATATAAAAAGAAAGCTTTCGATAGCTTTCTACCTCTAGACTAATAGAGGGAATAAATATATAAATTAAGTAGTTGAAATATACCTTCGCTACTATATAAACTACTAGTAGAACAACTAGATAGAACTGTTACCTTTAGCTTAGTTTATATATAATAGCTTAACTATAGAAATAACACTTGTATTACTATTCTACGCTAACTTTAGATATAAATTACTAGTATATAATAGACTAATAAAAACAATAAGTAATAACTAGTTAGCCTAGGTATTAGCCTTAAAGATTAAAGGCCTATATAAGGAACTTATAGAAGACTTATAGTTTATAGTAGAGTATAACATATACTACTATAATAAACGACGTAGTTAGAAGCTAATACTAAAAGAGAGAGATAAAGTCTACTTATAGCGAAAAAACATTAATATAAAGAGACTAAGTAGGAAACTAGACTATATATATATTAGACTATTTAAAATCAAGTAAGTAAAAGGACTCTTAAATTACAAACTAGCTCTACTAAAAACAATGAACATCTTCCTAGTATTCTACATCTCACTTCTTAAACTAGTACTACTAGAAGTACTACCAGCCCTACTTATAGAGATCTAGCTAGTTAACCTAAATACTAAGTATAAGGTTAAGAAGATTCTTAACTATAGACTCATTAGAGGCAAGGTTAAGTATTTAATTAAATAGTTAGATTACCTATATTTAGAGAACACTTAGGAACTAAAAGGGAATATCAGCTAGTATTCGGCGGAACTTGAGAAGTTCTATTCTCAAAACCTAAGTCTGCCCACAGCGCGTAGTCAGCAGGAAAAGCTTTAAAGAAACCAGGGTCGAGACCCAGGTCGGGAATCAGGTCGGACGTAGTAGGGGTGTAGAGGGTGGCCAGCCGGGCGGTCTCCGCCTCTTGCTTCTCCCTCTCCTCCTGTTCCTTCTGTTGATTCTTTTTATCCTCCTCCTCTACCTCCCTCGCCTCTAACTTAACTATAGAATTCAGCCCTGAACAAATCAAGCGCTGTTCTTTCTCGTCAAGTTAGCGTTATAACCTCTGTAAATAGAGAACCTTAGCAGCAGCCTCCTGTTAGGACTACCAGGCTTTCTCCTCCTCATCCCGTAACCTTTGCCGTTACTAGTCGATCAAAGACCAGTCTAAAAGTAAGGGCATTCGGTTCCGCGATTTAATATCGCACGATTTCTTTTAACAAGTACACTTAGAACATTTGTTAGCCTCAGGGGTTATAGACAGTACTACATACTTACGGCTAGAACGTTCGCATCGAGTATAGGGCAACATCTCTTCTCTAAATCTATTAATATATTTAGTAAGTTTAATCTAACGTTTATGTTCTATAGCGCAGGTGGTGTTCATATTAAAAGAAGGAAGGCCGATAACCTTCTAACGTTATTTTCTTAGGTTGTACTTAAGCGTAGGGACACGCTAGGCTAAGAAGGGGATAGTGTTACGAATCACAGGTACACGTAACAAGTGAAGACTAGGTAGCGTCCTGACAGGTTAAGCACTATTATATACTCTTATAGTATCAAGGGATCGGTTAGGTTAGCTAAGCGATCCAAGGATTTCATTATATCTCTATCACGTAACGTACGACATAGCCGACGTGTCAACTATGTCGACCATGGCCGAACAGTCGACCATGGCAGCCACGAGCAAGAAGGTTCTATATAAGACTAGCACGTCTGCTATTAGATAAGGAGCTTCGTGCTCAACTCAATATTACATTGTTATCACTACCTTGACAGCTTTGTAGTTAAGTGACGAGTTTACCTCCGAGTAAACACCCAGACCTTGATTGTGCCTCTTTACAAGAACAAACCCCAGCGATACTCAGTACCTTAGTTAGTTAGTTTGAGAATCGTCACACTTAGGACTCCAAGGGGTTGTTTCTTCCCGTCTTCCTTGAGTTGTCGCTGGAGTTGTTTGATTATCATGGGGTGAAAGTTCGCTCCTCTCGGATTGAGCTTGAGATTTTGCTACTGACAGATGGACCAGCCCCCTCAAAACAAACCAACCCTCTCTGTAAACAAAAAAAGACATGTGATTATTCTGTGTCCTTTTCAACATTATGAAGGTGATCAGCTCGCAGACAAATAAGTGCTGTATTCCCAATACTATTTGACTCGTTCGGTGACGGACATAATACTGGAAGTCTAGCTTAGCTTGAAGATCAGAGTAGACTCAGGCACCGAAGCGATATACATCTAGATTATCGCGATTCGTTAGAAAAGTAACTATGACTGATAATATCGGAGTTTTGACACTACTGCTCTAGAGTACAAGGTAAATACTATATAACCTCTACTCGCTCCATGTACTCTCTCTTTAGAAACATTTTCTATATTCTATATGATTGGACCTATATATTGTTAGACTAAATGATTATAATAGCTCTCGGCGGGACTAACTATTATCTGAAGATTGATATTTATTCATCGGTTATTCTAAGGAAACACGAGTATTAACGAGTTACTTTAATAAGGTAGCACTATTATCGTTAAGTATTACGATATAAAACGAGTTTTATTGCCGCCTAAGTCTAGTTTGAAGTATTTAAGAGAGATTGAAGAATCGTTTCTTAAATTCACGAAATTTAATAAAACATAAATTATAATTATATTAGTACTAATTTAGTAATTGTCGAAACAGTGAATAGTTACTTACGTGACCTCGCTTAGTTAGTATATAAGTAAGGCGAAGCTAGTACTTCTTTAGTAATATATAGTGTGAGAAATGAGTAGAGTAGAGTAGAGTAGTGGCTACTACTCTACTCTACTCAACCGATTTAGAGTACTACTCTACTCTACTCTACTCTACTCTAAATACTACTCAAGTAGTACGGGGTAATCGGGCCGTATCGGAGTGGCGCTCGGAGTAGCGTTTCCGAGCATCCGAGAGCCTGCGCGAGATCTCCTTTCTACTCTATTTACTACGTAACCTCTGTATTTTAAGCCTTAATAAATTAGCTATTAATTATATAATAATATATAAAAGTTTCTTATATATATAAGTATGAATAACACTAGTAATAAGAATTTGTAAGCTATAGAATAAGCTAGAAACTAATTAATTTCTAAAATAATTCTAGAAAATTCTTATTTATAATTAAGTTTATAAATTAGATTAGAAATCTATTAGAAATTAAAATTAAATTATTAATTCTCTCCTTAATTAATAATTTAGAAAATACTAGAGGGTAGATATAAAAAGAGAGAGTTTTTCTTTATTTCTCGCTCTTTTTAATAAAGAAATTATTCTTAAAAATTAACCTATATACTTACTATTATCTTTTATATATAAAACTAGTTTTTTATACTTTAATAAGCTAAATAAAATAAAAATGTCTCTTAACTACGCTGCTCGTATTATCTACGCTTAAAACAGCGCCGATTATAGTCTTAGTCTTAATAAATAATCTACTCTCTTTTAAAGAGAACTCTTAAGAAAAGATCTCAATCCTCTATAAGAGGACCGAACTAAGCTAAGAACTATTACTATAAGATATCTCTAAGTAGGCTGTCGGTAAGCTCTCTCTTCTCTTTATCTTATATACTTATAGCTAATTTTATATAGTAAAACCTAGACTAATTAGCGTATTAATTACTCTATAAGTAACTATATAAAGTACTTCCTTAATTCTTATAAGTCTATACTAGTTAAGTTAATTCTTAAGAATCTAGATATAGGTTAGTATTTTATATATATATATCTCTATTTATATATACTAATATATATATAGACTTTAAAAGTAAATCTCAATTAAGTTAAGGGGCTATAGAAGGCTACTTTAAACGTTAAAGAGCCTCTAAGAGGCCTAAGACTCCTGAATTTAAGGAGGAACACTTTAAGAAGCTTATCTTAAACTTTATTATTAAGAATAATTTAAGTTTTAGAGCTATTTCCTCTCTCTCTTTTAAAGAGCTTATTAAATACCTTAGAGAGTAAGTCTTATTATTCTTTTTAATTCTATACTAATGTTATAAAGAGGTTCTCCTAAGATATCTAGAGCTAAGCTTATATCTAAACTTAATTCTCTCTATTTAAGTAGAAAGAAAGCTATTAAAGAGTAACTTAGAGAGTATATACTAGCTTAAGGCTCTTTTAGTCTTACTCTCGATAGCTAGACTAGTCTAAGTTAAGATTCTTACCTTAGAATTATAGTGTAAGTACTCTTATTAGTTCTGTTTTAGAGACCTTTTTACTAATTTCTCGCTTATAAAGTTACTTTATAAATTAAGACTTTAAACTTAAAGTTTATTAGCTAGCTATATAACCTCTTAAAGAACCTCACTCTAGTCTCTATATAGATAGAATTCTTATAAAGACTCTAGAAGACTTTAAAATAGAGGAAGAAGTCTCTAGGTAAGTGTGACGACACGTACGCAAGGCCTACAGTGTAGGTTGTAGAATCGTAGAAACTGTCAAATACAAGGATTCTAAGCTAAGGAGAGAAGAGAAGAAGGGACAGAAGCCTAGGAGCCAGAGGCTCTTAAATACATGAGGTGCGTCCAGCGCATGCCAAAGCAAGGGATTTGCTAAAGCAAGGGATCTTGCTAAAGCAAGGGATCTTACTAAGCAAGGCACCTCTAATTAGCCGAGTTCCTCCCAGGGTCTTGTCTCAGTAGAGTGGCGGTCAGAACCGTCACAGTAAGTATCTATATATATCTACATTCTTATTATATATATACTAACTCTTCTTTAGTATTATAAGAGATAACGCTTCTCTAAATAATACTCTTATAGCTGGTTTTACTAAGTACGCTACTATAAAGAGGTATTGTAACGGTTCTGACCGCCGCTCTGCCTTGCTTAGCTATACCTTACTTAGCTGTCCCTTACTTAGCTATCCCTCGCTTAGCTCTTAGCTAAGGGCATGCGCTAGACGTACCTCATGTATTTAAGAGCCTCTAGCTCCTAGGCTTTTGTCCTTCTTCTCTTCTCTCTTCAGCTTAGAATCCTTGTATTTGATAGTTTCTACGATTCCATAACCAATACCGTGGGCCTTGCGTACGTGTCGTCACATTATTCTAAGCTCACTAACACTGCCTGGGAAGGCTATAGATAATCTCCCTGCCTGTCTATCCAGCGTGATAGAAGGACCCCACGATCCTCAACTGCCTAGCCGCAGTGCTTTTCAAAAAGGAGTTGAGAAGATCTAGTGACTAGAGAGTTCTAGATACCCACCACGCAACGAGACGAGCATTCCTCGAAGCAAAAACTACATACACCAACCCCCCTCCCTTAAATCACGACAATTCACGACCTCTTAATTGAGCCAGTCCTGAACCCACTCCGAGCCTGTAGAGGCATAAGAATACTCCTCTTTTGAGAAGATAAATACTCGAATCCTCTGCTACCTGCTTCCCGACGTGGCAGATGCCCCTTTCAAGACGACAAACACTCGAACCCTCTGCCTGCCTTCCGACATGGCAGATGCCTCTTTTGAGATGACAAATACCCGAACCCTCTGGCGGCCTTCCGACATAGCAGATGGCTCTTTCGAAATGATAATACGCGACCTCTTAATTGAGCTTGTCCGATAACTTTCTTTTGATTCTAACCAACCTGTACACCGCCACGCCCGGGGAGGGGAGGGTGAGAGCTACGCTCTACTAAAACCCTAGCTTCCTGAAAAATTTCGCTGAGGGGGTAATGTGACGGTTCTGACCGCCACTCTGCCTTGCTTGGCTATGCCTTGCTTAGCTATCCCTCGCTTAGCTCTTGGCTAAGGGCATGCGCTAGACGCACCTCATGTATTTAAGAGCCTCTAGCTCCTAGGCTTTTGTCCTTCTTCTCTTCTCTCTTCAACTTAGAATCCTTGTATTTAACAGTTTCTACGATTCCACAACCTACACTATAGGCCTTGCGTACGTGTCGTCACAGGTAGTCTAGTACTTATAATATGCTTTTTAACTTCTTAGCTCTTATTAGACCTATTAATTTAGTAGTAGCTACTTCTAAAACTAAGGTCTTTAAGAATAAAAACTTAATAGTCTTAAAGAAAGAGATTAAGTTTCTATAAAGTATACTAGAGATACTAGAGGTCTTTATAGTAGCTACTAAGAAACTATAAGCTAAAAAGTATTCTACTATATACTATACTATACCTTTTATCTATAGAATCTATGAAAAGTTAGAAGAATTAGTAGAAAAGTATAAAGTAAGTCTCTCTTTCTCTTTCTTTCTATCTCTATTTATATATATATATATATATATATATATAACTAATTACTCTTTCTAGATATAAAAGATATATATAGAAGCTATTAATAAGAGTATAGCTAAGCTACGTAAGTACTATATAAAGAGTAGAACTCTAAGTTCTAAAAATAAAGCTTTATATTTAGCTTTAATTTTAGATTCTAGAGTTAAAAAGAATACTCTTAAACGAATAAGCCTCTCTTCTAGCTTTATAGGAGATATTATAATAGCTCTATCTACTAAATATAAGTTGTAAGTACTCTATCTCTCTCTCTATATATATATTATATACTAACCTTTACTTAAGTCTTAAAATAGAGCTTAAAAATATCGATTTACCTATAAGCGAGGCTTAAGCACTTAAGATAGCTAATAGAGACTACGAACTAGATGACTTTTATCTAGAAGAAGACGTAGTAGATGAAGTTACTTAGTTCCTTAAGAAAAGAAAGACTAAAAGAGATATAAGTAAGCTTCTTATATACTAATAATCTTTACTAATTTATATAGTTCTCCTCTTTAAGTTAGTAGAAAACAAATAGACTTAACTATCCTGTTCTATCTATATTAGCTCGGAAGTATCTATAAAGTCTAGCTACTTTAGCTCTAAGCGAGAGACTATTTAGTTAGAGAGCTTTAATTATCTTAAAGCTATATAATAGACTCTCTAAAGAGACTAAAGAGGAAAAGATAGAGAAAGAAAAGAATAAGAATAAGAATACTAGCTTTAAGGATAATTACTTTATACTTTAGTCTATTTATAGTACTACTCTACTCTACTTAATAAACACGCTACTTATACTCTACTCTACTCTACTTAAACTACTTAGAGTAATACTTAAGTACTTAAGTATTTTATACTTATACTAGTAATATATATCGTAATTAATTCTTACTATATATACTTATATATATATACCTAGGTTACTAGTTTATAGTACTACGTTATTACTATAAGTAATACTAATACTTCTCAAAGTTGTTCTAATAGTAATAAAATTATATAGATTTAAATATTCGTAGAGGAAAAGTTTTCTCTCTTATCTATAACCTTAGAAGAATATATCTCATTTATTAAAGATCTAGAAACTATTAAGAAATGTATGTTTATAATAGAGATAGAGCACGGTATTATTTCTATAAGGAAAAGGTATTTAATTTCTTAGATCTTATAATACTAAGATCTTTCACTGTTGGAAATTCAAGTGCTTAGACTTAGGTTTCGGTATTTAAATAGAAAGGGATTTCAGCGTTATAGAATGAAAAAATGTTTTTAGATAATACATTTCAAGTTGAAAGTTAAAACTTATTAAAGAAAGTGAACTTTACAGAATGAAATCGAATTAATTAGTCATAACGACAGTAATAAAAACGAAGGTATAAGATATAAGTATACTCTGATCTTAGATTCCGTCTAGTAATAACTCCGACGACTACAACGAAGTTTACTCCCCTGTACCCCAGAGTTATGAGGACCTAGATGAACAATATAACCCTTCAAAAATGCGCCAAAGTTACAAATAATGCTTTCTCGTTGACTAAAAAGACGTTAAGTGAGAAAATTATTATCTGTGGCGTAGAGATTTCAATTGCTGTCCAAAATGTAGCTATTGTCGAAATTCGATCCCACCTTTTTTCTAGACTCCAGTATCTCTTTCTGAAACAAATCAGAGGATCTTGATGAATTTCCTAAGTTAGCATATCTTTGATTATTTAATTAACTACCTTTTTTAAAAAAAAAATTTCCCTCAAAGCTTTAATAAGAATCGAGACATCGTAAACATTCCACGTGCTTATTTTAGTATCGAACTCTCACTCGAAAATTCCGCTGTGTAAAAAATATTAGAACATTAAATTCTAAAGAATCATATGAGACCACTTACAAACCTGTTGAATCCCATCGCTACTAAAACACCTCACTACCACCCACCCCAACCCAACTCAACACAATCCAGAATAGACGACTCGTTCATTAATCAATCTTATCGTGTAAAAAATAGTCGAACATTAAATTCTATTAAATTTATAAGAGACTACTCATTCACATATCAAACCCTCATCAAGCAATCACTAACAAAACACCTCACCACCACAAACCAACCCATAAAAGACGACTCGCCCATTAATCAATCTTGTACAACACCAACCACCCCATCCCAATCCACATCCGCATCCACATCCTCAAACCAAGCCCCCTCATCATAACACTTGATAAAAAAAGGGAAATCTATATTAAAACTCATGCACATGCATGCATGCACTAAAACTCAAGTACCACAACATCAACGATCCCACTCAGCCTCCCTCACCTTAATTCCCCCGTCTACGCCGAAAAGAACGAGACGACACGAGACGACACGACATGACACGACACGAGATTTACCACACGGGGAGACCTGGAATTAAAGTTCCTTCGTGTGAAGGGTGTGTTTGTTGCCTGAGAGAGAGAGAGAGAGAGAGAGTATTCCTTCCGCAGTACAACGTATTCCTCCAGCCCCAACCCTCGACACGATCGACATCCCCCCTAGTACGGGTTTTCTTCAGCGAAGTTAAGCGCCTTGTCCCCAACCATATATTTTAAAACACGAAACATCCGACCAGAGAATAGATCGTGACCTCGAAGATAGCTAAGATCTACTTACTGGTCTGAAGAAGAGTGTGAAGAAATTCTATAATTAGATTGGACAATCGAGAAGGCTTCGAGAAGATAAAACACGGAATCACTCGCTTCCTGCTTCATAAAGTGTGAGGTTCGGGTTGGTTATTGGTTATTGGGTTGTAGGTTGTAGCTTAGGTTAGGAAGGTGAGGAAAGAGATTCTGTAACTCGGCGTCTAATCTATTGTTTAACCTTAATTCTTCGGACAACAGAAGACAAAAACGTAGAAATAGAAATAGAAATAGAAGCCCTAACTAGGCTTCGTGGAAGGAACAAGTACCGATATGGTGTACGACATCCATTCATGGTACAGCGCGCGTACTGGCGGAAGAAGGAATGTGGCACAGTACCTTGATATCATGTACTCCTCCAACGAGAGCCAGTAGGTCGAGTGACACGAAATGGAGGTAGAGACTCGCTTTCGTGTTAGGAAATCGGAGGTGGAGGACAGGTGTAGTAAGTTTGATTGCTTGAAGGATTTACCTGTATGTCAGGCGCCGAACCATGAGACGAGAAGCGCCTGGTGTAGAGCAAGAAAGGTAAACTGTATGAATGACTATACCTTCGTATACGATATAGCGACCACCACGGCGATACCTTCAATCGCGTGAGAACCTTCCTTCTCTTACACACTCCCGTCTCTCACAGCTTACGAAGATAACTTCCCGTCTCAAAAATGAACATCTTCAACCCCGCCGTAATCATCAAGCACCCCAAATCCCCAGAAGCAGTCATCAATCCTTCGGCCCCGACCTCAACCTCAACCCGGACCCCAAAATCCCCGCGGCAGCAGGAAGGAACCGCTGAAGAATCAGGACATAGGACAGGAAGATACGGAACCGATACAGCAGCTTCCCGTGCGAAAAGATGTGGTGAGATAGGTGAGCATGGTGAGGTCAAAACTTTCCTTCCTCCATGAACTAACCACATGGGATTTCTTCAGCGGCATGAATGCGAACCCCACACTCGCTCATCATCTGACCAGAAAAGAAAGAGCAAGTAAAAAAAAGAGAGCGAGATAGGAAATTCGTGACGAAGGAAAGACAATCCCAAGAAGAATGGGAGAAAATCACAAGCAGAGAAAGGTCAATTCAGTAACCCTACTGGTCCTTCCCTCCTCGCGCGTGAAGAAAACAAGACTTCACAGTGACAAACAGACACCAATGAACAAACAGAGTAGAAGATCCAAACGATGAAAGATCGAAAGAAAAAATAAGCTCAAGTGGGGAATCGACAGAATAGAGTGCAAAGTGGAGAAGAATCGATCGACGTGGAAAAAGTTAACGATGATGGATGGGAAACTTTGATAACTGGGGGTCGGTCGGTAATTTCGGATGCTCAAATAAATGAAGAATAGGGCTCTTTTTGTTTCAGTGCCATACGGTACCATTGTATTGGTACTCGTAACTTACCACCGTAAAGTATTGACAATTCAATTCTTTCCAATGCGCGCGGTCATTTCTTTGAGAGAATGATTTCTGCACTCTTCAGGGCAGGACAAGAAGCGAAGCCACCAAGAGCCTTAGCCCTGTCCTGTGGCAAAAGTGCTTGCTGGCGAGAGGCCAACCAGGATGATACTTGCATGTGCTACCCCATTCGACCCCTCCAATCACCTCCGACTTCCAACCGCCCTGAAAGTTGGTGGCCGCATCCGAGATCTGGAAATAGATAAACTCCCGTGCCTCAGTCATGTTGCGTTGCGTGCAGCAAGAACAAAGGTTGGGTTGGGTTGGTCGAGCCGAAAATGCAATGCGAGGAGAGATGTCACTGTCACTGGTGGCCACACTATTGAGTGTGATGATGAAGTGATTGCTGGATTTTTGATCATGAGACGATTTGTGGTTCGAAGAGGGAAAAAGTGAGGCTTTTGATGTGATGGGGATTGGGGATGACGAAGATGGGGAAGATGATGATTGCGGTGTGACAAAAACGTTGTGAGGTTTGATTTGTTCAGGAGTGTTGCTTGGACATTCGAGCATGAAGAGATACACGTGATGCTGAAGAAGAGCGCGAGAAGGCGTTGAAGGAGAATTCAAGTTGTTTGGGGGAATCAAGGCACCCCATTGATTGAATCTGTTGATGGAATGGGGTTGGGTGTAGTCAAGTGTGTTGACATGACAAACTTGCATTTGCATCAACCATCCGGACTTTTGACTTTTGAGTGCAGACGCAACTTGAAGTGCTGACAACTGACTTCCGCGTTGGTCGTCTGGTACAAGTGTTGGGTTGGAATCTGCTGATGTTGCTCTCCTCAAACGCGATTAAACGCCGTGACTCGTCTGGAGCATTCCCATCCCCAACAAGCTTCCCCATCATTCGGACGATTGGACATGCAATTGTTACCTCGTAACAAATGCTCCGTTACTCCAGACTTTCTCGTCATTATTCAGCGGTATTCAGCGGTATTCAGCGGTTAACAGAATTGGGGTTTCTTCAGCGGAAGCGCACCCCGGACCACGATTCATCCTCGTGGGCATGAGATGAGGTTGAGTGATAGGCGGGTTGATTCGTTGGGTGTTGCAGAAGAGGTCCTGGAATAGTGACCTCTCGCGCTGCGTGGGGAAGCGCAGGTTGCAGATCAACCGGACCACTTACTAGCTTGTAGAGCATGCGTATGTACCGTAGGTGTATGTATGGTGTATGCACTCGCATCCCAATGAACACCAAGCCCCATTCTACTCATATTGCCGTCGTGCACTACATTACAGAAGCAATTGCGATTGATATCGAACAGATGCATGAATGTTCTTATGAATCTTTTCATCGTCTCATTCTTCCCTTCATCGCATAATGGAGAGAGGGGCTCGGGACCAGGCCCATCTTCGGCTCTGATATTTTTGCGCCGAGGTTTGGGTCTGATGTGCGCATCAAACGGCAGGCGTCTGAGAAGATGAAGCAAAACTGGCGGGTGTCGGGCCTCGTCTCAACCCTTAACCCCTCCGACCGCAGTGGACGAGTACGAGGAGACGAATGCGCACTGCCAATGGAAAATGATGGGACGACAGATGGCACTGGCAGTGGCAGATGTCGAAGAGACCAGATGTCGAAGAGACCAGATGAGGGAGATGATCAATGCGTGTGTGTGCACGAATACCAAGCTGAGACGAGATGATTAATGGGGATGGACTGGGTGTTTCTTGAGAGAAAGATGCGATGAATAGTGAGTGCAAGTGAAGACTGGAAAAGAGTTTCTTGTTCACGAACGACGAATACCTGCGTGGGGAGAAGAAGAACTCAAAGCCACTCACCACTGCCTTTGGCCGAATACCAGCCACCTGCCCCTCTTTTTAGACTGGAAACCTAGACCCGCTCGACCCGCTCGACCCGATCTCGTCTAGTACAGTATGTAGGCAAGTATTGCAGCACACGGACCAGCTGCAGCTGCAACATTTAGCATTCGGACCCACATCAGTTCGGCTCCACTCAATAAGTACCTTCATCCATGCATTCAGACCCCTGAAGACACTACACCTCCACTCCATAACCGCCCACCATTAACCAAAAGGGCCAATCATAACTAGCAAATAGGCTCTTTCTCTTCTTCACGACCCTCGTCCGTTCCTGCTTGCCGCCAACCATGCCTCTGGTTGCTGTGAGACTAAGCCGTGATAGGTGACGATGGCTTCACACTGCATAGAAGGGCCCCTTGGAATGGCCTTTGGAATGGCCTCGTTCTTGGATGGAATCTCCGTATCCGGGTGGAAGAGGAGGAGAGCGAGCCTGTTAAAGTAGTACGGGGTACTTGGGTACATGTCATGGGATTTGTCGAGTTGGCCGAGGAGGGACGACCTGATGCGAGTGGTTGGCAGTCATTCTTTTTTTGGTGTGGAATCTTGTACTCTCGTACTCCGTACTGGACTACTCTCCGTAGTAAGTACTCTTGGTAGGCAAAGGCAAAGACAGGCAAAGAATTTCCCCTGTCAGACCAAGCAGAAGCAGCAGCAGCAGCCGACGACCAGGACCCCCTCCCCCCTAGTCTGGCTGCAATGGCATGCCCTGTCTAAAGTACCTGCCCTTGTCTTCCCGCCCATGGCACCCTTAAACTTGGGTTCCCGCATCTGAAGATCGTCTTTGTCGCCCGCTTCTCTCAAAGCACTAAGTACTTCCCCTCCCCGTACTTGTATCATCCAGCCTGCCCAAACGTCTCAACTTGTAGATCCGACACCTCGACCGAACAACACCCTTTCCACAAAGAACATCCCCAAACATCTATCCCTCACCATTGCTCTCCATCAGCGTCATTTCACCCCTCTCAAACTTCCTTCCCATAAACCCAATCTCCCAAACAACTTGATCGTCCGTCGGATCAGACGATTCCCGCACTGAACAGAAGCTTGTCCCTCAAAACAAATTCTACCCTACCCACGGTTCCATATGAGATATCGGAAAC
Source organism: Hymenoscyphus scutula (assembly GCA_001399465.1). Classification (NCBI taxonomy): domain Eukaryota; kingdom Fungi; phylum Ascomycota; class Leotiomycetes; order Helotiales; family Helotiaceae; genus Hymenoscyphus; species Hymenoscyphus scutula. The sequence continues at coordinate 179,757 of LKTO01000005.1, read as the reverse complement.
CATATCACCTCCTCCCCTAGCAATTGCCTCCTCTTTTTCTACAGACGATACACCCGTGCTCCTCGTCGCTCGGATGTCCGCTGTCAGAGACCATCACTTTATCGGACCAAGGCCCGTTCACCACCTACAAACGTCCCATCATTATCGCCTCACAGGAAACCCCCGGCTGCAATCTCTGACAACCCCCCAAACGGATCCCAGATCCATTCTCCTGTTGCCCAGTGACGGCGACCGGCCACTCCAAGGTCACGGTCCCAGGGCCCAGAGATATAGACTGGAGACCCGCGGCCATTTGCAACTTTCGTCCCTTTTCCTACCAGCGCAGTGCACTCGTCGTGGTTGTCGATAACATTCTTTATTTGTGTTTGTTCTTTTCGACGTCTACATTCTTTCAACCTTCATCCGCCGGTTCGGACATTTACCACTACCCTTCCATTCGACATTCTCTTCCTCCGATCGTACACTTTCGTAGCATTTAGACCCCGCTTATAATCCAACCTTCAATTTCGACCGACTGTTTGTAAACTTTGGGAAAACTGGGACGGGATTTTAGTTTCGAAGAAGATCAACGAAGACATCCGAGGAAAGGAAATTTATTAAAACGAAATCATGGGAAAACTTATCAAGAATCACTGGGCTCGTCTCATCATCCTCACCGCAGCAGCTTGTACGTTCTCTCCCTTTTGACTAACTCATATTCCATGACTAATAAACCACCTCAGATCAAGTAGCAGCTGGCATTCACGGTTTCTTCTGGCCCAAGATCTTCTGGGACTTTCTCACCAAGAACCTCGATGGTGCTGTGAAACCCATCCCGGCCTTGCAAATAATCAACGTCGTCTTCGGTATCATCATGTTCGCCTGGGAATGGCCTCTTGGCTTCATCGCTGGCTCGGCAATGCATCGAAGCATTGAAAGTAGACTGGTGGCTTTGCCTATGGTTGCTCTTGCGGCGGCGTTGTTGTATCAAGGATCTAATGCAGCGATCTACTATGTGGTAGGAATGATTGTGTATTTCTGGGCGTACAGTGAGGGCGAGGTATGTTTACTCTCATGTATGGTTCCTTGTGGACATGAACTAATGATTTTCATAGGTTGTTGTTGCCAAACCTTGGTCTCTTCCTCCTCGCGCTGGATCGAGGACCGGAAAGGTGTAAAGGAATCTGATTACTCACCCGCATTTTCTCTACACGCTCTCTCGATTTCCCAACTTGGATACCACCACGATTACGACACGATCTCACACGCCTCCCCCCTCTTTTCCCTCTCTATCCTGGCGATTTTTGGGGCCGGGTGGTCCACTGATGAGTGGATGGTCCGGACACAGACTCCATCCATCATGGCCTAGACATTGATAGCTTGTTGTCTTTTAGACACAGCTTGTATGTACAAACCCAAATCAATACAAGAAAAACCAAACACCACAAAAAAAAAAGACAACAGACGGGGAGCATCCAGATGCAAAGGGAAAGAAGAAAAAAAACAGCATGTGATGACGAGAAAGCAATGTTTATCACAAGAATAGTGGTTGAAAGTTGTTTGGGGGAAATGTATATGGTGGTTAGTGGTGTACTGTGGTGTTTTAGCATCAGCGAATGGCGTTGTTAATTTTTTTTTACGGAGGTTGAGAATCCCTCTTCATTTTTATATCTTATTAACTTTTATATCCCCCTTTTTTATATTTTTCTCTCTCTTTATTTTATTACTCGGAGCATGGACGCCTGTTTTGCATTGGCATGGTGGGAGAGGAGGAGGAACATAGATGGAACTTATATTACAGTGTCGTGTGGTTGGTTAGTTAATGTTATGTTGAATGAAACATATGAATGGCTCCCTACTTCTTCTCTTTGTCGTTCAGTGCGTGAAGTGTTTTTTCTTTGTCTTGACACTTATGTGAACTTTCGCTTGTGTGAAGTGAAAGAGAGGCGTGAGTGATGTGAGGCGTAGTAGAGGTGGCGAGTGAGTTCTATGACGATTCGGCGGAAAAGGAAAGGAGAGGAAAATAAGACTTGAAATGTTACGGCGGAGATACAGTTACGGCGTAGAAGAGTTCGAGGCTGTGGCGTAGTTTTATGGTATGGTATGGTATGGTATGGTATGGTATGGTATGGGTATGGGTATGGGTATGTGTGATGTGATGTGATTTGCTTGAACTCTAGAGGTGGTATTTATTCTAGGCGCCTGGCGCTTAGTGTGACGGGAAGGAAGGAAGGAAGTATTGGAAAGTACGTTCCTTGTCTTGTTTGAGAGGTTATTTTCGTCTCGTTTGGTTTTTGAGGTCAGGGAGAGATGGAAGATGAGAATGGGGATGCGATGAGAGATGAAAGGTGGGATGAGGGATGAGAGATAAAAGGTGAGATGAGGGATGAGATAAGAGATGAGATGAGGGATGAGATGAGAGGTTGATAGTGATTGGTAGGTTTTGTTTGTTAGGGGTTTACTAGGTGTGTGGTTGTTTTTTTTTTCGCGAGAGAGGTGAGTTTTAAGTGGGTGAGTAGAGTAGAGTAAAAAGAGTAGAGTGAGTAGGTAGGTAGGTAGGTAGGTGAGTAGAAGAGAGAAGAGAAGAGAAGAGAAGAGAAGAGAAGAAGTATATTAAAGAGAATAGGATTTTCGACTAATATAGATATAGAGTTGTTTAGCTTAATGAGAAATTAATATATAGAGTAGAGAGTAAGTGATAATATCTTTTAAGAAGAAAGAGTAGAGTAGAGTAAGGTAGTATACCTTATATTTAGAAGAAGTAGATTAGATAGAGAAGCGTACTTACTATCTCCTCTCTATATACTAGCTTAGTAAAATATTATACTTTCTACTTATATTTTATTCTAAATTATGTCTCGTTTTAATTTTACTTTTAGATTTAGTCTTCTTTTCTTTATTCTTTTTTCTTCGATTTTTTATAAGGTCTTTTTATATATATAAGGCGAGAGAAAGCGTATAGTATATTATTCTAAAGAATAGAGAGTTTAAATTATAATAGTATAACTTAGTTATTTCTTAATCTCTCTTCCTCTCTCTTTCTCTTCCTCTCTCTTTCTCTTCTCTCTTATCTACTTGTTTTTCTTATTAAGAACGATTCGGTATACTAAATATAATATAGACGTAACGTGGTTTATCAGCGAGTCGATCACTAAAAATACATACAAAAAACGTCTGTACAACCCTGATAAAAATCTACAATTCTTAATAAAAATTAATAAAATTAAAAACTTTACTTTATTACATTGTATATAAGTAATAGTAGAAATCTTAGATACTAACTAATTATAACCGCTAAGTTATTAAAGAAATTAAAAAAATTTAATGAATACAGGGGTAATTTTAAGCGAATCGTTAGTTATAACTAGTAAGCGTCACAAAATTTCAAAAATACTTATTTATATAGTAATAAAGTAAATTTTTTAATATTATTAATTTTAATTAAGAATTGTAGATTTTTACTAGGGTTGCACAGACGTTTTTTGTATGTATTTTTAGTAATCGACTCGTTGATATAATCGACTCACTAATAAACCACGTTAAACATCTACTCTACTTAATCGATTTTAAGTATTACTCTATTCTATTCTATTCTTAAAACTTCGAAGTAGAGTACTGGTTACTTACTATTAAGCGATTTATAAATCTCTATATTCAAAAACACTAGTTGTTTTATATACTTAAGAGATATAAAGATTTAGAAACTAAAATTCACGTTATTTAAAAAATTTCTAGATTTCTTCCTATATCTAGTACTATATATCTTTTTCAATTATATAATTTAAGTTTTTCTAGTAAGGATATATTCTTTATAGAGAAGATAAACGTGTATAAAGTTATAATTTTTTAGTTATCTATAAAACCGATATTACTTTTATTCGAAACTACTATACTTTATAGAATTATATAAAATAAAAAAGATTCTATAAGGCTAGAAATAAAAAGTAGAAATTCCTTAAAGTCATTATAATAGATAAATACTAAGAAGTAATAAATAATTAGTAAGTAGTTTAAAAGGTAGTACTTATACTACTTAAGTAGCGCGAACTTAATTAGATCTATTAAGAGAGAAGTTCGAAGTAGCTTCGAAAGCGATATAGTTAATAGAGCGAAGAAGAGAGCGAAGTAAAAAGAAAGAAGAGAGAAAAGAAGAATAGAGCTAAGACTATTTCTCTTTTATTAGCGAGATCGTTAGTTTTAATTTTATTTTCTTCTCGCTATATATTATTTAACAATTATATAGAGTACTACTTAAGTAGTTTTCAGTAGCTAGTTACTTTAATCTACTTAACTAAGTTACTACTTATACTCTTCTCTTCTCTATCTAGCTTACCTACTTAAGTAATTAAGTATTTTATACTTATACTAAATGTATTCTATATCTTACTACTTAATATATACTAGAAAGTAGAAAGTCGAGAGAGGTTAGAACTTATCGCTTCTTACTTTATACTTACCTTCTCTACCCCGCTATATTACTCCTTCTAATTCTTAGTAACTAGACTAAACCAATTCTAGCTCTATTAGAGAGATTTAATAGCTTTCCTTCTATTCTTTCGCCTACTTTCTTTCTTCTTCTTTCTTCGATTTTTCTTAAGAGAGCTTCAGGGATTTCTGATAAATTTTTACTTATAAGATTTATTGAAAAATTTGATTATACCTATATCCGTATATCTTTAAAAGAATTTTAATAACTGTTATAAAGGGGAAGGGTGTCGTCGATTTCGAAAAGTTGCGTTTTATTAGGACGGCGTTCTGAATGTACTATACTTTAAAAGCGCCTAGATCGTAAATCGCAAATCTTAAAGTTTAGGCAGAGAAGAGAATAATTTATTATAACTTACGTTCACTTCCACCCTCTCTTTTGGGCTTTAAGTAATAGAGTGATGCAGTATTGGAAAGAGAGAAAATAAGTTTCTCTCTTCGCTTAATTTTTGATATTATACTCGGTTCTCTCTAACCTCCTTATTCTTGTTGTCTTCTGTGAGAAAGGGGGAGAGAGAGAGGGAGAGTAGTCTATAGAAGAAATAAGTGAGTAAAGTAGTAGCCTAGAAAATAAAATGAAAATTCAGTTTCATTTGATTGGTCGTTTCTGAAGTTTGGTGCATTCAGGATGCCGTACTAGGTTCAAAGCCAAAAGAGAAAGGAAGTTAACACAAGACTTCAACCCTCCAACCAAGAAGAAATCACCCTAAATCATTTGTGATAGTATGCTCAATCGTCTTAGGTCACTCCGCAAAGATAGATATAAGAGTATAAAATAAAGGAAACCTATACATATCTCCTTATTCCATATAACCAACCCTGTGCTACTAGAGAAGAGGAAAACGCCCCAACTCCTTAACCAACTCAACTCCTTATCCAAGTCTGGGTACCGCTACAAAGATATACAGGCGTTATCCCGCCTTCTATATATCCCCATCCCATCCCATCTCATCCCATCCAAACTCCTTCCTATTCCGATCCTAACCCAATTCCCCAATCCCCAACACCCTTTCCAAAAACAAAACTTAGAAATCAAAATCAATCAACCCTCCTCTCCCGTCCCCAAACCTCATCCGCATCCCTCTTTCCTCTCGTCTCGGGCACAAAAGCAGCCACAAACAAAAGACTCAATCCCGCCAACGCAGTGAAACCAAAATAGACCCATCCCCTCCCTCCAAGCCAGTTATTCAACCAAGTATTCACAATCGGGAAGAATTGCGCAACAATGAAAGTTGCCGCATAGTTCCCTGCAAGTGCCCAACTCTGCGTCGCCCCCACAGCTTCCTGTCCCACTAGTTCAGACGCCATCATAAAGGGGACAGGTCCGAGACCCGTAGCGAAGAAGGCCACGAAGAGGAGAACCGCGACAGCGGCGAGGGCTTTGATTTCTAAACGCAGGGAGAGGGCGAGGAGGAGGGAGGAAGTTCCCATGCCTGAGATGGAAAGAAGGAGACATGTTTTCCGGCCTATTTTATCGGCTAGGGGGGCGCAGGCGATGGTTGTGAAGAGGTTGATCAATGAGATGAGGATTGTGAGGGCGGAGGAGGACATAGAGACTACACCTTTGAGGAGGGAGACCGAATACATCATCACGCTGTTTATGCCGCAGAACTGTTGGGCGAACATGATCCCTAAGACAGCAATGATTGCGGGCCTGTAGTGGGGGTCGACGATGATGGCGAAGAAACCTATGGGTGCTATGGGAGGTTTTGGTTGCATGGAATCGCGGCGCGTTGGGGTTTCGGGGTCTTGGAGGAGGGATTCGGAGTCTTCTTCTAGGAGGGGCCTGTTGACATCTGTCATGTCCCAGTGTTGGATTTCTTCCGCGGTTGAAGTTTTGGATCCACGGATTCTTTGGAGGGTCGAGATGGCTCTTTGGGGATGGTTGTGTGCTGCTAACCAAGCTGGACTTTCCGGGACGAAAAAGAGCCCAAGTCCTTGGAGAAGACCTAGTCCTGCTCCTACTGCCAGAATAATTCTCCATAATGCTCCTTTGCTGAGGAAGAATCCCAGAGTTTGGGTAATCAAGATTCCGATATTGATTGTGACTTGCGTCATGGAACCGAAGAGACCTCGTTCCTTTGGTGGTGCTATTTCTGATATATAAAGAGGAACGATGACAGTCGATGCGCCACCTCCAATCCCGGAAAGGAACCTTCCAATGGACATGATGGGCACTGTGCCAGCCAGTGTCTCGAGACTCGAACCCAATATAAAGAATACGCTTGTTATCCGCATCGCCCATAATCTACCATATGCCGTCGAGGTTGGTCCGGCAAACAAGGCACCCACGAATCCTCCTACTACATACGCCGAAGACAAAGCAGCAAACTGGGCCTCGTTCATGGGAATGCATTGCGGCAGATTCGAATCGGCACTCGAGGCGACGTCTTCGGCGACAGACTTGATGGCACAAGTGATCACATCTTGAGGGGCATTGAGTTCAGACTGGGAAGTTGAAGTTGGTTAGCAGATAGACAAGGCTAGATGGGTATAGGGACACGGTTAACCCACCAAATGGAAGCCGAACTGCAAAGGACCAAGAGTTGAGACGAGGATGAGCAAGATGAGATAGGCCGTTACATCTCGGATGCACTGCCTTAAACCTGTCGAAGCCATTTGGTGATGTAGTCGAGGTTGATGGGGGGGTTGTAGGCGTGAGGTGACAGTACCTTGGTGGTGCTCCACTGTAGCTCAACTCCCCACAACTTGTGCACGGTTATGAAACATATACATAATATATGCAAGGCCATCTCGCCCTCTGACTTGGAGAGAATTCACTTCACGTTAGACCCGCATCTGCACTCTATCAATTATATCAGAATCTCCCCGACCAATTCTTCCCGTGTCTCATTTGGTGATTTGCTCCAAGTGTAGACAATCCCCAACTGTACTTGTCGATTTACCGAATGAGGGATATTTCCATGACATTGCATTACTTGTTTATCGCCCCTATCTAGGAGGTGAGGTTGTCCGTGACCTCTCATATCTCCTTTCTTTCTCGTGCCTGCTGGATAGACCAATATCACTATCATCATCGCTCACCGATGAAAGGGGGTCAAACCAGCTGCTCACCAGACCTCTTTTACCCCGCTCTCCAACATGTCCCCTGAGCAAAGACATCGGCTACCGTGTTCCCGGATGTTGAGGGAAAGACGCGGACTGATGGTGTTATTCCAAATTGGAATTTTGGATTGGTGGTGAGGGACACCACTGTTTCCCAATATCTCGTACTCGTTGTTTTTCCGGCGTCCCGCTTGCTATCTTTTGAGCTTCCTTTCTAGGGGGGTAGTATCTTCTCCAAGCCCGGTTATCAAGGCAATCACTTACATACATACATACACTGTCTTTGATCAATAAGACTATAAACTCAGGCTCGGGCCGAAGAGAGATGAATTCGCACACTTTGCCTTGCCTTGACAAGGTTTACTCATGTACATAGGCAAGTAGTACTTGTCATACAGTACGAGTTTTTGCTAGGTAGTCAATACCTTGAACCCCACATCCGCCTCCTGTACTACCACGGTGAGCGCCACTGTGAGGAAAACGGGCTACCGGTTAAGTCGCCGCCGTCCGAATAACATGCCCCCAATGGTATTTGCGGCAGATTGCATGCTTCAACTGCATGTCTCTACCGCATAGAGATCCATACCCAGATACGCTCTCTTCAAAAATTCCGCGTGTGGGACAGAGTGCGAAACATCCCGATTACATCACTGGGTGCTGACCGAGTTTAGCAGATTGTACAAGTGCATTTTGCTGTTGTTAGTACAGTACGCAATGCTAGCTACGCTCGCTACGATAGCCAACGTGGGCAGTGGTTGTCGGACATAAGCGAAGGATTGGAATGTCACAGCCAGCCTGTTGTCCGATAACTTGCTGCCTTGTGGGTTGTATTCGTTTGCCGATGAGGTTGCAATGTGTTAATGTGTTATGAGTAAGATGATGAGGTGTTTGTCTCATCGCTTGGAGATTTAAGTATGTGTTACACAATATATAGCCTTGAAACTAAGGCCCCATAAACCAGATCTGCACCTCGAATCTCAGATTTCTGTAAATCACCAACACATCTATTCTCAACGCCCACTACCTTAACTCGCTACTATCATCCACTCACAGTCTTACACCCCCCTCTCCTCTCGTCTTTTCCATTTCCCGGCATCCCCGTGGCACCCCAACATACCTACCTACACTTACACCTGCTAACGCTCATTTGTGCATAAACTCCAAATACGGTACGGTCACCTACCTACCTAACCAAGGCGAAACTCATCCAACCCAAGAAGCTACTCGAGTACCTACGAGTACCCAGACCCACAGAGAGTCAAGAAACTCGACGGTAGCATCCCGACAAACCCGTGAGATTCTTGTCTTTTGATTGCGGGTGCTGACGGTGGTCCAATTGTGTGGCAGCCGCGCCCCATCCGAACACCCACCAAATCGTTAGGTAGGTAACTCATAGCCGCATCCGCATCGTGACGCCAACGCCCCCTCTCCCCTCTCATCCCAGCGCATCCACCTGCTGGTCTGCACCTCTTGGGCACTTGGATCAACCCCCAACCCCGACTGAACCCAACCCCCTCTCTCTCACTCACCCCAAAAGGACTGTGATGAGCCTGGCTTCAAACCCACCCTCTTCCGGGGGTGCTCCTTCCTCGGCTTCCCAGAACAGACAAAATTTAAAGAGGAGTGTGCAGCAAGCTTTTGATGGTAGACAACCCCATCTTTCTTCTATCCAGCCTTTTCCAACTTCCATTTGAATCTTAAGAACACCATGTCTTTATTATAGTTTCTCGCTTCTTTTGCCTTTTGCCTCTTGCCCCCAACGACCTCAACTCCGAGTTGTTCGTGTCAACTCATAATTTGCGTGATTTTCATCAACATGTATCCACATCGTCGAACTCACCAGAATCATCACCCATTTCGTCCGTCATTTGAAACTCGTTAGGAATAACTCTTACTGACATCTTCTCAGATCCAACTGATAGAGGAATTGGACCTATCGGATACCAAAGCAAGGTTCGGGTGATCGACAGGTACAAGGTCATCGGATTCATCAGCAGTGGAACATATGGACGTGTCTATAAAGCAGTTGGCCGTCATGGTCAGCCGGGGGAGTTTGCTATCAAGAAGTTCAAACCGGGTACGTGATGTTCTCCAGGACATGTCGAGTAACCGCTGATCAAGAAAACATAGACAAGGAAGGAGAGCAGATCCAATATACTGGCATTTCGCAATCTGCAATTCGAGAAATGGCTCTTTGCTCCGAGCTTAGTCACATGAATGTAATCAGACTATGTGAGATTATTCTGGAAGACAAGTGCATTTTTATGGTGTTTGAATATGCCGAGCATGATTTGCTCCAGATCATTCATCATCATACTCAACCAACTCGGCATCCCATACCACCGGCCACGGTCAAAAGCATCATGTTTCAACTTTTGAATGGATGTCAATATTTGCACGCTAATTGGGTCCTTCATCGAGATCTCAAACCAGCAAACATCATGGTCACTTCAGGGGGCGAAGTGAAAGTTGGGGATTTGGGCCTAGCACGTCTTTTCAACAAACCTCTTCACTCATTATTTAGTGGTGACAAAGTAGTAGTCACGATCTGGTATCGTGCTCCCGAACTACTTTTAGGATCTCGACATTATACGCCAGCCATCGACACGTGGGCCATAGGATGTATCTTTGCCGAGTTACTATCGCTTCGGCCCATTTTCAAAGGAGAAGAAGCCAAGATGGATTCTAAGAAGACGGTCCCGTTTCAACGAAATCAGATGCAGAAGATTGTGGAAATCATGGGTTTGCCAAGGAAGGATCAATGGCCGAATCTCGTCAATATGCCTGAATACGCACAATTACAGACACTTTCCGGGCATTCACACAGCAAAAACGGCGGCTCCAATCTAGAGAAATGGTATTACAGTACCATCAACTCACAGTCCGCAACCTCAGTCCCTTCATCAAACGCATCCCTCGGCTCAGAAGGATACAAGCTCCTCAGCGGGTTACTGGAATATGATCCCGAGAGACGACTCACAACGCAACAGGCCCTCAATCATCCATTCTTCAGTACGGGTGATAAAGTCTCAGCCAACTGTTTCGAAGGCATGAAAGCGGAATATCCCCATCGAAGAGTAAGTCAAGACGACAACGACATTCGAACGAGCAGTTTACCAGGCACGAAGAGAAGTGGATTGCCAGATGATTCCAGACCTGTGAAGAGGATGAAGGAGTGAACTGAGGTTGAGGTCGCCTAAAAAAAAAGGTGTCATCCTTGCATTACATCTACAAACGCCATCTCGGAAACTTCCGCAGGTTGTGAGACTTACATGAAGAGACGGAACACATGATACTTTCTTTCTTCGAAAAGTTTCAAAAGAGGAAGCTTAACGCGCCTAATACTTCCTTGAGTGGATTTATTTGGGATAAGAGCGTGTGGCATGGGGTGATTTTTTGCCAAGTCCAGGTTTCTGCGGAGAATTGTGAGGAGAGCACGTGTACTCCGCATGAAGTCAAATCTAGAGTGCACAGCCACATTTTGCTCGCCGCCACAACATGCTTGATTCCGTCAGCCAAGACTGATACGTCATGCGGTATGCGTTTGGTTATTCCAACACCCTAAATTCCAAGATTTGATGGGGTTTTGCGGTTTGATAACTGGGATGAGCTAGCTGGATAAGGCCTTGGAGTGAATGTTTAAATTGTGGCTGGGGTTTGAGGCAGAGGGGTGGAGAAATATATATACCCTCTTGTGTCTCTTCAGCTCTCGACCTTCTTCCAACAACTACAACTACAACCTCAAAACAGATCACAACTACAAATCAACCTCTTCAAGCCAACCCAATTCAGCTCTCGTCTTAAAAACAACCCTCCTCACCTCGACCAAAACACAAACCAAAACAACATGCCTCTCTTCTATAGCAAAGGATTCGGTGGTCGTCGCGCCGGTGGACATGTCACTGCAGATAGACATGGTGTCCATCGTCCAGTCTGGAGAATGAGGCTTTGTGGATTCAACTGCTTCCGTTGAAGGACTTCATTCAACTCTGCATCATGAGGAATTATCTCAGCAACGTGCTGCGGGTGGAACGTCGGGCTGTCCTGATCATGGACTGATTATTTTGGACCACGAGTTATCGAAATGGAACCGTGAATATGACGGACGAAGGAATTTGTACATTATTGAACTTTTGCGATGGGAGCATGCGATACGACAGAGGTTTTTGGGATCTGGGATGATAGGTTGATACTTTATGGGATTCAGCGATGGTGTTCTTTGTCGCGGTTTGGGCTTGGTATGGCAGCTGGGATATACAAGTACTTTTAATATTTTGTGATGGTACACATCGATACCCCCATATCAAAAATCAAATGAGGGCATTCCGCCATCCCATCTTAACGTGTCGGTTCCTTAATCCATCCGGCGCTCCATTCAATTCAACCCAGCCCACCTAAAACCAGTGTCGAATCAATACTACTGAACTTAATACATATTGAGAGTGTAAGAAGAGAGAGAGCTTATTTTCTTATATTCTAATATTCAGCCTATATTAATAAACAAATTTAAAAGAAGTATTATTTTTAAGCACATCAGTAGAGAGTAGTTAATAACGTGTGATGAAAAACACTACTAGAAAAGCAACGCCTTATCTTTAAGAGTTCAACTAGTACCAGCTCCATTTTCTATCCTAGTAGCAAATAAAAATAATAATAAACTAGGTGATAATAATTAGAAAATTATATTATTATGTCCCGTAGCCTTTTTTATAGTATATAAAGTATTATTATCTTTAGTTATCTTTTAAGCGTAACTTCAATAGCTGAAACAATTAAGGTTTAGAAGAATAATTTTCTATGAGAGCTTGAGACCTATCGGAAGGTATTATTTTAAGTAAATGTAGACGTAATTTTGAGATTAGGTTATCTCGACGTTATTAGATAACTTAATCTATTAAAATGCATTACGATACAGTCTGGCAATACTTGTAGTGAGTTGAGTCTAGACCCCGCGGTTCAGATTTAGGTCACCCCCACCCACACCACACCGACTTTAGAGGAAGCTGCAAGTGAGTGAAAAAGTGGAAAATGCCGTCCTCAGCTGTTTACTTTTAGACCCGTTTAAATTATTCCAAACGAACTGCAAATCTCAGAACATTACTCCCCCACAGGCAGGTAACCAAAAACCAAGACCTTTTGAAAAAATCACTCACCATTAGGCTTCCGTACACCCCGACACATTAGAAGAAGAGAACTCCTGCCTTCGCACCAACCTCTCAAATTTTCAAAAATAATAAGTTTCTAATATGCCTCGGTCTACTGCCCTGTGCGTTCTTACCAAAGTGGAGAACTTCTTTCAATCTTCGTTCGCTTTCAGGTCGCTCCTCCGTCTTGACAGAATGTCGGTCACGAAAAAATGTGCTGGCATTTTGAACCCTTTTCTTCCCTAATTGTCGGTGTGGGAGGTTGAAAAACGCATTTCGACGACAAATATTTCTCCGTTTTTACGCCGCTCTTTGGGAAATCTGCATCTGCCCCTCTTCTGACAACGTGGGGGGAGGGGGAAAGGAGGGTTCTCTTCGCGCAATCGTCCGTCCGATAAGAGGTTCACGCCGCTCTTTTCAACTGGAAATGCCTTCTTTCGGTTCCTGGATGGATCGCGCAGGAAGACAACGCGAGCGGTCAAGCTTGACGCGCATAGAAAGTCAGCAGGAGCAGCAGCAGCAGTAGTCAAGATGGAGCGCCGGATCGTGGAGGGCATCTTCTTCACCGGTGATACATGGCGAGGATTTGAAGCCCAATTGGAGAATTCGACGTCGACGACTCTACCCGACCTGCGAACGACGAAGGGGATAACGACCAACGTGAGGTGGGATAATTTGGGATATCCCGCGTGTTTCTTCTTTTCTACTGTATCCACGTCCCTGGTACGGACGGAGAGCAGGGGCAGCGAGGAGACAGCCAGGCCCGCTGTTGAGGCTGATGACCTCCTGTCCATCATGTTTGATTATCTCCCAATCGCCTCAAGTGCCGTAGCCAAATTCGTCGTCCCGGCCCCTCCCATCCCTCCCGTCGACCTCCACCACAACCAGCGAACATTCAAGAATCAAGAGTCCCATCATTGATGGCGGAGGGATTGGCAAACGGTGAACCCGCAACAAATTTCACAGCATGGCAGATCAGACTTCGGACCCACGACCAAGCGCGGATGGCATCCGCGCGGAAGCCCAGCCGGTGACTTCCCCTGACAGTTTGGGTGGAAAATGAACCCCTCCGTGATCAGATATGCCGTGTAATTCCGACCCAGCGGAGCCAGGCTGCTGATGCGCTCAGGGTTTGATTGGATGATAGACCTTCCGATCGGTATTGAACGAAGCCAAAAACGTGAACACCCCTCCTCCACCCCCTGTTTCCGCCTGTAGTGCCCCGCCGTCTACTTTCCGCCGCTCTGGCAGGTGGGAGATTCGGGAGTGGTGGGTGAAAATAGCCTCGTGTCTCACCTGGGACGATGCGGGCCTTGGGCTGTTTGCTTTGGGCATTAGGGCAGGGGATGTTATCACTGCTGGGGGCTGTTGAACAAGGCAAGAAGGCAAGAAGGCAAGAAGGCGTGGGATGAGCTGATTACGGCCAAGGTCTAGAAGGGGAACAGTGCAAATGGAGTTCAGAAGGCCGATGGAACCCCCTTCGAAGTTTCGAGGCTTCCTTCCATGAGGGGCAGGCAGTTTGTCTTTTGACCCCTCTTGATCTTGCACTTCTACTTCGTATGAGAGCTGGATGTGCTGCCGGCACCTACGGAATTACTGTCCACGCATCCTGCCGGTTTTCATCGTTTCTTTCGTTTCTTTCGTTTCTTTCGTTTCTTTTCCTCAAAAATCCAAATCAAGACAATCATCAACCCCATTTTTTGTTCCTACATTAATTTACTTTTTGCGCCTTCCAACAGCCAGCGCTGTTCTCTTCGTCGTTTGCAATTGCATTTGTCAATGCTGTCAGCTATCATTTATTCCAGAATCCGAGCATTCATGCTGCCCCGCTCACTCCTGGACCGGACAATTCAAAATTTCCTTCTTTGATAACACCTGTGATAACTTCACCTCATCTGGAACATCGTCAAGGTCAAGCAAGGCCTAGGATTAAAACGGGTTCCGGGGAACGCTTCCTGGGCCTGCACAACGCGGCTTTCTAATGCAACGGTGGAGCGCGGGGCCTGTTCCTGGCATTGTTTACGGTTTAGCGGCGAAGATCGAGGAGCTGTTTGTGATGAGTCGTCAACTTCCGGGTTTTGATATTTTATGATTTTTGGGAATCCGATGGCTGGGAGCAAACGTGGAAAAGCGAGGAGTCAGCGAAAACAAACAAACACGAACAGGCGAATCTCCAATTGGAAACTACATTTCTTCTTCGACTTGTGAGGGGCAGGTTCATCCAGCAACCCTTTCATAGGCGTCTCACGCGTCTCAGACGTGTTAGCCAATGATTTCGCGACGAGTATGAAATAATGCACCGAATTATGGACGGTACGTGCCTTGTCACATCGATACCTTGTGTGTTCCTCGCTCGAGACAAAAGCAGCACCGCCGAGGGCCCCATCACGAACTCTGCATCAGCACATCAACACAACAAGACTCTGCACCGACATTTCGAGACTTGGTCGGAGCGGTGAGATTGAAATGCGCATGTACAGCACGCAAGATCTTGTTGAGATGCTTGGGATTCAGGAGAAGGAAAGCATCGTTGGTGCGCGAGCACTCGATGAGGGGTTGAAGAGGGGTCATTATTGCTGAATCGTGACCGCCCTTATGTGCTGGCTGCCACAGGCACAAACCTAGGGAACGAGCGCGGGGCATTTCAGAGTTTACACACAGATCCTCGCCGACGGCTACACCAAGGAAACACCCGCGGGTTTGTAGGCGAAGGAGGGGAAAAGGCAAGCTGATGAGGGGTTGAAGCACAAGAGGGGGTTGGGACAACGCTAAAGTGTTAGGCAAAACCTCGACGGAGTAACCCCCCCAAGGTTCTGTTTTTGGACGAGCTGTCAACATTGATACTTCGTGAGAGGCAATCAAAAGCAAAAGTCTCGACTAGGAAAAAGAGATTCCATACCCGGTTCTTTCTTTTCACCTAAAGATCCATAACCAAAGCACTTTCACTGCATCGCTCAGATCTGATACATATACGCAAGCGGCGCGCCCAAGCACGCCGCCGTGTTCGCCTCGGTCGCCACAATGATGGTTGTGATGGGATGGTTCGCAGGATTTACATGGACTGCGCGATGCAGGAATATCAAAAGATCACTGGTCCCTTGCATATTGCAGAGTGCATGTCGCTGTCTGTCCGGAGGTGCGAAAGACAAGAAAGAATGATAGGATGGGCGAATATAGAATATGCATCCAGGTACCTACGCCTACGCACCCCTCCTTCGCCCCCTGTTCGAGACATAGAGTAAATTTACTTGTACTCCTTGAACTTTGCGGTTGGTGGGATGACGAGGGGTCATTGTAGGCTCTTAGCCAGTCATCCCCCCGCGGCTGACACTGCAATGTTGCGTTGTCATCCATAGCCTCACCAGTATGAGGACTCGGGTTCGGGGAGCTTCCAAGGTTGGTTTGCTCGCGAGAGCACCACTATTTTCAGATGATGGCCAAGGTGGCCTCACACATCCTCATCACGTACGAATCCACCGGGACCACCATTTCTTATGCTGCATGTCAGATCTAAAGTAAATATAACCTCACCTGTTATATATCCAACAAAGAAAGGACAGAGAGCAAGTGTTCCCGCGGCGGTGGTGCGAATTGAGTGTCCAAGGGATCGATCGCATGATACTTCAACCAAGAGATAGATTGCGATGGGACACCAGCGGATTCTTCAAGTTTTCTGTCCGCCAGCACGGTCGGTGGGATTTGACAAGATTTTTGGGCCCAGTATTGTTTTTACGAACCAATACACAGATGGTCGGGTTCAGGGCACATTCGGGGTCTTCGGGGCAGTTAGTTCAGGGTCCGTCGCCCCTTTGATGGATGCTCGACCACTAAATTCCGGTCGAGGTGACGGGATTTCCGGGCAGTGGTACGGTGTACTCAGGCTCTGTTCCACTCTCAGCTGCCGACGGAGGGACGCTTGTTGGCGACCCGGACGCTGACCTGAAGTGTTACCCTTCTCAGGCTCACGATGGATGAATCCGCAATCCCCCTCCGACTTCTTAGGACGGGCGGGCGATGGAGGGGAGGGGAGGCTCTTCCTCGAGTGTCTTCTCCAGGAAGCCCTCTATCACATTCTTCTTCTTTCACTTCTACTTCCTTCACTTCTTCTTTTCCTTCTCCTCTATCGGTGTCTTGGTCTTCTTTTTAGTAGCTTCTCTGTAAATGATTCTGAGCAAGGGAGGAACACGAGTGAACCCCTCGAACCCCTCGACGGACCGCTGCTTTACTGCTGCTGGTCACATTTCGCCCCGCCATCGTACGCCTCGCGAGTGGCACTTGGAAGGTGGGTGGCTCAGTCTGATATGGACACTCCCCTCTCGCAATTCCACAATTCCACCCCTCCCCTGCCCCCGACCGAGACTCCACCAAATCTCCTCCTTACCCTAACCACACCCCCGTCTCCTATCCACACAAGGTGCCCACTGCTGCTCTACACCACCCTCTCTCCCACCTCCATCCATCCCTCTTTTCTCATCTCGTCCCTCCCTTTCTTCCCCCTCTTCTGTCTTCTTTCCTCTCTCTCCTTCACCAAACATCAAAAGTCATCATAGACTCTAATCTATCTCTCCATCGACTTTCACTCTCGATAGGAACAATCATCGGCGACGTTCATTCCGCCCTCTAATACCCAACCTCTTCGCTCTCTCTACCCGTCGACACGCGACTGCGAACCATTCTTGCCCCTCGAGAGAATCGTCCGCCTCGCGAACATCCGGCCTCAGCCAACATTATAACCACAACACCATCTATGATTTCAACCTCGCAACAAATGAACACTATATCACCAAGCACTCAAGTCACCCTTTAAGCCTAACGCCCACGCTCGCGAGTCAGACGATATTCAACCATCGCTCTGTGAAAGGACAAGCACCGAGGCCATCGCCAACGAATCGCCAAAATGCCTGTCGCAAGCATGACCGTTCTGCCCACAGCAGCAGCATCGTCAACCATTCGAAAATCGACGCTCGCGCCAGAGAAGAAGTACAAGTGTCAGTTCTGTAATAGGGCTTTCAGCAGGAGTGAACATCGGAGTAGACACGAGAGATCCCGTAAGTAGCCATGTTGGTGGTGGTGGTAGTGTTTCCCCCCCCTCTTTCCCGCGGGTCGCGTGGGGGACAAAAGTTCGTTCGCATCGCCAACGAAAATGTTCATCGACCACCCCCTTTCGTCGCATGCACACCCATTGGGACGAGAACACTGCTAACGTCGTACCGCAGATACCAAGGAGCGCCCTTTCAAGTGCATGAAGTGTAGAAGTACCTTCGTGCGACGAGATTTATTGCTTCGCCATGACCGAACAGTGCACGCCAAAGACGGAGGAATCCCGCTGCACAGTGATGTGAAGCGACGAGCAGGCCCAAAAGCTAACGCCTTATCTGGTCCATCAAAGACCGCCATTGCCATTGATACATCAGCTTTGGAGCAGATTGAAGCGAGCAGCGATGGGATGGTTGATCTCGAGACGGCTGCGATGTTGATGACCGACCTCCACCACAAAGCAACTGCGGCCATGCGGAATGCAGGCGTGGGACCATATGAGAACCGACCTGGAATGGCTTTCTCTCAGAATGGAACCCCGCTCATGGAACCATCCGTCACTTATCCTTCGGGAGCCATCTCGCTCCCTCAGGTCCAGTGGGATTCCTTCATGCCACAGTCTGTGACGGAGCCCAAGTCGCATTCCATCACTTCCAATGCTTCCGGGTCGCAAGAATCGCATGCATCTTTCACAAGCGTCAGCTCGGCACTTCATCCAAACCAGCTGCCTCCCATTCACAAATCGGCTTCGACTTATAATGGACTTGTTCCCGCTTTGCAATCCATGATCAACTCTCTACCTCCATCAAGGACCGCCACCCCAAGTGCACAATCGCCAAGTCAAACCCGCAACGGGGATTTATCACTCAAGGCCCCTCAAGTATTGAATGACGACGAGCGCAATATCATCCTCGACAACATCCGCAACAATGACAGTGAGCGTGCCATCCCAGAGAGCTTCCGTCTTCCTGGTCTGGCCTCGTTGAACAGGTACTTGTCAACGTACTTTAGCTTGTATCATCACCACCTACCGTTTTTGCACCCAGCTTCATTCAAAGCAACTCAGGTTTCGCCGCCACTTTTGTTGGCGGTCTTGTCAATTGGTGCTTTGTATGCATTTGATGTCGATCAAGCTTACGTACTTCACATCGGATCCAAAGTGCTTGTTAATCAGTTCCTCCAAAACAAGGAGAACTTCAGCTCGCGTAAATGTCCTCTCTGGACCATGCAAAGTTCTTTGTTGAACATGGTATTTGCTAGCTGGAGTGGTGATCCAAAGGGATTGGAATGGGCTTGTTCTATCAAGAGCTTACTTGCCAACATGGTTGCAGGTAATCGGTATGAATTGAAGCTTCGAACAGAGGCTCGCGAGGGTCGCTCGCCGACTCGGGCGGAGTGGGTTGAAGACGAAGGCTGTCGACGAACATACTACGCTGTCTACATCTTCTTTGGTCTTCTAACCTTGACCTACAATCACACCCCAGCCATCAGTTTCAACGAGTTTGAGGATCTTGCACTGCCATCAACAGAGGTTATGTGGAATCTCCACGTAGTCGACGAGTCCACATGGCCCGAGACCCTCAAGTCATCGCAAGCTGCATCATTCATGGACGCCCACGACAATCTCTTTCAGGGCGAGTCGTTACGTTACAGTGCTTTTGCCACACGTGTGATGATCAATGCTCTGTTCCTTGAAGTTTGGTATCACAAGCGCAGTCCCGAGGCATTGCAAGATGTCGTGACGGAATACAAGCTTCGCCTAGCTTTGGAAACTTGGGAGAAATCTCTGGAACTTTGTGACCCCGAACCGGTTTCTGTGCCACTTAGTGCTCCCCACAAAGGCCATCCCCTTGTCTTCAACTCTATGGCCATGTTCCGCAACGCCCGCGCACGTCTAGAAGTCGATCTCAAGTCAATCCAAGAAGCATTGAGATACCATGATTCTTATGAAGTTGCCGCTGCAATGTCAAATGCCAGAGACAAGGTTAAGCGATCCAGCGAGATGATCAAGGTCATCCAGGAATGCTTCAACTGCCTCGAGACAGCTGCTCTTCAAGGAATTCGTTGGGTTGCACGCACATCCGCCACCAACTGGAGCATTGAACATCCACTATGTGGTTTGGACCTCATGGTCATTCTCAGCCTATGGCTCTATCGTCTGGAACACGACGAAGAGCCAGCTACAGAGGAAGAATTAGTCATGTACAACAAGATCCGTGCACTTGTCGATGAGGACTCTGTTGAGTATGGTAACAAGCTCAGCTCAACC
Organism: Hymenoscyphus scutula; assembly: GCA_001399465.1. NCBI lineage: Eukaryota > Fungi > Ascomycota > Leotiomycetes > Helotiales > Helotiaceae > Hymenoscyphus > Hymenoscyphus scutula. Next base: position 159,777 of record LKTO01000005.1, on the reverse strand, counting down.
GTCGCTCGCCTCTGGGGGAGTATGCTTGATGAAGTGGTCGTCTGGGGGTAAGTTATCTATTCCCACAAGGGTTTGAAATACATTCTAACATTCTTACAGAATCACCAAACTCATGGGCGATTCCTTCCGACTGCACGCTCAAGCTTTAGTCGGCTACGAAGACGACATAGAAGCTTCCGACGTCTCTACACCCTCGATGATCTCGCAGGGTGCGGATGAGAACGAGGACAGCGTGTACTAAGACTGGACACCATGCATGCTTTTGCTTTTAACGATTTTCATGATTTCCTCTGTCGACTTTCCTTACAAATTAGACTCTGATATCCACTCATCTCTTTCATCTCCTTGGCGGAATCACCACCTCGCGCGTTATTTATCTTTCTTTTGTTTATTTTTATCGTCATCTCTTGCATATAACGCGTCGCGATCGAATATTTTTACAGGGCACAATTGGAGCATTTCCTTCCGCGAGGTCACGGGCAACAATACGGGGCAAGGGTTTAACTGGTCGTCTGGTTTATCTGGTTTAACAAGGGCTTGGTCAATGGCTGGGCACATATATATAACTGGGGGCTAGGGTCATCTTTCTTCCTTCTTCATCACTTTGCGAGCGTTCTCTTCCTTCATCTCTCATCATCGATATACCAAGGCGCTTCAAAGCGTTCCTTTAATTCTCTCCCGCGAAAACGCACGTACTACACATAAGATATTCTGTTTTTTGGCTGGCCCATGAAGAAACCACCCGTCTCGTACCTCACTGTTTTGTGTTTTGTTCTTTCTGCCCTTGTCGTATTAGCTTGGTTTTTTTTGTTTTATCTCTAGTTCTGTTTTTTTTTTTTTTTTGAAATGGTGGCATGGAACCAAGCTTAGTTAATTACCTCTACTGTACTCCTCTTCATCAGTCGTCGACTCAGATACCTTGTTCGATATACAGCTTTGTTTTCTTGCTTTCGTTTTCTTATTATCTCTAGTTAGCTTTGCGTGCGATTTGATTTGATTTCTTTGGATGAGGAGCCTTCGTTTCTCTTTCTTGTATCTATGTATCTATGCCCATCGCATGTGGAAAGGGGTTGTGTTGAGTGTTGATGGAGGGACAAATTGTCAGTGAGGAGAGGTGACTTGTATAGATAATCATCAATATCTTTGCATTCTTCAATTTAGTGGAATCCCTACGACTGTTTTGTTTGTACAAGAATGCGTGGTGAATAGTATTTATTGAACCTTTCCAATCCCACCCTATCATACTCTACATGCGTATTCTCAAAAAGATCGCTAATAATTCCATCTTTCAAGTATATGTCATAGTCGATGATTAGTTTCTTCAAACATATTCCTTAGCGAGCTCAGCTCCTGGCTACCCACTTACTGGTGTTCAAGTATAATAGAGAGCCTTACAAGTTGCCGCTAAATGACTCTTCTTCGTTCCCCTATATAGAACAAAATAACACAATGTAGTCTTTCCCTAGAATGTAAAGGAAGTGTAATCGAACGGTATAGAGGTGTGGGGGTTCTCACATATTCGCCGGCCCCCTTTCTACACTAAAATTCCCCTTAATAAGGTTTACTAAAGATCTAAAGTTGGATGTACAGATCGTTTCCAACTGAGTGTTTAGAATATTTAGATGTATTAACTAGAGATTGTCCATTGTTGAAATGATAAAGGGCTACTAAATAATAAGTTTTATAGGTGAAGTCGGAAAAACATTGGGCCAGTTTAGTATTTTTAAGATATCCCTAGATCTACACTAAACGAAACAACTTAAAATCAGGTAATAAATCAAAATATGACTCCTTTTAAATCTTAAGACAGTTTACTAAAACATATTATAAAGTAATCAGCGTAGAATATAGAGTAGAGTTTTTAAAGAAGCGATTCTTAGTGTAAAAATGGGATAGGCGAGTACCTGCGAGCCCCCACTGTGACTATTGAAAGAGGAGGTAAGAGATAGTAATAAATTAGGGATAAAATTATATCTTCAGACGCTGTTTGTCACGAACACTCTAGATCACGTGAGTCTCGTGAATGCGACCTTCAAGGAAAATGCAGGCCTTGATATGGAATGGTTTGTCTGTATCATTTTGATATATATTCTGCATAGAGCTTTCTATAAACTATACAGTTGACCTTTTAGATATATCCAACCTCAAAGCTGCAAGATTTCAACACCCTAAACTCACAAACCCTTCGCCAAGTCAGCTTCCAACTGAAGAATGTGAGAATTTAGCTTCTAAGTGCACGATATTATGATATAAACACATTCTATGATCTTTCTGCGGAGAAAAGAGAAACCGAAGTCAACTTCGCCGTGGTAAGGTCTCAACACCCCTGTTTCAGATCAACATCACGATGTCTACGGAGTAAACTCAGCAAAACCTTTCCACCACCGGAACTCTAACCCACGCATAATAAAATCAACAACCCCTACCAGAATGACATTCCCTGATTTTACCTCCCCAACCCTCTTCCCAGGCTTCGCATCATGTCCCCTCATCGACGACCGACCAAGCCTTAGTTCCGAGTCCGGTGGTGGTACGTACTACCTCCTCGGAACGATCACAGAAAACATGACGTTGACCCCCGTAACACCAACATTCATCTGTAAAGACCGCACCGGTGCCTCCTTTGCATGCACATTAAAACTCACTTCCCGACAAGCCGGGGAAGGCGTGAGTGCCGCCAAAGGAGAGGGCAATTTTTACGAGAGTGTGAGGGGCAAGAAGGCTTTTGGGAAGGGGAAGACTATTGTTGTGCCGGTTGCTAGGAGGAAGGGCGCGAGGGAGGAGAATGCGGAGTTGGGCCAGAAGGAGAAGAAGGGGTTTGTTGATGGGCTTTGGAGGGCGGACGGAGGCGGTGAGGGGATTACTGTGAGTTGTATAGGTAGTTGAGAACGACGGATTTTTGGTGAAGATGTGGGGATAGTGTAAGCTGACGGGTTCTTGGTTACGTAGGTACTTCCGACTGGTTTAGCCAATTTGCTTGAGATTGCTGAGAAGAGGGGAACAGGGGAGGGGAAGAGTTGTCAGGGCTGTGGGAAGGGGGAGGGGGAGGCGGGGAGTATGGTCAGGTGTAAAGGCTGTGAGAGTGTTTGGTATTGTGGAAAGGTACGTTGAACTTATTCCTTCTCACGAAGACGAAATTTCTGGTCTTGTCGGACTTTATATCAAAACTAACTCTTGCTATAGGAGTGTCAGATTCTTGGGTGGTCTGTAAAAGGCCACAAGAGTGAGTGCAAGGTGTTGAAGGCCGTGAAAGATGTTTTCCCTTGATTAATTGTCTAATACATTGGTATAAGACATATTTACACTTCTCATCGTGCTGGCGCTCATGAATTCACCTATGAGAGGTTACCGCTGCAAATTTGGTTTGGTCTTCTCGTATTCATCTATTTGCAATTTTTTTCAGGTCAGAAAGTTTGAACCGGCGTGCTTTTAATAAAAATCTCGATAGGATTGCAGCTTGGCTTTACTCCTCACCTCGACTCCCGATTGGTTTTATCTATCTCGTGGACCGCCTCGAGTTTCTGGAAGGAAGAGGTGGTCAAGTCCTCTCTTGGACCGAGAAGTCGATCTATTTCGAGGCGAGTTTTACACAATATCACTCTCAACAAATAACGCTTCCCAAGCAACTCGTTTTATTGTTCTACTCCGCATATCTAGCCACGACTTCCACTATTCTAGATTTTGCACTACAACTTCAAACATCCAGCAGCGCCTCTAATGTCTCAGTAACATCGATCAACGGAAAAGCCGTCTGATTATACGGGCCAGGGTTTGGATTGTTGACGTCACCAACCTCCATCGGTTGCAAATAAACACTCTGACCAATCTGCACCGCAGCCACCGTCCAAGCCGTCGAAATTGGATTCGGGATTTCACCCAAATACTCCGCAGAATTCCATTTGGCATCCTTCGAGCGTAAAACAACGAGTCCACCTAAATCCTGTGCAATAAGAAGAACTGTGTTCTTATACTTCGGGGGTAGAACTATAGCATCTGTGTAGCCCCAAGTCACATTTGGTGTGTGAGGTATCTCGACTGGAACTCCCTTTTCTTGTCTCATGTCGAATTTGAGGATTTTGCTTTGGAGGACATCGTTGACGATCAAGTCCCAGCCGTTGGCTACGCATCCACCGTATCCAGGGATGGTGGTGATGATAGGTTCCCGAACATAAAAGGTCTCAGTCTTTTTCCCGCCTTTGCTGACTCGGAGAACGTTTGCACCATATGTTCCAAGCACATACACGTTTCCATGGGGATCTTGATCTACATCCTGGTATCCTCCATATCGACCTTGCGTCTCGATGGTCAAATTCGTGTAACTGACGATTTTCTTGTTAATGGTGTCGTATTCGACGAGTTGGTTTGTACCAGAAACGTCGGTTCCGTTGTTGTAGAAGGGAGCGAAGACGTTGAGACTTATAGATAGGAGGTTGGTTCTCTGGTCGACATCTACACCACTAGTGTGGTAGATAGGGTTGTAAGAGTAACCAGGGAACTCGATTATGTCGACTGTTTTCCCGGCGTATGGGTCGTAGGCTACTACTGTGGCATTCCAGACGGATCTGAGTTTTGCTTATCAGCTTCTTCGTTCGCTTTCTTCTTTACATTCCTTTATAGAGATGGAATCTGGCTTACGTGAAGTATAGGAGACAGGTGGTCCAGGAGAAATCCGAGTTCTCGGGGTAGAGGTCGAATTGCTCGAGTATGATATCTCCAGAAATCGGGGGACAGTGTTGTTCATACCGCTCTGAGAGCAATTGAACATCCTGGGGGAGAGCGAGCACTCCTCTCAATGAGAGAAGCGCAAGAGAGACGGTCGAAAGCAACTTCATTTTCGCTATTTCTTTCTCGGAGTTAAAGAGCTGGAAAAAGGTGTCTATCTACAAATCTTTGGAAGGACTTTGGGAAACATATTTATATTCCTTCTCATGTAAACAAAATTCTCTTGTCAGTTTTGAAAGCTATACAGCTGGAAATACCACCGATCATCGGTGCTTACTCGATTCGCAGTTATCGTCAACCTTGCCCTCCCACCGGAACTCCTGTCTTTACATTCATATATTGATCGTTGAAATGACGCAAGAAGTACCTAGCGTAGCCGTGTGGGCACGCAAATGTGTTTTTACGTGATGTGGGAGGAAGATCGTTCCTGAGACGAGATATACTAACCCATTTACTAGGAGCTGCCGGTAGTCAACACTTGCATGACTACGCTGACGGTAAACACAAACAAGCTTTTTCTTACTCGTCGATCTCCTCATTCGGGTGAGATTTCCTTGTATATTTTACGGATGGGCTGGATAGAGGTTACACAACAAACTCGCACCCCCTGTTAATTCGGTAAACTAAGAAATCCGAGAACTTCACCAAGAACTAGCCAAGGTATTTAGTTCTGACACGAGTCCAGTTTTTCCTTTGATTTTAGAGTATGTAACACGGTAACGAAAACTCATGGATATAAGGTATTTGCGACGGAGATGCGGCTCGATTCTTACCCCGAGTATTAGTACGAGGGGTGAGATGACATTCCGGTTTGTTTACACTGCAAAGTGATGGAAGAGAGTCCGAGAGCGGGGTGTACCTCTCATGGTTGTCGTTGGATGGAATGTCATGGAAAGTTCAAAGTGGTACTTCGAGGTAGAAAGTGTTCACACACTTGGATTCAGAATTGGTTATCCTGAGTATACCGTCTCTGAAACTCCATGGAAGAGCTTGTATTGTTTTTTGGATGAGGTCGCGCTTATAATATGTGAAACACAACTCAATTCTAAGCTTTTACGCCTTTCTGTTACGTCCGCAAACACACATAAGCCACCATTACACCACCGCAACGCCTCTAAAACTCTTCCACCATTCCCAACTTCTCGGATCTGTATTGGCTGTGTGTGTTCGAATTCTTCAAATTTGTTTAATGTAGTTGAACTTCTGGGAAATGGAGATCTTTTAGAGGTTTTTGCGCCACCCGATGTTTCCTCAAGTCTGCTTTCTAGGAATTTGATCTTAGCTCAACTTTTAAAAATTATGTTTATTATGTTATACTTCTTCTACTATACCTTAGAGCACGCTATTTTCCGTCGGGAGAAAATCCCGACGAGCTTATTACCTCTAAGATCTAAAGCCTAAAGTTCTATATAATAGTTAGATAGAGGGCATTTGCTTCGAGAGCCTAATTACTAACTTAGAATAGTTTACTCTATTATCTTTCGATTTAGTCTAAATTAGAATTAAATATTTTATAATCTTATAACGTGGTTTATCAGCGAGTCGATCATATCACCGAGTCGATCACTAAAAATACATACAAAAAACGTCTGTGCAACCCTGGTAAAAATCTACAATTCTTAATAAAAATTAAAAAAATTAAAAACTTTACTTTATTACATTATACATAAGTAATAGTAGAAATCTTAGATACTAACTAATTATAACCGCTAAGTTATTAAAGAAATAATTTTTTTTAATAAATACAGGGGTAATTTTAAGCGAATCGTTAGTTATAACTAGTAAGCGTCCTAAAATTTCAAAATTACTTATTTATATAGTAATAAAGTTAAATTTTTAATTTTATTAATTTTAATTAAGAATTATAGATTTTTACTAGAGTTGTATAGACGTTTTTTATATGTATTTTTAGTAATCGACTCGCTGATAAACCACGTTAGTTTTATTTATTTTAACTATATATATATATGTACTTAACTATTCTAGCTACTTATACTCTATACTCTTTATATTTATATATAGCTTTAGATATAATAGAGATAAAATAAGTAAGTTTTTAGAAGTCTTTATTTCTATATAAAAAAAAATAAAAACCTATTATTTAAAAGATTCTAACTACTATAGAAACTATATTTAAAAGTATTAAAGTAATCTATTTAGAGCTTAGTGTAACGATTCTCAAACTAACTAGATGACTAAGTCTCGTCGAGTTAGATTGCTTACAAAGAGGTTTGTATTGTGACAGACGTGCTTCTGGACAGTCGGGAACAAACAACACTCTATTCTTAGGACAATAGATGAGGAAGAAAGTTAGGTACAGGAGGTGATGCTACATTTATCTAGAACCTGAAACACCCGCGCCACCACGTGATATCACGGGACGTAGCTGACATGTGACACAGCTGGCAGATCCGTCACATGTATCGAGGTAGTTTACTAAGAGGTAAACTCGTCACTTAACTACAAAGCTGTCAAGGTAGTAATAACAATGTAATATTGAGTTGAGCACGAAGCTCCTATCTAATAGCAGACGTGCCAGTCTTATATAGAGGCTTCGTTCATTCTGGATCTTTCTGGAGCTTCAAGCTCCTGCAAGCTCCCTTGATCATGTGACCTCCATAACCGAGTCACGTGATCTGATCAACAAAGAAATCCTTGGATCGCTTAGCTAACCTAAGCGTCCCTATTTGCTATAAGAGTTCTCAATAGTGCTTAACCTGTCAGGACGCCGCCTGGTCTTCACTTGTCACCTGTATAGACACGTGATTCGTGACACTTAGAAAGCTATATTAGAAGTAGTATAAAAATAAACTACTTAACTACTTACTACTCTTTAAGTAGTAGATTAGTATTTAAAAGTACTTTCAAGTAATAGAGTAGAGTATAAAAAGTACTTAAAATCTTATTAAAAATAGTAAAGTAATTACTACTACTTTAAAAAATACTATATCTTACTAACTAAATAAGCTCTATCTTAAACCTAGTAGAATATATATCTAGACTAAAATAATAATAAAAAGTAAAGACTTTAAAATACTATTCTTATTCTTAAGAGAATACTAAAGAAACTATTAGAAGATTATAAAAGATAATAGTTAGACTAAATATTATATACTAACTTATATATCTTCTAGTAAAGATATATAATCTAAGATCTAGTTTAAAGAAAGATAGTTTAGTAATAATAAAGTAAAAGAGTTTAGAAAATAGTATATACTATATAAGTAAACTAGAAAGTACTTTAGATTCGTTAAATAGTTATAACTTAATAATAATTAGTAAGAGTAATTAATAATAGATACACTTACTAAATATAAGAATTACTTAAGAAATATCTAGTATAATACTATAACTCTAGTCTAGTTTTTATTTAGCTTTTATTATACTTTTAAAATAGTATTATATATTACTACTAAAGTTTTATTTTAAAGAAGATTTTTTTATTATAGTACCAAGCTAGGTGACAGGGATATAGAGGTGACATTCTTTCTTTACAGGTTAGACCTTCGTATCTTCTAATAGTATATTTATTCCTACTATCTGCTTTATTCTACTTCCCTGCAACGGTTTCAATTCTAGAGTCCTGTTTCTTCCTCAAAACTCATTTATCAAGACCGCAAGCTTTGACAAACCGATTTATCTGCTCTCGTGTGAGTTTCTCATTATATTGTTCTTGAACCTCATAGAAAGAGATAATCTCCTGAGTACAATCGATAATAGCTTCAATATCAATATTACTTTCTACAAGCCAATTCGCAAGTCTTTGTATCTTGGTTCTTGGGAGACCACCCGGGGATCCGGGTTTTGATGAGCCAACTGAGCTCAGAGCAGCATGTGCCGCACTTGCGATGCTACCAGTAGAACCGCTAGCAGACTGGACTCCCGTTTGGTTTGGACGGAGTACGAGACTTAGAAGGATAGCCATGATAGCTATCGTGTGTGGTGCCGCGAGGAGGGGTAGATCGGTCATGTAGTGATCGTTGATTATTGACCAAGCAAGAGAGGCTTCCTCTTGGGTGAGGGAGAAGGTTGGTTGGAGGGAGGTTAAAGTTCTGTAAGGATGGTGAACAATCATTTGCGAACTCATTTCGGAGATTATGAAGAATTCGCATTCACCGAGTTTTGAGGTATCACTGCTAAAGAAATCTATTGAAAACAGTTAGCCCTTTGTCTGTCCAGAGAGATGGGAGGATATACCTGGCCACAATGTCCGCGCTTCTGTCACGACCAGTCTAATGTGGTGCGGACTTTCCTCCATTTTACTTGCTAGGTAGACTGCAGTTGCTATTACGAGGTATGGGTTGGTTCGTCTGATTTCGACTTTGGAGTAGAAACGTCGAATGTATAACTGGGCAGTTGCCATGGCTTGTTGCCGAACCCCCAGACGTTTCCCGAGTCGCGCCACCTCTGTAACAGCGGTGTCAGATTCAAGTACTTTCTTTTGGTAGATGGGGAGGGACTAACGCTGATTGAAATATATGCTCAGATATCTCAACTGTGGCAGTGGGTATAACTGCACACGAGTTGGATCATCTTCCTCAAGTTTCTTCCGCAGGTCATCCAGCTGCTCCCGAGTGTATAGCCAATTCCGTCGCTGCGTGGATTCCCAGTAGTTGGCCGCCATTGTGTTGTTATCCGTCTGCCAGTAGCCAGCACTTTTGTAGAGGACAAAGATGTCTTTTTCAATCCGCTCGTTGTGGTGTGTCGTCTATTCGGGCTGGAGCTTGTACCAATCCGATCCCGCTGTTAGTGGTAATTTGATTTGTAGAAAAAATGGAATGTGTTAAGAAATGGAAGGCAAGAAAAGTAGCCCTTAAGCCTTTCTAAGCCCAGCACCAGGCCACAAATCTGCAAAGGATTCGACAATGTGACGTTTTGACGACTAACTTGAATCGTGCAATGCAATCCGAAGCTCCGCGATAGCCTTATCGCCGGTGACCCGACCCTTACAGTAAGTACTCCACGTAGTAGAATAACGAGGCCGGTGGTCCGTGCGTTTTCACACCAAGTCCACACCAAAAACCACGTCTTGGCGCGGCCTCGTTATTCTACTACGTGGAGCCTTACTTCGTTGGCTCCATATTTATACCCCTCGCCCGTTTTCTCCCCTTCCTCCCTCACATCAACCCCGATGACTGTTACGAAGAGTAAAAATCTACATTACAAGCCAAGAAGAATATAAGCCTGTGAAAAAATGGCCATGGAGACACAAGCAGAAGGGATTCCTGTCGCCTCACTTGCTTCTAGTGAAGTCGAATTCATGTTTCTTCTAGGACATGGGAAGGAAAAAGAATTGTTTGTTGGATAAGTTTTATAGAAGTTCTTCAGACAGATGCTCTACTTCGCCCACCTTGCAAGGTCACCCCAGCTTGTCCAACGCTGGGTTATTCAACCTACGTTGGCTGCTCAATCAATGAGGGGCATTTCGAATAGTTTGATCTTTTAATGCTGACACTTATATACAAATATTGCTGTCATCACCCGCTTTCTGTTTTCCCAGCTATCCGTCAGCGCCCAACAACCATAATGCCATTGAAATCAAATTCCACATCCTGCAAAATATACACGCTCCAAACGCCCTCAAGAATCAAAAACAAACATCAGACATCCAAATCTAACTACTCAAGCAGCAGGATCACTCTCCGGAATCTCGACTTGCTCGGCCGTCCTTTCCACAGGTAATTCCACACCCTTGACAGGATGTATCAACATAGGCGGTAAACACATCCGTCCCTCACCCCCCCTCATCCCATTAACTCCCTTTCCATCCCTCCCCTCATCAACCACAGTCTCAAACTGCTCACCCCCCTCATTATCAACCTTGAGTCCCAACCACCTCTTCCACAAATTAGGTGCGAACCCCGCATTATAATACCAAGTCATACCCTTCAAGTTGTGTTCCCGCTCGCCAAAGACACTATTTCTACTGCCTCCCGTAGCGCCATTACGACCAGAGTTCATGACAGAAGCGAGATAAGCAGTAGGCCATTCGCGGTCTACGAACATGGGATGAGGGACGTAGACAGGTTTGTAGCCGTGATGTAAAGCAGTGGTAGGAGCCCACATCTCGGAGAAGGCGTGGTGTTTTTTGAAGGCTGTTTCGCGGTGCATGGTATCAAGAAGGCGTCTGGACATGCGAGACGAAGTGACGATTGCGGCACGACGGGGTACGGGGCCGGCGGTGATGTTGTAACCGGTGTAGTCGTCTGCTAGAAGCCAAGTTGTGCCTTCTGGGTCGAAAAGAGGGTTGAAAGTTATGATATCCGCATCTTCGCCTACTCCCCATTGATATTTATCTTTCTCATACGTGGTGCTAGGTGTAGGATCACTTTCGACCTCAAACCAATCCTTAGGATCACTCGGTCTTTCAGGTCCCCAAATAGGCTTCTCGCCTTTGGGCGCTGGAGGTGGTTTCTTCGCCCCTGGAAGGCCGGACCAGATGTCTTCTGGTCTTTTGGTACCCATTTCCGTTTGGACACGGACCATTTGTTTGAAGTCTTCCCAAGATCCATGGACGGAAGGGACGTAGAATCTACTACTTCTCTCCCAAATCCCCTTGCGCGGTTGTTTCCGTGCCCAGGTGTCAATTTCCGAGAACAAATTGTAATAATGACCCGTATAACGGATATCAATCTCCCAATGCCAGAAGAAATCATATTCCTGATGTCTCTGCGCGAAATGCTGCATTGCCATCTGAAGACCTCGGTATGAACCATGGGCTGGGAGGTCTGGACCGCGCGCGAAGGTATCGAAGATTCCTTGGTAGAGCATGAGCATTTGGGTTGTACTCCATAAGGTAGTCATGCTGCGAAATTCTTCTGGGACTGAAGCGTTGAGATGTTCCTGGTATGTTTCTTCGTCTGCCCATATTGGATGTTTGGCTTCGTCCTTTACTTGTACGAGCAGGTGGACATCGTATTCTCCGCCTGATCCTAGGGAGAGCTCAGAGATCATGGCGCGGAGCTGGAGGATGTCTTCTTCGCGGTATTGGAAGTCGTCGTATGATCTGACTACTACTGCTGTACGGGGAAGTTTCTTCGTGGTAGCTGTTGTGTTTGAAGGGATTGAACGCTTTTGGTCGGTAGATTTATCATCATCGAGAATAGAATAGGTTGTAGGAAGTTCCTTGACAGCAATCTTTGCTTCGAATCGTCCGGCATTTGCCTGATGGCATCGCTTTTGTGCCTCGCCCCAGTTGACTTTGCTATAATCAACTTGATGGACGAGAGAACCAGATTTATCCTCCCAAACAGCATTGGCGCCCTCCACATCTCCGTGTTGTCCAGTACTAGTTCCACCATATTTGAGAGAATAGCCATGACCATACGGCCCCAGCCTTCCATACCGCTCAAAGCAAATATCCTCGGGCAACCCAAGCAGTTCATAAGAACCCATGACATTGTCAGGAAAGCCACTTGGTCGGCCTTGGTAGTATTGCAACTGAGGTATCCGTATCGTTTCTTCCGCATCCAAGAAACATTCTTTCGCAGCCCCATACTCGCTCAAATAAGCCTTCGAGCTCTGGTTCTTGTATGCCTCAAATGGCTTACTCGCAGGAATTTCTCGCACTGGGATAATCTGCGCGACTTCCGATTGATTCGCGCCAGGAAGAGGCTCGTCGATCGGCAAAGGGTATTCGGGTTGATTCTCCTCCAATGTAACCAGCGTCCTTACCCCCCCATAATACCTTGACAAAAAATTGAAACTCTCCCAAGGTTCCGGCTGAGCTGGTGGTCGCTCCCCTACATCTCCAACTTCCACTCTCCGTGAGGAGATAACACTCATCCGTATCAAGCTTATTATGAATATGATAATGGTCGAAATCAAGCCCAAACACAGATATCGAATCACCCTATTTGGCAACTTGTATGAAGAAGGCAACTGCCTCTGTGACCCGGCAGACGATTTCCTCCGTACCAGCGGTCTATTAGAGGAATATGAACCCGATGTTTCGCGGGACGAGACGGGGGAGTCGTCTTCGGAGGCGGAATAGTCTTCGGAATCATCGTCTGAATCGGTGTCGGTTTCGTATCTGTGTTTTTCGATGTCATGGTCTCGGGGACGGGAGTATCGTGTGTGTGTTGGTCTCTTCTTGACACTCAGAGGAGTGGAGCCGAAGCCTGCCATTGCTTCGAGGAATGCTCGGTCGAGCTCACTGGAATGTTATGAGGCGCTGCTGTTGGGGCACTTTTTGGTGTTAGTTTGGTCATAAGAAAGACGGAAGAATTCTTACTCTATTACTGATTATTATGTACACCAAGCTGTTGGTAGTGATGGAGAGATTATGGTTGGTTGCTGGTATGGAAATGCGTTTGAAAGGTTTGCAGATGCAATTCACAATTGTGGTCGAGTACGCACCTGATAGTACAGAAAATTGTTGTTTTGTTTTCATAGCGTCGACCAGGTGACGGCAGAAACCTCCGATCCGCCGGTGGACCACCAACTCCACTTGAAAACCCCACACGAAACCTAATAGGAGACATTTAGCTCAAAAATACTATTCTAAAATCTTACTCGGAATAATTGTACTCGGATATACTTTAAAAAATACTGTGAGGTTTTCTTTTGGATTTGTGATGTACTTATATACCTGAAATTATTAAATGTTAGTTAACTTAGATTCTAAGAAAATCCAACTCGAAAACAAATTCCTTTGTTCTAGCTCTGGAGGATAATTGAAAGTCGACTTGTTCTAATCCTTTAGGGGGAATTTTACCTCATTGTCCTAGAAGGTTGGAACAGCGTCTGTGTTTTTTGTCCACTTGGTGCCCGGCGAGAGCTAGAATGAATAAAAATAAAGATGAGACATACTGGACACTTATTATCATACTGCTCTTCATCTTCCCAAGCTCATGAGTTATAATAACAAATTATTCTAGAAGGCTTGAAATGAATGGCTGAACTTGGTTGTTGTATAGGTAACGAGACTTAACCGAGAAAATTCGCCATACACAAGAAACTAACGAATAAACCTCTTTACTAAACAACTTATGTATCTAGTAATCAAAGTATGTACCTAGATATAGCTCAAACCATATCTACAATTAAACGCCACCCCATCCAAACAGAGGATTCCTCCTACCAGATTACAAGCCAAGCCCAATTGTACGCCTTATTTTAACAGTGATTTCATATTTATTCATAGCCCCTGACAGGCTCGTTTGCGAAGTTATGCAGACTAGAATAAGTTAGAATTGAACTGTGACAACAAGACATATGGATGGAATTTACGTACCTGATATCGTGACGATCTCTAACAGGAGGAGTGATGGAAGTATCACGCTCTCTCTTGCGTCTTGCGTTTCCGTTAACAGCAGCTCCATTCCCGTTGACAGCACCTGGGATATCAGGAACGACCTGGCCACGATCATCAACTGCAACACCATGTGTGATCAAGTCGAGTTCCTTCTCGCCAGCATTGCCGTTGATGAGCATTTCCTTAGCTCCCTCCAAAACCTTCAACTTCTTACTCTCTCCACGTAACTTCTCGAGGTGCTCAAAGTAACCATCGGTAACTGGAGTAACGTACTTGCCACAGAAGACGCCAACCTCGAATTCTTGTGTGAGTCCTCGCGGTGAGTGCTCGGCACACGAGAGTTTGAGATCTGCAAGAGACTGATAGATAACTTCTTCAGCGCCAATATGTCTTGCGATATCATGTCTATCTCTGTTGTGAGCTACTAGCTCTTTTGGATCAGCAAGATCAATGCCATATATATGAGCATGCGTGATGGGAGGAGAGCTGGATGCGAAGATGACTTTCTTGGCACCAGCTTCCCTAGCCATGCTAACAATTTCTCGACTAGTTGTTCCTCGAACAATACTATCATCAACAAGTAGGACGCACTTTCCAGCAAACTCCGATGGGATTGCGCTGAGCTTTCGGCGAACCGACTTTTGACGAGCACCCTGGCCAGGCATGATGAAAGTGCGGAAGACGTAACGGTTCTTGACGAAGCCCTGACTATATTTGATCTTAAGGCGCTCAGCGAGACTGGCTGCGGATGTATTGGACGTTTCAGGGATGGGGATGACAACGTCAATTTCCTTGATAGCTTCAGCACCCAGTGTTTTAACGATAGTGTCAGCCAATTTGTCGCCCATGGTCATTCTGCTAGCCTGGACGCTAATACCATCGATAATTGTGTCAGGGCGGGCGAAATAGACGTATTCGAAAATGTCAGGAGAATAAGACTTCATTGGGACGACTTGGTGATAGTCTGGCTTGAAGAACTTGCCGTCGGCAGACTTCTTGATAACAACTGCCTGTCCAGGAAGGATATCTTTGAAGTTTTCGAAGCCCAATTGACGTAGAGCAACAGATTCAGAGGCAAGCATGTAGTCTGTGGCGCCGGGTAGGGTTGCAGAGGGGCGCTCTCCGATAACAAGCGGGCGAATACCATGTGGATCACGGAATCCAATGATTCCAAATCCAGCCAACATTGCGGTGCAAGCCCAACCACCAACGCACTTCTCGTACATTCGTTCCAAACTGCTGAACAAATCTTCTTTGTTAACACGAGCCTTTCCAGTCTCATTGAGCTCGTTAGCAAAGATATTCAGCATCAGCTCGCTGTCGCTATCAGTGTTGATATGTCGGTGTGCCTCTTGATCCAAGTATTTGCGGAGATCCTCGGCATTGATCAAGTTTCCGTTGTGGGCGAACGTGATGCCATAGGGACTGTTTACATAGAAAGGCTGTGCCTCGGCGCTTGCACTACTGCCAGCAGTTGGATATCGCAAGTGACCTAAACCCATGAAACCGGGAAGGTCTTGGACTCGAGATCCATCACCGAAGACCTTTGCGGCCATGCCATTTCCCTTGCATTGATAGATTCTTCCGCCCGAAGCGCAAGTCGCGATTCCACACGCATCTTGTCCTCTGTGCTGGAGATAGTATAGTGCATCGTGGAGATCGTAGGCGGCGGCGGTACAGGTCGGGTCTCTGGTGTCACCCAGAATGAGTCCTAGGATACCGCACATCTTTGCAGATGAGGTTCGAGACAAGGTGTGCTACTTTGGGTTCGTTAGCTCGCACAATGAAGCAGAGAAGTGTCAAAGCAAGGTAGAAAGAAATGATAGTTCAGGTTTGAATTTGCATCCTCAGTATGTATAGGAAGTCTAACATCTTGAAATTTTTCGATCATCATAACCATCAGGGAGTCGCCGGGTGTAGAGAGACCATGGTAGAAGAAGAGAGAGAAGGCATACCTGTTGCACGGTGCTGTGTTTGCAGGAATAGAGGGGTATTCGAGGATTCGGAACGAGGGGAATGCAAGTCGCAATTAATCCAATAGGGTGGTTTTCAATCCAACGGAGGGAACCTTGATATCAGCCTCGGCTTGAATCGAAGGTTGTGAGGGGGGAGAGCAATAGGGGGGAGGGACGTTGAAAACATTCTTCTTTTTTGTAAAAGTATCCCACCTTTTTGCGAAGACTTGGTTGGGGGTTGGTAAATTTTTTAGCGGCGGGGTTCTTAGCGCCGGTTCCACATAAGGTTATTCCGGGGTCCCGAGTTCGCCTCCGAACATGCCGACATCGAGGTCAAGTTCCAACCTCAGCCTCAGGAGGAATCCAAATATTTCCAATATACCGGTATTATGACTTCAAGATATATCTTTTAGATGATGCTAGCTATCTTCCATAGTACCATAGGTAGCCAAGAACCGACCGAGGTAACTATCACGAAGCTGCGGTTACACGACATGGTCTCCTGTGGGTGGTGCTAAACCAAGCTAACTGGAACGAAGAATGTTAGTCAAAATGCTCCGCACTCTGGAAATATACTAATGATCATAATGAAGACATCTTTTTATGATTCAATCATGTGGTGGTTTTCGTATCTCCTCACCATCAACAATTCATCATATTTCGTTTGAACTCCCAAGCTTGGGGACAATCACTTTGTTAATTTCAGATGTGTGATGTGACACCAGCATGCATCAACGGCGTAGGCACCACGCGTGAAATGTTCGCGTATCCTTGAAAAAGCCAGCCTCGGTCGTGGTATTTTCACCAAAGATCATGACAGTGATCCGGTACCTGTTTTCCTTCTTCCTCCGTCCACCAATTGGGAACCAATTGCGACCAGGGAAAGATTGTGATAAAGGGCTGCGAGACCGTGAATGAGACAGATCGCATCTGGAATGTTTGCGAGGGGCGTGTCGGAGGTGGAAATGAAACCAGAATCCCCAAGGGAGGCAGGTCAAGGGGAACGCGATATACAATGGCGAACGCGACAGCCATGGTCACGGTCGTCTGCTCTATTGTTCCATTGGTACTCCATACTTTACACACATCGGTTTTCAACCGTTTCCTATTGACCCCTCCATTGCGATTTAACCAGAATTTCCAACACGATGACTCAAAGGCCGCCTGCCCGCGATCGATACGGTCGATTTCGACGTCGCACTCCCTCCTGTTGGAATGAGCGTCGGAATACACAGAAAAACCTAAAAACATACACAAAAACGAGTCTAGGTGGGAGGCCAGTGGTAGAAATTGAAACTCGGATTTACAAGAAACCGGCTGTGCCTGCAGTTCGCGCTGAGAATACGGAGGAAGATGAGGATGACCCCTTCGCGGATCAGAGGCCTGAGAAAAGACGAAAAACCGGCGAAAGCAGCAAGACGTCGCAACCTCAACATCATGGGCGGCCAGACTCAAACATTTTGCATGTGTGGAAACACCCAAACCGCATGAGTACCCAGCAAATACGGAGGATGTTACCACATCAAGCACACGGGGAAGAGATGGGAGCAATCGGCACAGCGCTCAGGAAAGAAAAGGAAAGAGGAACTGTTGGCTACCCTGAATGGAAACCTCGCCCTGGATTCGAGCCATCGGCGCATTTATTGAAATTGTTCAAGAAACGCCAAAACGTCCAGACAGAACCACCTGCCAACAACCATCCGAATGTGGGCATGGATGAAAACTCCCCAATAGGAGGGCAAAGTTCGTGTAGGATTCAAAATGGGTCAAATGGAGGGGAAGCGCAAACAATGGGAGCTGGACTTTCTCCCGAATCTAGGATATGGGAAGGGCTTGCAATGCCTCAAAGGCCAGTACCAGTGCTCCCTGCTCTAACGTCAAGTCCTCCACTTTTCTGCTCGCCTGACAATAACCAAACCCGCCTGATGATCAAGTCTTTGAGCCGCCCTTATTCAGTAGACTCAACCCCCCCTCGTGGGGACCGAAGCCCGTCAACCCCTCCACCGAGATTCAGGTTTACCTCGCCAATCCCCACTGAAAGAGATACACCAACACCGGCCCCTCATTCGAATCCGAAACGGAGACGGGGTATACCATTTCGAAAAGCATTTCTGGTGCCTTCGGTTGAGGGTCGTGAGATCTCTACAATTAGTGAAACGCCTTTGTCTGAGATGGAAGCCAGAGAATGTTCTCCTGACCTGGATGAAGTGAATGAACCTGATGGACTGAGAGAGACTGGGCAGGAGCAGCTAGGGGAACTAAGAGAATTGGTTCATCGCTCTCGTGTCGATTTGAATCAGTCTCTGCAAGAGCCTTTGCCAGAAGCCTCTCAACACGACTCTGATCAATCCCAAGGACTACAAAAGATACAACCAAAACTTATGCCAGAATTTCGCCATCGTTTCCGCAGCCACTCAGGTCAACCTGGAGGATCGCCACAAGCGAAGCAAGATCTAGTCAATAATAGTGACGAATTCACGACAAGAATTGTGCCTCCGATAAAATCAACCGGTTTATCCCAACACAGAGTTTCTCCTCGTTCTCGAGACTCCACGCCAGATTCAGAAGCTGAGTCCGAAGTGACTTCGCCGTGTCCAATTACGAAACTACCTCAATCAACTTCAAGTCCCTCGTCAACCTCGTCAACACCCCCTTCATCACCAATTCTACCTCTTCATTGTGCGAGATCGATATCCGAGTCAGAAGAAGCCTCGTTCGCCGAGCCTTCTTCAACACTAGGATCAATGACAGACGATTCCATGTCCTCACCCCAGCAAAATTACACCGCCGCAACACCACCTTCCGGGCTAGATTCCCTTTCAACAGACGGCTACTGCCTCGTCGTCTCGAAATTCGACGCCGCGGGAAACAAATCCATGATGAGAACTATAAATGTCCCAGCAGCTTACACACTCGAACAGTTGCACAAAGGTCTCTTATCCGCATTCTGTCTCCCGCCAAACCTACGCTACACCTTTGGTCTCCTCAAACTCTCTGCCGCCGATAAAACAAAGGGGTTTGGATATACACGACCATATCCTCGGAAACGTCTGCTTCTTGCTGGAGCATGGGGTGGAGGCTTTGAGACGAATTGGCGCGCGGGCGCTATTGGGGTTCATCAGTTGATGGGGGAGATTGAGGGGGACCCTATGCTTGATTTGTGGTGGAGTCATGAGAAGGGTGGTGTTTGGACGCATCGGGTTGAGTGTGTGGCGAAGAGGAAGGGTGTGGGGAGGGCATGGTGTACAGGGGAGAGTGGACTGCAGAAGATATTTTTTGGGAAAGAGTGAGTCCGGAGCTGTTGCTAGGTTTAGGGTATATTGTATTTTTTAGAGGAAGGATGATGGATAGGAAGAGGAAAGGGGTGGGATGTGTGTATTTTTAAATGGGGGATAACGATTATGAATTCATGGTATTCCTTATTGAGTGGGATGGTTTCCGGTGTGTTTAGTTTGCGTGAGGGCTTTGCGGTCTTGCCTCTAATGGGCGAAGTACTTATGCCCTTTTTTCCAAACGAATTCTTCTCACTGATACATAGAGCATCCACCCTTACCCGAGTATATCCTCACGTTCTAAGTACCCTAAGCGCGGCCTCCAGATTGGTAGTAACCTGGAACTCAAGCCCGCCCAGGAAAATAGTGCGAGTAATTTTCGGACTCTTCCAACGCACACGATAGTGCTTAGTATCTGGGTGCATCGTGAAGTGAGCAGGATGAAGTAGACACCGACTTTGATGTCCTGTTGGTTTTCAAAAGGCAAAACTCGTGATTGGATGTGCCTGTTTTGTTCGCTTAGTTCGCTTAATTAACTTCATCAGTTGTTTTGGGTGGCTCAGGTGCGGCAGTCCCCAGGTTGTTCAACTGACGCTCACCAGTGTCACCCAAAGCCAAGAAGTGAAATATCCCCAGATAACGCAATATCGTGGTCATCTCCTCCAGCCTGTGTTGACCTGCCTTTTCTCGTCTCGGCGCTTTCCCATTTCAAGCTTTGTGTTATCAACTCTATTCTGTTAATTTCTATTCAACAATGGAGATATTGAACTTGCCCAGAATCTAGACAGTAACCTGGTTTGGTATCCTGGTCATGAAGTGGTTGAGCCCCATGAAGTTATCCAACGAGGAATCACTTTCACTGAGACGCTTGACATTCCTTTTCTTTCAATGGACAAGCAAGATAACAATGCCCTTGAGCAGGCAGGTTTGAGTGGCACTTTTTTGTTGTTGTAAAAGGAAAATTCCAGGCGGTTAAAGAATCTGTTGCCTTTACTTCAAGCCAGCCCGGGGATGGTAAATGGATGCGCGAGTTCCGTCTATTCGAGTCGAATTCAAGATGCCTTCAATGTTCATTTAGTAGGATCTTTTCAATCAAAAATATATCTAACAAAAAGGGAAAAGGTTGAGCCACTTGGAATATGTTGTACCTTAGTGGAAGTGGAAGCAGTTATACACACGGTGGTCCCATTTCTATCAAAATGCCTTTTGTTTGTGGTATTTTATATTGTTCATCTAACGTCCAAATCCGGAATTCTTTTCTATCCACGCTCAACGCCATTAAATATCTATCCGATCATTGAAGAGCCTCTCTCTCTCTCTCAATCTCATGTACTCATCTACAATCCCAACTCGCCTCCCAAACCGCTCTCTCACTCCATCTGCCCTCAACCTCTACAGTTTCTCCCCCTCCTTCTTCTCCTTCTCAACCCACCCCTCACCGGCCAACCACTTCCTCTCTCCCTCACTAACCCACCACCCCTCCCTCGCCATACTCTTCAACGCAACATCAACATCCGTATGAATATCCCGTATCAAACTTTCCCTATCCACATAATCCAATTCCGGTCGAATATACCCATCAATGCTAATCCTCATCCACGCACCATAAAAGTCCTTCTCAAACCGATTCATGATAAACACCTCGGCACTTCTAACTGTATTTTTATAGAAAGGGTTGTAGCCAATGGACATGACCATGGGGTATATGCGCCACTGACTCTGGGGGTCGTATTCCGGGATATTCAGATCCGTTGCAGAGGGGCGGGAGGAGGCTGTAGATTCGGTATCGGGATAAGGAAGAGGTAGGGATGCGGGGAGTGGGAGATCGGTGTGGGAGGGGGGTAAGCGGAGAGAGGCCCAGCCAAAGTAGACGCCGGATTTGGAGGTGTGTATCCAGTTCTGGGGATCGGTGGTTTCGTCTGCGACGGGGAGGTTGGCGGTTGGTATTCCAAGCTAGAGTTGAAAGTTAGTCAATTTGTTCTCATACACTTTCTTCTTTCTTTCTTTCTTGTTTTATAGGGATTTCGAGAGAACTAGAAAATAGAGCTAACATCTTTTGAGCCACGTCCGAAACCTGCTATTACTTCACCTTCCATGCGAAGAGGGTACGGCTTTTCCGGACCTGTGGCGGCGCCAACTATTGTGTCGCGGGGCTTCCGCGTAGGTGCGCTTTCTGACATATTTATAGTGTCGCAGAGAGGTTATAAGTTGAAGGTTTTTGGTTGAGAGGATTTGCGAAAGCAGAAAGAGGTTCTGAGGTGTGGTGTTGAGAGCAGGAGATTCTAGTTGATATTTGGTCTGTCAGCGAGGCTGTGGAAATTGATAAGGCGGGATAGATGACCCGTTCCATTGGAAGGATATGGCCCCACTTTTGAGGGGTCAAAAGATGGAGGAAGCGAAGCTAATTGCAACATCGCGAAAGGAAAGGCGAAATAATTGTAACTAAACAAGATCTCTCGAGACTGACAAAAAGCAGAGAATAGTCCTGGTTTTTGTCAGTCTTATCCTTGTCGTGGCTCCTACGTTTGAAACAGTGAAGATAGATAGAAGAGATGAGAAGTTTTCCTCTCTTATTTTCCGTTAGAAAATTTCTAGAACAGGGAATCTGAATCAAATATAGAATTTCCACGCAATAGAAGGAGAGAGGTAAACGTAGAGTAGGTAAATGAAACCTAGATTCCCACATGAAAGAAAGTTATTCTCTAGCAAGGCCAAGTCACATACCCTGTTCCCCTAATTAAGTTTGCAAAATAAGCCTTTAAGAAATTTGCTTAGTTCGTGGTGGTATCACTAAGTCGGTTCGATAATTACCCGATCATTTTCTAGAAGTTGTTGTTTCTCAAGTACAAGTAAGGTTGTACTACAAAGAGCAGCGTACAAATGATTAGTGGGGTTCGCACAACTTAGCTATCAATTGTTGCAGTAATACTATCCTTGCGGCTGGAAACGTCTGCTTGTCTTGCTGTCTCCGATGTATTGATACCTCGACAGCACCTCGAATCAAATCTTGAAATACTAAAAAGTCGACAAATATATATCGAGTACTAGCGGCAACAGATATACTAGGTCATTAAATCTTATTAATGTGCTATTAAGAATAGGTTAAGTTGATATCTCAGTCAAGCAAGAGTGATTTGTAGATCTCTATTTCGTGCAATATATGATCTCCACAGATTGCTTGACTGCTTAAGGAGAGGCTTACGCCAATATACATAACACATAACACCAGAGAAGCCATGTTATCTGCTTCCATGGTATATCCCGATACCACTCGCAATTCTAAGCCTCGGAGGAAGGCAAATAACCGGGTATCATTCCTAAAAAATTCCAAGGTACCAGAAAAGCCATAAAATGCATTCCAAAAAGTTCCTATGCCCAAAAGAGTATCGCTTTCCTCCCATTTTGAACCCTAAATATGCCCACCCAAAACAAAAAAGACACCCGTAAGTGCTTTTGAATACCCGAGAACTCCAAGAAAATGCCGAAAAAAGTCTCCCACAATACCTATTTATATCATTACGTCGTTGCCTACATGCCCTGATGTATTGAGCACCCAATGCATTCGCAATTATCACCACACGGGCAACTGTCTTCCGCGCCTCCACAAGGCATTCCTGGTATTGGCTGTCGATGGATTGTGCAGCCTATACACTCACAATCATCACCGCAAGGACAGCTCACAGTATCACCACCACACCCTTCCCCGGAAAACGGATAATTGACGAAGAAGAAATCGGAAGCAGAGAGGCTCTGTTCTTCTGCATTTCCCGACGTGGTGCTGGAAGGTGTATTTGCCGTGGGAGAAGCTATGGGCTCTGCCATGGTACCATTCCCGTTCCCATTCCCAACACCATTCGTGTGTGAATGTCCATTTGTATAAATCTCGCCTCCAGATTGATCGGTATTCATAGACTGATAGGCTGAACGAACATAGCTTTGACTTGCGTCGTTGTAAGGATGCGCTGCGCAACCGATACATTGGCAAGAATCTCCACAGCAACACTCATGAACGGTATCTGCAACTTCTGAGACCTGAGATCCATTGAAAGTCGTAGAACCTGGCATTGGCATTGAGGGATGTGGCGAATAATTATTTGTACGCATGCTCTCTCTCCATGCAGATGGTTGAAGTGGATTTTGGAATGAGCCATAGGTTGGTGGGTATGTGAATATCGTTGGAACAGCTCCAAGATATTGCGGATAGAAAGGTTGAGCAAAGGGAATACTACCATGTGCTATAACCTGTGTTGGACTTGGAGGGTTGGTATTCATCGGAGTGCCATTGGTAGAGATTGACTCTTGCTTCATCGGTTGTTTTACGGGCTTGGAGGAACAACAACTACCTGTCTTTGGTTCGTCGGGTTCTGATATAGTTGTGGCGATAGATGATGTATGACTGTGGCTCTTTTGTTTTGGGGCGCAAAATGAACCCCCATTTGAGGATGGTTTTGACTTGCCGTTCGTCTGGAGTTTGTTGATATAATTTCCGTTGATAGGATTCAATGGTGGCGGTGGTGCGCAACATGAGCCAGCCTTCATAATCATAGTTGTGTTTCCATTGTTGTACATTGCGGGGGTGCCCAGTGGACTTTCGACTGCGTATGGCTCCTTTTCATGTATCGTTCTGTTGCTGAAACCATCGACCCCCATTATTGGGGATGAACCATCGTAAGACACTGGAGGTGTTTGCATAGGAACATGGTTGAACTGGGTCTGTATGCTTGCGTATTGAGGTGGGTACCCGTAGACTTGAGGATGACCAACCATCGAATATCCACTTGGTGCAGACATGCTGAGTGGTATGTTTTGCGCTTGTTGTTTATAAGAGAGTATGTTGACACTACTCATATCCATTCTATCGAAGTTTACCGGATCATATGATTGTTTTCTGCTCCTTGACTGTGGCCTCGCAACCTTCTGGACTTTGAAGGTAGATTTGGTGGGCGAAGGCACATCTGTAATGTTCATCTGGGATACCACTGGGGTCGCCGGTGCTGTGGTCGTGGAACTCTCCCCTCCACACCCGCAAGTCTGCTTCCTTGGAATGGCTGCCGTTACACTTCCACACATACAAGATTGTCCTCCCGGGTGCGGGCATTGACTGAGGGGTCGACCTGGTTTCCGGACCGGTACCATCAATCGTTCGTTCGCGTGTGTACATTTCGTCGATCGATGCCCTCGTATGCATGGCTCACTGTCGAGGGTGCATTAGCTGATGGGTTTTTACAAGAAGGACCTAATGAGGGGTGACGAGGCTGAAGATTGCAGACAACCCTCGGCCAAGACTCGGCCTGGACAAGCAACGTACCAGGCCATTTTCATTCCATTTATCAGAGGCATATTGGGCAAAACTAAGACAGGCCCCTAGTGATTATCGTTTGGTGGTTGCTGCGTTGGACAGGTCGCACCAGGCTTCGGTTGCAAAAGCAGCCAGGCGTGTGAAGGTCGTCAAGATAACCTCTTTGCGCCTCGACGAAGCTTTCGATTCTAGACGCGTTTAGACCTTGTCGCAACGTGCTTGTGCTTGTGGTTGTGCTTTGTGCCTGTGCCAGACCGTACCGTACCGTACCTGTGCTTCCGGATCTCCAAAGTGCATAAATGACTGCGGGAAACCGGTGGAATGGGGCTGCTGATTGTGCTGTGAGGGCAATGAGCTACCGTACGCTTTTTCCGGTTGAAAGGGTGAGGGGATTTCTCTCTCGAGGCCCGTACTGGGATCAGTGGCTGTCTTGCTCGTTCCGGGTAGACGGTTGCTCTGGGAGGTTGATTGGAATACGTTGCTAGCCTTGAGAATCCATGGGTTTGGGTTCGTGGAGTTGGAGGGAGATCAGATCGGTCAGCAAAGAGAAGCTATCGTTGTGTCGCTTAGAGAGATGAGAAGATTTGAGCTGATTTTATTCACCACCCGATTGCCAAAGTAGAGAGAGGAGAGGGCAGGAGCAGGTGAGAGAGGACAGAGGGGAGAGAAGTGGGTGCCAGGTCAAGGTGTTTGACCGTAAGTAATGTACCACGGGCCTTGGAGCTTAGTGGTACCGTACGGGTAGAGTAAGATGGGGGGTAGTAGGCTATAGGTAGGTAGACACTCTTCTTGACTCGATGGAAGCTTATACCGTGCCCTAGCCCTAGCCCTTGCCCTAGCTTTTGCTGGGCGATCAGGTGTACTACTGCAGATGTGACCGAGTCAATGGAAGAATAATACCTAGCTAATCTGGTACGGAGTGAAGCTGTCAAAAATGATTGTCTCGATCCCGATGGAATTATTTCATTATTTCACCCCGCAATCCATAATCAGATAGTGACCTGAGGCGGCCAGTGCAACGTGGAAAGGGAATAGAAGGCTTTTTTCTGGCAGGACCTATTTTCTTGCTTTTGCACCGGTCTGGTGAAGGTTGTTCGTATACTGGATTGGTAAAAATCAGACGTGTGGTGGTCCAATATCTCACTTCATCCTCCCGTCTCCCATCACTTTTCTCAGTTCCCCACCGGAGAACCCTGGCGGGGGTCTTTGAGCACCTGCAGCCCCAAAGCCACCGAGCCACCAGCCAATGAGAACTTGCGCAAGTGGGGCCAGCCTTGCCGCAGTCGGTCTTTAAATATTCCGAGAGGAGTATTAATGACGCTCTCCCGTTGTTGCGCTTGGGGATGTGTCAAAAGTATTCGTAGGTGGTAGTAGTAACATGTTAACTACTCGAGACTTCAAGATTTGCAGTCAAGACATCTTAGCCATAAAGATAACCAAGCTAATAGCTACAAACACACACTCTCTTTATAGTCTCCTACGTTTAATAGTCTATAACCGAGGTAGGTACTATAGGTACCGCTTAACGACTATTCAAAGAGCTTCCTCGTCATAGGCCTCATGTCTAGAAGACGAACAATGTCTACAAAGAATTACATTCATCCTAACATTAAAGCTCAAAGCTCGTCTCTCATTATATTATTACACATATAAAACCCCCAACATCTTATTATGACAGAATCTAGGAAGAAATGCAATCCCCCTACCAATCCTTTACACCCTCCACAGCCAAAACATGAGGCTCTCCAGTGGCAGCCGCCCTCGCATTGCTAATCTCCCACTCAAACTCTTTGAGCGCCCTCAACTCACTCCCCACAAACAGTCCCCCAATCAACCCATCAATCACACCCCCCGCCAAACCGAAGGTACTAAAAAACATCAAAATAAATGACACCCAATTCCTCGGACTCCACCAGACCGCAATTAAACAACCTATAGCAATCAACAACCACCCTAAGAAATGAAAAAGTCGGTAACGTCGTTGTTTTGATTCCCGCGCTCTGTATTTCGTAATCATATCCAGGATCTCGTCGTAAGTTTGGATGGGCAGGTACTCAGGCGGTTCGTACTTGAATTGCTCATTGATCGAACGAAATTCGCTGGAGGTAGGGGAGGATAGGAAAGCCCCTTTTTGGAGGGCGGACTCTTCGGATTCCTTGCTAGCTTCTGGTTCAAGGGCTTTAGAATGGAAGAGCGTTGTCTCGACGGAGAAGTGGTCGCTAAGAGAACATTGTAAATCTGGGTGGCGCGAAAGCATTCCTACCTTTGCGGTCTTGATAACCCAGCCTCCCTTTTCGGGGTTGAGGGGGTCGAATGTTGTGTTAGCAAATATGTAGTCTAGACGCTTAGCTTTGGGATCGATTCTGTCGTTGGGAATTTCGATGGGTGTCTTGTTTGGGCCGAGAAGTTTTTGTTGGCCTTTGTTCCAGCGCCAAGTGTTGAGGACGCTGTCGCATGTTGCTCCGTTTTCGTTTATGTTGAAGTCGGCGGTGGGTATAGGGCGCCGTCTGATCTTTTCAACGGGGTCTTCAGATGAACCAAGAGATGAGTCTGGGTGTAGTAGAAGCCAAGCATCCCGAACTGGCGCATGTGTGCTGATTAATCGATGGGCGAGGGAGAGGGGTATCATGTTGAAATCTCCCAGCGCAAGAACGAGATGACCCCGCTCTGATGCCCCTCGAATGAGCTTTGCTATTTCCCATGCCTGTGCGGTTCGATGGCAGATGTAGGAATCGTTAGGTTCGGCTTCGTATGGTGCGTGGAGCTGCACTCATTAGTATACACTTTTCCTGCCATTGAGATATGAAGACTTACATGCGTGGTAAACACCTCCACGATATCCTTTCGACCTGGCCCATATCGTATCCGCGCAGACGCAACACCCTTCCCCACATACCAATCACCTCGAAAGAAAGCCGTTGGCCTCCCATTGAGGGGATACCGGAACATGGAACTTTCCTCTATTGGCCATTTCGACAGAATTGCAAGTCCCCCACCAAATATGCCACTGTGATAGAACTTCCCAAATGGCAGTATGTGCTTAGTCTCCTTGCGAATGGCTTGATAGTCCTGTTGGGTCCAGCATTCTTGAAGACCCACGATATGTGGGATTGGATCTGCTGCTGCCAATCGCTTTCCTATCTCCTCCAGACGTTCGTTCCGGAACTTAGCGAGGTATTTCAGGCCCCAGCAATTCAAGGTGATGACATTGATCTCGGTGGGGGAGGGGTCATCGAAATCCATGTTCGCGCGAAGTGAAAGTGAAAGCTGTGACCTAGTCACGCGCGAGAGGAATCGAATCGGGAGTGGGAATCTGTCGCTTCTTTTGGTGTTTGGATCTAAGGGAGGGTATCCTAAGAGATTTTATAAAGCGACGTATAAATATGGACTATATCCCATGGTTGAGGACCATAATATGCGACATCCGAGGTCTTGTTTTGTTTTAGAGGTTACAAGTAGGAGTTGACAAGCCCCCTCTCTGTGCATGACGTTGGCAATTTTCCTTCTCTAGGTAGGCCAGCCTTCCAGGTGTTCCCCTTTTGTCAACAGCTCTTCTACCACGGAAAATTTCCGCCGCAGGGATAGAATAAGCGCCATGCATATTATGCAAATATTTAGTACATGGGGTTATGTATGTTATGCACCTGGTGCATAATCGACCTACAAGGAAGGTAGTATCGTTACACACGCCGCGGCTCTGGCTCGTGGAAGGCTGTGTGCGTCTGACCTCAGGCTGACGAGACTGACAATGGTTAGTACACTACTTGTACTCCGTCATTCACAACTCACTCATGTAGTCTCCTTACCTTTATGAAGTTTCACTGTTCTTCTCCTTTGTTCTGACCTTCTTCCTCTGCCAGAACTCACTCGCCAGCCTAATTCTAACAACCACTCCCCGTGGTATCTCTCCGCCATCATGGCTGCTGCTCTGGGATTTGATGTCGATGGAAAATACCCCATCGTCTTGAGCGATGCCATACTAGGAAAGACGCAAAAGGAGGTCTACACAGGAGTACGATGTACGGACACACAACTTCTCCATAGCTTGAAGAACAATCACTGACAAGAGGGCAGATAACCACAAATCGGAAACCGGTTCCTCCCGCTCTATGTACATCGAACCTTCAGAGAGCGACCCCACTAACTACGACCTCGCATACAGAGATGGCTCTGATCAATACAAATACCACGGCGCACGAACATCTGGCGACGGGAAATACGTGCTGATCTTCGACCCGGTCAAGAAGCACTTTGTACTCCATCGTGTGGACTCTACTTTCGATATGAATATGGTTTCTGCGCCTTGGGCAGACGAACAGGCTCTGAGGGACCAATATTCACAATTGGATATACCGAAATCAAAAGCAGTACCGGTGACGAAGAAGAAGCCAATTAAGGCAACTAAGGCTGTGGTGGCAAAGACGGAAGCACCAAAACGAAAGAAGGTTGAGAAAGTCACGAAGCCGAAACCACTACCTCGCGCACCTACCCCGGATGAAGAAGAGGAAGAGGAATCAGATGATGGTCTTTTAGTTGAATACCCGGATGGTCCACCTTCGCAGCAATTTCAATATCAATCTACGCCCGTATTCCAGAGGGAAGAGAGCGAAGAAGCGAGTGAAGAGGATAGTGATGCGGAAGGAGAAGAATACGAAGATGAACGAAATCATGACGTGGATCCTCTAATGTTGCCTAGTCCTGCGAATAATCCCGTTCAGAGAGATGACGAACCTATGGAGTTAGATGTGGATGAACTGGAGGCAGAACTCGAACAAGCGTTGAACTCAGGTAACGAGAGTGATGAGAGCGAAGAGGAATGATTAAATGGGTTCATGCAAAAAGGCGTACAGAGTTTATAGCGTTTGTTCATGGGCAAGGATGAGTAGCGAATTGGATTTCTATATTATTGGACAATCGAAACTTTTTACAGCCGATGGGTAGTACCTGATCATTGATGTTGGAAGTAACTTTCCCTTTTTTCTTCGTTCTATTGCCATTTCCATTCACTATATATCCGGATTCTAGTAATAAGGAACTACACGAAGATACATCGGTGACATTGATCTGACAAGTTTAATGCCTCTATTGGATTTCGGGACTTGTCGTTTCTACATTGATGTCACTCTCTGCTGCTGCAGTATTGGCGGCGACTAACCCCATAGCTCAAATAACGGAAATCGTTCGCGATGTCTACTAAGACCCCCACGATCGGGGTAGAACAGGAACGTCGACAACTGGACCTCCGATGATCAAGACCAGTACCAAGCAGCATTAGCACAAATCATGGCGATAGGGATGTACGTATAATAACGTTGAGCGGTAGAAATTCATAATAAGCAATCAAACAGCAAAAAAAGCAGGATAGGTATCGCCCAGGCACCCTGCGCCCAGGTGCCCGTGAAGTGAGGGGCACTAAGGTTACAATTTCTACGCCCGAAGCGCCCCTCTAACAATTGGCGGGGTCAAAAGAAACCCACTTCCGATCTCGGTCATAAACTTTCAAATTATCGAAACAACCACATCTGGATTCTAAATCTAATCTACCATTTCTTCCGCAATTCTCCTCAATATCTTCCCAACATGGCGACCCCAGTTGGATTGAATACTGCAAAGGCTGCATCTACAGAAAAACCCCAAGATACCACTCACACCCCATCGCAAAGGTACCTGTCCACCAGAGGGGGCTCCTATGGAGTACGGCCACCCAATTCTCTTCTGCAGCTCAATAATAAATTGCTAACCTTTCACAGTTATCCTTCGAAGAGGTAGTCTTGAAAGGTCTCGCACCAGATGGCGGCCTTTTTATTCCAGAAACCATACCATCCCTCCCCAGCGATTGGGAAACGCAATGGCAGAACCTCTCCTTCCCGGAACTCGCATTTGAGATCCTCTCCCTTTACATCTCAACATCCGAAATTCCGTCAGCAGATTTGAAAGACATCCTCGATCGAAGTTATGCCACTTTCCGCGCCCCAGAAACCACCCCACTTGTCACTTTGAACGAGAAGGATAATCTATACCTCCTCGAGCTCTTTCACGGCCCAACATTTGCCTTTAAGGACGTCGCATTACAAACTCTTGGAAACCTCTTCGAATACTTCTTGGTGCGACGGAATGAGGGAAAGACTGGGAAGGATAGACACCATTTGTCCGTTGTAGGCGCAACCAGTGGTGATACTGGATCTGCTGCAATTTATGGTCTACGAGGGAAGAAAGATGTCTCGGTATTCATCTTGTTTCCAAAGGGAAGAGTCAGTCCTATCCAGGAAGCGCAAATGACTACAGTCTTAGATGCGAACGTTCACTGTTTAGCTGTAGAGGGATTCTTTGATGATTGCCAGGTGAGTCATGAAATCGCGCGAAAAGATTGTTCCTCACTGACACACTTCTAGGATACCGTCAAGGCTCTATTCGCAGACCCAGAGATCAACGAGAAGCTCAACCTTGGGGCTGTTAACTCCATCAATTGGGCAAGGATCCTCGCACAAATCACATATTACTTCCACTCCTACTTCTCTCTGAAGAAATCCGCCACATACAAGGCAGATCACAAAGTCAGATTCGTGGTACCTACTGGAAACTTTGGTGATATTTTGGCGGGATACTTTGCCAAGCGCATGGGTCTTCCAGTTGAGAAGCTTGTGGTTGCGACAAACGAGAATGATATCTTGGATCGTTTCTGGAAGACAGGACATTACGAGAAGAAAGCAACGCACGGTGTTGAGGCCGAGGGCGGGATTGCAGCAGATGGAGCCAAGGCACACGAAGAGGGTGTAAGGGAAACTTTGAGCCCCGCGATGGATATCCTTGTTTCCAGCAACTTCGAACGGCTATTGTGGTTCTTAGCATACGAGTATGCTGAGGGCGCAGGCATGAACGAGGAATGGACCAAGCAGCAGGCTGGTCAAGAAGTCGAGGCTTGGCTGAAGGCGCTCAAGACCAAGGGTGGATTCGGAGTAAATGCCGAGATCTTAAAGTCAGCAAAGAGAGATTTTGAGAGCGAGAGAGTTAGCGATGAGCAAACTGTCGAGACTATCAAAGAATTTTACTCTTCGCCACCTGCGGGTTCTAGGGAGTATGTTCTGGACCCTCACTCAGCAATCGGCGTCGCTGCCTCGCTTCGCTCAATCAAGAGAACTTCCCCCGCCGATACTCATCACATCTCCCTTTCCACTGCTCACCCGGCCAAATTCGCCAATGCTGTTGATTTGGCTCTGAAGAGCGAGTCTGGTTTCACATTCGACTCGGTTCTTCCTACGGAGTTCCATGGATTAGAGAGCAAGGAAAGGAAAGTGAAGAATGTTGCCAAGGGCGCTGGGTGGGAAGGTGTTAGAAAGATCGTCGTAGATGAAGTTGAGGCTGAGTTGAATGGTGCTTTGTAATAGAAGTGTGCTTACTTTGTTGGGATTAGATAAAACATACAATTTCTCGTTTATGAAATATCTGTGACTTGGATTTTTTATTTTTATGTACTGGTGTGCCATATTGGCTAAATATATCATTAATCAAACTAGGTGAATATATAATTATAATCAGCTGCTATTATTGAAACTAGGTATTCTGGCTGTCGAAGACTAGATAGAGTAAAGTAAGTCTTATGCAGATCAATACTTGATAAAATTTACCTAGTACTTGTGCAGTAAAATACTATAAACCATTATACTTTCAATTTAAACAATACCATAATATCCTAGTAGTACGTATGTCTCTAAAAGTAATATACTTACTCTACCTAATTATTACTACTATAGTATAGATGATATAGTATTACGTGACTAGTATATTAAAGTCCTAAGATAAAGCTATTATTACTTTCTATATATAGGGGAGAGTTATCTTTATACTCTTTTTTCTACCAAGTTAATTATAAATACTATACTAAATTATTTAGAAGTATATGGCGTTGTTTTAGCTGTTGTAGAGTAACGTGTGAGATCTACAAATTAATTTCGAAAGCCGCTTTACTTTCTAACGCGATTTTTAAGGTTACTATCTTGGTGTTGTTAGGTTCGAGGGATAGTAATGTAGCTAAACAAAAGCTTAAATTCGACAGACTTAGCAATATATAGGAGTATTGTAGTATGGATAAAAACACTAATAACATGAATAATGATATCGTGGAGTATGGTTGGATTTAAACAATAGACTTGATGCATATCAAACTCTAATATTTGTGATATTCCAAATATTTGACAACACTGCTCAAAATTTTGGTTGATTATCTTGAAATGTCCAAATGCTCTAGACAATGTACTCTGGTAGCTTAAATCACTGAATACACCTTTCAGTGATTTAGTAGTAATTATGTAATTGCGTAACTGGTTGCTAATTGTAAGAGTGGATTTTCGCCAGTCAGAAAATCGCAAATTTTGTAGAGTGAAATTACATGATGGAAGTTAGAAATGTCGCTTCCCTTACTTTCTTCAGGTTATATTTAATACCAAATGATTCCTCTTCACAATATCCACCACAGGAAATATTCAGGGCGAAACATTTGAATCCAGAATCTACAGATCATGCTCCTACAAAATACTTGTTCTAAACTCCGACAAAAACATCCTTACTTAATGAGTAGCCGAACGTTAAGATGATCCCACCAACGTTACCTATGTCGATGATAGATAACGCCTCAAAATCCTAATAAAGGCTTCAAATGTGACGACAGCCTCCATACCAGAGAGGCGACAGCAGAAAAAAGACCATTTCCTACTGTAGAGAAACAAGACGGAATTTAAATAAGGATGTTTGTATTAATATGCTTCATCTTGGTCTAATGAGACTAG
Organism: Hymenoscyphus scutula; assembly: GCA_001399465.1. Lineage (NCBI taxonomy): Eukaryota > Fungi > Ascomycota > Leotiomycetes > Helotiales > Helotiaceae > Hymenoscyphus > Hymenoscyphus scutula. Next base: position 126,490 of record LKTO01000005.1, on the reverse strand, counting down.
GGTTCGAAGGGAAAGAACTGTTGGACTAATTGATAATCCTCATCTATTGCGCCCTGACTCCCAGTGGTTCAAGTTGAATGATTTATATGATACTATAGCCTGGAATCAGGGAGTGCGGCCTCAATATACATGAAAGAGATTCAAAGATTTAGGTGGGTGCTCACATGGTGCCAGAAGAAAACCATGGTTCAAATATGAAAGCCCAGAGGACACCAACAACTCGTGACAAAGCGGTTGAAGACAAAGAAGAATAGGACTCGTGGAAATAGCTCATAATGGCATAATATTTCGTAAAGTGAATTAACGGAGAGCTGGGAGAGATGAAAGGAAAGGGATGAGGGTTTGAATATCTCTTACTCGTTACTTGGGTTAACCGAGTTCATTATTTATTTTGGGGGAAATCACGGAATGAAAACGATAAAAGTAGAGGAAAAAAGTAGGACCCTAGGTATCAATACTTCTTAAAGTATAAAACATACGCTTAACAATATCTTTAGCACCTTTCCACTGACACAAAAAACATCTGCCTTGAGGACTAAGTCGAACAGCATTGGAGTGATTCAACCACATAAACCCAGAATTGAAAAATACCTATCGCAGTAGTAAGTTGCTCCCGTCTTTAATGAAACTCAAACCTAAGCTACTGAGAACTAACTTAATACCGTCCAACAAAAAAAAGAGAAAGCAATCTCAACCTCTCAAATCCAAAAATTTACAACTGGCACCTCAAGCTCCAACCCCCACCTCCCCTTTGCCCTCTCTTGCGATTCTGTTCCCTCCTTTCCCCCCCCCAAGTCCCCCTCTTCCACTTCCACTCACTTCCCCTCCCCCCCTTCCTTATCTACGAATATCATCTCCCCCTCCCTCGCGCCCTCACCCCCCAAAATCACACACGCAATTCGCGCCCACTCAGTCTTACTAGTATTCTTCCAACTATGCCAACTACCCCGTTGAAACAGCACTTCCCCCCGTTTGAAAATGCGTTTCTCCCCGTTGTTAAGGAGACATTCCACTTCACCTTCCATCATAAAGAGGAAATCGATGGTGTTGGTTTTGTGCATGTCGCCCTCACGCCCTTCGGGGTTGGGCGCGATCTCAAGGGTTATTGCCTGGGGGAGTAAGTTGCGATTCAGAAGGGAGAGGGAGAGGGAGAAAAAGGTTTAGGTTGAGGTGAAAATAGGAGGTAATATGGATTGGGATGATTGGATAGGAGAAAGAAAAAGAAAAGGGACATACGACTGTACCCCCAGCAATGGGGAAATTACGAAGTTGTCCAGAGGTAGGTGCTTCTTGATGGTATTTGAGATCCGTGTTTTCTTCGATGTTGAAGGACGGAGGGGTTGAGTAGAGGTATTTTGATTTTCCAAAGGGGCCGAGTTCTAGTTCTGGGAGGGGGGCGGAGGTCTCTATGAAGTTTGAGGTCTTTCCATCTGGAGAATTTTCTGTGAGATGCATAGTGAAGGGTGGCGGGGATGACATCTTTTAGAGGTTGGTTCAGTGGTTGGTTCAGGGGTTGGGATTGAGATTAATTTATTTGAGTTGAGTTGAGTTGAGTTGAGGGATAGCCCTCTTAGACTAACGAGAACACTACAAGGGGAATCAAGGACTTATACAGAAAACTTACTACGTAAATCGAGGTTGGCACAGTGTTGTTGGCTTCCTAAAGTAGTTTGAAGATGGTCGGTAACGCGTACTCGGTGTGGTGTGGTCTACCTAGAACCCCCCAGTTCTGTCGCACAGGTGCGTGGAAAGTGACACTACGTCTACGATACTTGTACGAAAAAAGACCCCGATTGGAGGCACAGACTACCCTAACACAGGACACTTACGTTTTATGGTCAAATAAAATTGTAGAAATAATCAAAAATAATCTCATATGGACGGCCGCTTGGAAAATTCACCAAGTGTTAGGTGTGGTAGCTTTTTCCCTGTACGTAGAGAGTGATACAACCATACCCAGAAGCGAGAACCACAAGTAGCAATTCGCTTGATATTTTCAGCCAAATCCAGTTGCTTTCCAAGTATAGAAACAACGAAGAGATTCTTTTAAGGGGGTTCAAAACGAAAAGATGCCTTTCCAAGATCGTTAAAAACCTCTTCAAGGATTTAGTTGTGTAATATAACTAGAGTACTTTCGATTTGCCATAATTTCTTAAATACTGCACCCCCCCCCCTGTGAGCTACCTGAAATAGAGTAGTTAGTACCCTAGTTTCAGTTGTCACTCCACTCTCGTTCTAGGTCCTGACATAGCGAGTAGAGATGTGGCTTGACAGGAGAGTATTTACTCTTATGACATCTTGGTAGATACATTTGTTATAAGTAGAATACAAGGTAACTGATTATACTATCGATAATAAAGTGCTCCCAACTCGTTTTCATAGAACTACGATAGTTTGGTTTTATTATTTAGTTCTTCTAATCTGACTAAAACCATGTCGCGTGTTTGGATGGCAAAACTGTATCAAAACAACTATATTTAGTCAAACTATTCCCCACACTATAGTAAATAGTGAAATGCAAATTAAGGCCTAGTGTAGAATCTCTTTTAAGGCAACGCCTAGACTTTGTAGGTGTGCGTTATTAATTCTTTTCAAGAGACAACTAGGGGTGATCTTGAGACATGGGATGTATTTGTGATATAGAATTGATAAGAATATTATGAGCGGTAAAGATGTGACCTACTCACTGTACAGTGATGCTTCGAAATGCGAAACGTGTCACTGAAGGCGATGATTGAGATTGAACGAAGCATTTTCAAAGGCTATGCGACCAGAAAGGTTCATTATCAGCCTCCAATCTTCACCTCGAGCAAAACAGGAAAAAAAAAACTATTCACTAGTCACCAAAAATGAGAAATAAGATAAGAGAAAAGAGAACATAAATTCAAAACTAAATATCAATAATCCAATACCCAATACTTGTCCCAGACTAAAAGCACACCAAGTACCCACAAGCAGACCCCCAGCCTCCCACCCCAGCCTCGGCTATATATCCATCGAATGCAAGATCACAATAATGAAGAAACCCCAGAAGTCATCCTCAATCCTCCCCACAACCCAAATTCTGTCTCAAAGAGCTATTATGCTACTATGATCTTGCTTTATCTACCATTACATGCAACAAACAACCCAGATGGAAAAGGGGGAAAAGGCAACTAAATTTATAGGAAGACAACCACTCCAGCAATAGCTCCAACGAGTCTTCCCACCTTGTTGAGGGAAGCAGCACCGGTGTACTCTGCGGGTTGAGCAGCGGCCGTAGATGCAGGGGTAAATGGGCTTTTGGCTGGAGGTGGTGCAGGAGCAGCGGTGGAAGGTGGTGTAACTGGCTTTTCCTTCTTGGGTTCCTCCTTCTTGGGCTCCTCCTTCTTTGGCTCCTCTTTCTTTGGCTCCTCTTTCTTGGGCTCTTGCTTCTCGCACTCGTGGCAGGGTGCCTTTGTGGGCTTCGCATCGTCACAGGAAGTGACCCATGAGGTGACCGGGGTGGCAGTCTGCTTCTTTGCTTCTGTCTGTTGGGGTATTAGTTCTGGCCTCAATACTATATATTGAAATTCATACCTTGGTGATAGTACATGGGCAGTTGTCAATGGTGATGGTTTGACCCTTGGTGGCTGGATAATCCTTTCCATTCTGGTGAATGGTAGTAGCTTCCTCGCAAACAGTCGTCAACTCCTTGACAACTTCGATCCAGTGGTGAGTGTAATCAGGGCTCCATGAGTGGTTACCTGGCTTGCCATCTGGGCCAGAGAGGTCACCTATGTTGTTGTTGTTGATGTTGTTGATGCTGATATTTGGGTTGGCTTGTTGAATTTGAGAGTTGTTTTGGGTTTGGTTGTTCTCCTGCTTTTGCTTGACATCCTGAGTTACGTCTTGAGTTACGTTGACTTCAGCGCCATTCCCATTGCCGTTTCCGTTGCCATTTCCGTTTCCAACATCAGGACTCTTGGTTCGGCTGTAGTCGTCTGGGCTGAAAGCACGGTTTGAGCTGTTGTCGATCCATGTACCGTCAGGTTTGCACTTATCTGGGCCTCCTTGACATGGTGGGGGTTTTGGGCCATGTCCATCATCGCCATGGTCTCCTCCATGATCACCACCGTGATCTCCTCCATGATCGCCACCATTATCCCCTCCATGATCTCCTCCGGGATAGCCGCCGTGATCTCCTCCATGCTCACCGCCGTGGTCTCCTCCCGGACCATGCCCCGGAGAATGATCATCATCGTCGCCCCCGGGACCACCATGCCCAGGCTTATCTTTGCCAGGCTTGTCGTGGTCAGGTGGGCTAACCTTTGGTCCTCCGGGGCCAATGCTGATTCCAGATCCATCTTTTCCGGAAAGCCCAAGGCCTTCGCCAGGTTTCTTCCCTCCACCGTAATTGCCTGGGTTGGGGAGGATCAAGCCTGGAGGGCCACTGGGTTGAGGAGATTGTGGACCACCAGAACCTCCATAGCGTTGGGACGCCACGGTAGAAGCAGCCACAGCTATTGCAGCAACCGAAGTGAACTTCATCCTGCTGGGAGAATTAAATAAGGAGTATTGATATGTTTTTGAAAATGAGAAAAGAGCGTGTAAAAGTCAAAGACTAATTCGAAACGAGTGGACTGGGGAACAAGAAGCTTGAAAGCGTTGCGGTGCTCTGCTTTGCTGTTGAAGGATTCAAGATGTAAGAGCGAAGAAGAGGCTTTAAGGAAAGAAGGTTCCCTCCCTTGGTAACACGATCACAAGGTCAACAACTAAGATGAGAATGCACCTGATCCTTACATAGATCTGCGGCAGCGTTCTTCGGACGCATTTCTTCATCTCAGATTGTTGTTGTGGTGTGCTAACCGAGGAATGAACCTAAATTGAGCGGGATCCATCTTCAATTAGTCGTAATTGTGAGATGAAGAATGCACTCCACATTCTGGATCAAAAGCCAGCATCTTCCATTTGGTGCAAGAAGGTGGCTAGACCTCATCATTCGAGAATACTATCTTGGCAACAAGTGGAGGAGACGAAATGAAATGATGTTCATTCCTATAGGAGATGAGAGAAGAATAATGGCACAGGGAATAGGGAATATTAGCATATTACTTCCAGCGATGGATGCGGATATGGTAGGGCGAAACAGGCGATCTTTGTGACCTCTTCCAGCTAAAAAGGTTGTGGCCCTCAGGGGAAGCAGGCGGAACCGAGCATTACTCCTATTTTTCGACTTACCCCCATTGAAAGGGTCGATGGCTCTTGTGGCTTAGTAGCTGAGGCATCAAAAAGTCTATTTTCTATCTTCTAGTTGTTCTTTTGCTAACCATGTGTTCATGTGATGTAGTGTGGTGTTGGATGAGTTTTTGTTTGTGTTTTCTTCCCGAACTTCTAGGAGGCACTATCTTAAACATGTGAATACTCGCGGGTTTCCTCGAGATTAAGATCGAGAAGGGCGAGAAGAGCGAGAAGAGTGCTGTGCGCATGGTATTAGAGTTTGGTACATTTGGGATGCCGAGATCTTCAATATGTAGAACAGTACCTATAATTACCGACCGAGGGTTGAGGTCAGAGAGTTGGTTAGGAGGTCTTCGTTTTAGGCGCTGCGTTGCTTTCCGCAAAAACAACAAGCGGTAATGAACATCAGATGGCAATCGTGGTTTGAGAGGTGGGCTTCTTGGAAGAAGGCAAGGACAAAGGCAAGCTCCCAGTGGATACTGAAAGTGGCAGCACAATTTAGTGACCCTTGGTACTCTTCGTATGATAAAACCATAACAACAGGTCGTAAAAATACTCAAAAATTATGAGAAGAGGCCTAAAGGTCTAGCGTATACTGTCAAAAAGTGTTGAGAGTTTTTATTGTATTTGTGTTGTGATACAGGCGTTAGCAATAGTGTAGAGAAAAGTAATGCTGCCACTTTCAGTAGACGTGGTTTCGGCAATTCGGAGGAGAAGAGGAGGCGAAACTCGGGCCGGCACGGAGGGTAAATCGGGGAGGTACAGTACCAGATACACTTATTACTGTCAAGCTAAATGCTCTAAGAGAAAAGAAGATTTAGTCTGGTCTAGGTAGGTACTCGTCCTCTTCAGATGCTAAATTTTGATAAACATGTACGCAGATAAAACAATTGCCTTAGGTTGTTCTTAGAACAGGTGGTCGGCCGAGTCACGCCTTCACCTCAGTCCCGTCGCCAACCCTGGTGCTCCCGTCTGCCTGACAAAAAAGCTTCCCACCCAAATCGCGTCTACCTAACACATCGACCATCTCAAATCGCATCCCTCGCCACACAATACCACACCACAACCAAGATGCCTCCAAAGACCAAGAATGTCCGGCCTTCTAGAGCCACGAAAGACGCAGTGGTCAAAAAACCGGTCACTGCACCTTTAACCGCAAAAAAACCTGCCGCTAAACCAAAGGCAAAGAAACCAGAACCCGCCCCCAAAGCTGTTCCCAAGGTTAACAAGGCACCTACAAAGGTCGCGAAGAAGACCATAAAGAAGGCGAAGATGGTAGAAGATGTTACCAATCATGGCAAGTCTCAATCTACACTTTCCATGATCTTGACGCGTGGCTAACCTTTGCAGCTCCTCCGACCACCGCGAGTAGAAAGCGCGCCGCAAGCACAGCTTCCATAGAAGTTCCTACGAAGCGACAGAAGAAACAACGCGAGTCTGTACCATTAAACATTAATACACCCCCTACCCAGAAACTCGATGTCTATGTATTCGGAGGTGGTGATGGCGGAGAACTTGGCCTTGGGCCGGGCGCGAGTGGTGCGCAGAAGGTGAAGGACGTACAACGTCCGAGACTCAACAAGTTGCTTGACTCGAACACCGTTGGAGTAGTACAGGTTGCAGTAGGTGGTATGCACTGTGTCGCCCTCACGCACGACCAGAAGATTCTGACGTGGGGTGTCAATGACAATTGCGCCTTGGGACGAGACACTACCTGGGAAGCTCCTACACGAGATGCTGATGCCGATTCCGATTCTGATGATGACGACGAGAGTGGACTCAACCCAAGAGAGAGTACTCCTACTGCTCTCTCAAAGGACGATTTCCCATCAGAAATTTCTGGGTTTGCGCAAGTCGTTGCTACGAACAGTGCTAGTTTTGCTTTGACATTAGATGGTTCTGTTTATGGCTGGGGAACATTCTGTGTAAGTAGTTTTGACACTGGCAATATTGCCTGGCTAACATGATTAGGGTAACGATGGCATATGGGGTTTCTTCAAAGAGGATGCTGCCAAGGGTGTCAAGAAACAACAGAGACCTGCTCTCATTCCACAACTCAAAAATATTAAGGCGCTAGCTTCAGGAGGTGATCATGTTTTGGCGCTAGATCAGACAGGAAACATTTGGGCGTGGGGGTGTGGAGAACAAGGACAACTCGGACACCGAGTGGCAGAACGCCGACGGCTGGATTATCTTGTTCCGAATCCTGTGGGAGTACCAAAGAAAAAGATCACCTCAATCTCGTCTGGGGGATACAATGGATTTGCGCTCGATATCAAGGGACAAGTGTGGACTTGGGGATTAAACAACTTTGGTCAAGCTGGAATCTCAAATGGTGCTGGGGACGATAATGCTTTGGTTCAACGACCAAGTGTTGTGAAATCCCTAAAATCATACGATATCAAGTCTATTGTTGGAGGAGCTCATCATTCGATTGCCTGTGCTCAGGATGGTACCTTGCTGGCTTGGGGTCGTTGTGACGATTCTCAAATCGGAGTTCTGGAAAAGGATCTCCCAAAAGACGACCTATTGTTCGACAGTCGAGACAGACCACGCATTCTCAAGGAACCCTTGACCGTACCAGGTAAGAAGAACATCTTCGGATTTACAGACCTTCAGCTAATAGTATATTACAGACATCAAGGCAGATTACGTTGCGGCAGGTATCGATGATTGCATTGTCATCACTAAAGAAGGCCAAGCATACTCGTGGGGATTTTCAGCGAACTACCGAACCGGGCACGGAACCGAGGATTCAGTTGAGAAGGCAACTCTTATTGACAACACAGCCGTAAGAGGTAAGAGGCTCACCTTTGCAGGCTGTGGGGGACAGTTTAGCGTCCTTGCTGGCCCGGCTGTCTAGGATAAGGAAAGCCTAGGAGGAAAGGTATCCCTTGCGTTGCGATTATCTCCCCCATCCCATGGTTGAGAACTATATGCAGTGATCATTGACATTGACCATATTGCTCTCTCAAAGCGCATGCCCGTGGTATCTCTCCTTGCCCGATTACTGCACCGGCAGCAGGTTACCTACCCCAATGATATGTCGTTATTCTTGCATAGTTTCTCCACATATCCGAGAGAGATGAAGAGAAACTGAAGAGAGAAAAATTGATTCGATAATATTACCACACCCACCTTGTATAACAGTTTTTTTGCGAGCAGCGGGCCCTTTCTTTCTTTCTTTCTTTCGGGACACCTTTTGGGCATTTTAGAATCGTTCATTTCCGTCCATAGATTTTTCAAAAAGCAATTCATTGGTTTTTCTGTCCCCTTGGATGACCTCTGTTCCATTAAAGAAGTTGGAGGTATGTTAGTCATCCAGCGTATGATATTAGTGCAGAGTAATAAACTTCCTTACAGTATCGGGAAGAAGATTCCACAATTCCACAACCCCCAAGCCTTTCGCTAACTATTCAGCCGACCACTACCCACTCTGTAGAAATGACTCGCCCACTTTAAATTTCCACAGGGGAATTCTACACTAATTGAAAGTGTGGATTGATCGGCGTCTGAATGATGGGGTAAATGGCCCGGAAGAAATGAGGGGTTCTTCAACTACCCCTCCATCTAATTTCTGATTCCCGTCTCTCTTAATCCCTCAATCTCATTCCATTCAAACTGTTGCAATTCCTTCAATTCAGCCCAATTCATCAATATACCAAGTACCAGAAGTATCGACCAGGAAACGAAGAAATGTCCGACACGAAATTCAAACTCAACACCGGCGCCGAGATCCCAGCGTTGGGATTGGGAACGTGGCAGAGTGCTGCGGGGGAGGTTGAGAAGGCTGTTTCTTATGCGCTGGAGGTTGGGTATAAACATATTGATGCTGGTGGGTCATTTCTTCTTCTCTCCCTTTCCCTCTTTCACTTGCCGAATTTTCTTGGATATGTTGTTCTTCCCAAGGAGTGCATTCCCAGTCCCATGGAGTCACTCGAACCAAATACCCTAGTCCGAGTCTTTCAAGCTGATGAATTGCTTTAAAACAGCATACTGCTACGGCAACGAAGACGAAGTAGGCAAAGGTCTCGCCACCGCCTTCGCCGCGGGGACAAAGCGGGAGGATATATTCGTCACGAGTAAATTATGGTGTACATACCATTCTCGCCCTGAAGAGGGCCTCGATAAATCTCTCAAATCTCTCGGGCTGGACTATGTGGATCTTTTCTTGGTCCATTGGCCTGTGGCTATGAACCCCAAAGGAAGTGACGACCGGTTCCCAAAACACCCCGATGGATCGAGAGACTTGGTTCTTGACTGGAGTCATGTTGAGACGTGGAGGGGCATGCAGAAGCTTTTGAAGACGGGGAAGGTAAAGGCTATTGGGGTTGCGAATTATTCTGTGCAGTTTTTGGAGGAGTTGCTCAAGGGGGAGGGCGTGGACGTTGTTCCGGCTGTTAATCAAATTGAGAATCATCCTTCGCTTCCTCAACAGGAGGTTGTGGATTTCTGTAAGAGTAAGGGGATTCATGTTACGGCTTATAGTCCGCTTGGAAGCGCGGGAAGTCCCATGTTGAGTGCGGAGCCGGTGGTGGAGGTTGCGAAGAGTAGAGGTGTTGCGCCGGCGACGGTGTTGTTGAGTTGGCATCGTAAGTTTCTCATTCCTCCTTGAGTTTCCCTTCATACCCTTGGGGTTTCTTGCTGACGGGTTGAAATGAAATAGTCGCCCGCGGCTCCTCGGTTCTCGCGAAATCCGTGACGAACGAGAGGATAAAAGCAAACAAGGAACTCATCACACTCGAAGCCGGGGATTTGAAGATTCTGAATGATTACGCGGAGGGGTTGGAAAAGAGTGGGAAGGTTGTGAGATATGTGTATCCTGCTTTTGGGGTTAACTTTGGATTTAAGGATCAGCCGAGTGGAATTGTTTTGGGCAAGTGATGGGCTTGAAAGAGTGGGGAAGGAGGGTTGTATGTTGTGAATAGGTGAGGGGGTTTTATGAGTTAGATTTGTGAATATTGCTTTAAGGATGTTGACTTAAGGGTTGTGACTTACTTGAGCCTTTTTATTCAGCTTGATATTTAGCAGTGTTCATGCCTATCTTTTCTTTTTATCGTGGTATTTCGGAAGGTGAGGTACACAAGAACTCGTTAATTCAAGGTATATTTGATATCCGACTCCGTCTCTCATCTCATCATGAACAGCTGCTGAGAGTCAAAAACAAACAGAGGCAGTCCACGAGCACAAAACCCCTCCAAGGTCGTCTATACAATAATATAACGGAGTACCTAATGACAAAATGGCTAGCTAGCAGTATATTTAGATTTTCATTCAGTCGCTCCGCTACTAAGCGCCAAGGCTCAGCCACTTCTTCGATCTTCGCCGTTTTATATTGAAACATCACAAATAAAACCCCCTCTTTCGTGCTACAACACAACCCACCTAATAACAGCTCATATTCCCATCACGTGTTAGACTGGGCTGTGTTTCGAGATGTTCAAGTTACTGCCCACCCAGCCTGGCAGCCTGGGAAAGGCTTTGGCCCCCAACTCGAGTGGCTTGTCTTTCTGTACGCCGATGAACGAGCAGCAGTCAAGGCTTTGCTTTTCAGCTCCCATTGATTACAAGTATTAAAATATCTCCTTTTCTCTCTTTCTCAACACCATATTTCCCTCTGTTTTATACTCGCGATAGCCTCAGTTTCCCTCCCCCTCTCCCGCCGGACGTCGTCCGACCTGCACGTCTCCCTTCACGATGATTCAATGAGTTTGGCAGGTATGCTATCCTCCCCTGTCTGTCCGTTGCCCTCCCCTCCCCTCCCTCACTCCACGTCAGACGTCAGCCAGCGCAACCAGGAAATCGTCAACTCTCACACACCAGAACCACCTTTCACCGCTACGGCCGTGTCTTGGGCTGGGACCTGGTGTTGAAGAGAAGAAATGATTCACGGGCCCGTAATTTTTTGGCGTTTCTGCCATGCTTGATTGACGTGCCCAGGAATTGCTAGTCGGACTCACTGACCATGTTCCCAGTTCAGGTCCCAATATATCAAGGACCATGCCTCCCGGACTCCTTGCGCCTTCGGGCAAACACTTTCCTATCCACAAACTCATGGCCATGTCGACCATGATGTCTCCCTCCCACAGCGCCCATATTCGTCCTCTTGTGCAAGCAGGTGGTGGAGATGCCATCTCAGATGTTCCCCTCCACCAGCTCTTTTTATCCCACGATGTGCAGGAACATTTACGTAGGGTATATGATGCAGTGCGGGGCCAGGACATCAACCTCTCTCGACAGAAGCTCGTAGCATGGCTTGCAGCAGTCCAGCAACATGAGATTACGGTCCTCGACAAGGAGGAATATACATTTGAGCAGTTCCTCGAGACGGTCTACTACAGCTGGGGCTTCGAAGCTCTAACAAAACCTACCAGGGCAGAAGATAAAGATCTCTCGCGACCCATTAGTAATTACTACATCAGCAGCAGTCACAACACATATCTTATGGGAAATCAGCTGTCCTCTAAAAGTTCCACTGAAGCATACAGAAATGTTAGTGATGCGCACATACTCCAATGCCTCCCAATTACTGACAGATTTTCATACAGGTCCTCATACGCGGATGCCGTTGCATAGAAATCGACGTCCACAATGGCCAGCCCCCAGAACCCAAATCCCCCGATGAAAGCCATTCCCCGATCAAATCTCCTACCAAACCAGAACACAAACGGCGGATATCCACAAGTAATTGGTCCAGTCGAGCTGCTGCTACACTAGAGAGGGCCAGTGAGAAAATCAAAGGCACAAAACACAAATTATTGGATAGGACGAACAGCAAAAGGGAGAAGCCAAAGGACAAGACCAAAGACGCTGGTAATGGATCCGCAAGCTCTACAAACTCCTCGAGCTCAGAGGATAAGGACAAGGAAACTGGAAAGGACGGAGGAGTGGATGATAGAGGGCGAGCACCAAACAGGGACTCACTCAAGAGTCCTACCAGCAGTGGAAGACCAACTTCCTCGAGATCGATGAGAAATGGTGAACCTCTAGTTCTACACGGTTGGACTCTCACGGCCCCCGTTGGATTTCGTGCTGTATGCAAATCCATTCGCGAGACGGCGTTTCTTACGAGCAACCTCCCAATTATCGTCAGTTTGGAAGTACACGCAGATATGGAGCAGCAGGAACTCATGGTTGATATAATGATGGAGGAGTGGAAAGGCTGGCTGGTTGACGAAGCACACGAGACTTGCGATCCCATGGAGAGACTGCCACGACTGGATGAATTGATGAACAAAATTCTCATCAAAGTCAAGAAGGGCATTCCTGATAAGCCAGAAACGGTTGTGACAGGAAGTTCAACACTTTCTCCCGCTAACACTCACACTGAAGCTGATTTGTCTGGCTCAGATGATGACAAGAGTATTGCAAAGAGGAAGAAGATTTGTGAGAAACTCAGCAACTTGGGAATCTACACCCACAGTGAGCACTTCAAGAGCTTCGACACACTATCGGCTAAGACTCCACCACACGTCTTCTCCATTGGCGAAAACCAAATTATGGACCTCCACTCCAACAAGGCCTCAGAAATGTTCAGGCATAACCGCGATCACTTCATGCGTGCGTACCCAGCCGGGTTCCGTATCGACTCCTCCAATCTCGACCCGTCCGTGTTCTGGCGAAAGGGAATTCAGATGGTGGCTCTCAATTGGCAAAAGCTGGACGAGGGCATGATGCTTAATGAAGGAATGTTTGCCGGTGAACACGGTTGGGTGTTGAAGCCTCCGGGATATCGCAGTGATCCAACGGAACAGATTCAATACAAAACGTTGGATTTGAACATAACGGTATATGCGGGCCAACACATCCCTTTGCCGCCTGGGGAGACTGCAAAGGGTCTCCACCCCTACGTCAAGTGCGAATTACACATCGAGAAGCCAGAGGATTCGGAAACTAAGTTGAAGGACAAGAGTAGCCGAGCAAAGGAGGGCGATTACAAGGAAAAGACCGAGTACGCCAAAGGGGATCATCCAGATTATGGTCCTGAAGGTCACAGAATGAAGTTTGAAGGCATTCCTCAGGTGGTGGAGGAGTTGAGTTTTGTGAGGTAGGTTGTGGAATTTTCATGATTGATTTTTTTCTCCTTTCCTTTCCAGATTGTTTTTCTCTCGTCCATTCCAAGAATGGGTGGCAGCGGTTGGAATCGTACTTCGACTGCTGGCTGTGTGTTACACTATAGCAATCTCCCACGCCGCCGCAGACCTGGGTCTGAGTTCTCGTGGGAACTTCAGCGGATGTATTAGCGAATGGCGCCGCCACACAGCGGCCAGCCAAGCGGGCGATTGCGAATGCTGTTGTGCCACATCTTTCGTTCCCCATGTCCCAACTCGCATCTCACTTGCAGCAAGTCTTCTGCAAGAAAAGAGAGACACAATAGGAGAATATTCTCCTGAATCCTAATATGGCATCTCCTGCAGCACCCAGCTAACCGTATGACTGCCATAGGTTCAAGGTGGAAGATGCCAATATCACGAAGGATGACTTGGTCGCGTGGGCATGCATACGGTTGGATCGTCTGCAGCAGGGCTATCGATTTATTCATTTGTTCGATGTCAAGGGCAATGCTACGCCTGGGATGCTGCTAGTGAAGATCGAGAAGAGGCTGACGCCTGCGTTGCAGGCGACTGGGGCTGCTGTTGTTCCCATTGCTGCGCCAGCTTCTTTGCCTCCGCCTAAGGAGGTTTCTCCGCCTGCGTCTTCAGCCGATATTGCGGATATCGTCGTTCCTGTGCCGGCTAGTACACCCACTCTTCCTGCTTCACCTCCCACTATTACTGCTGCAGCACCAAGCAGCAAAGTCCAAGACTCGAAACAAGTTGAGCTGGTTAACGAGCAACCACTAGGAGGTGTTGAACCAAGCAAAGTCGCTGCGGAGCTAAAATCTGCACAAGCTGTGAACCCACCTGCTATTCTTCTGCCAACACCTACGCCTTCTGAACCTGTCGTTGATAAACCTATTCTTGAGCAGCCGACAATGACGAAAACCATTGCCCCTAGTATCCCTGCTTTAGCTGTTTCTACTTCTGCCCAGGAAGTCACTACGAAGTGAGCGGTGGATGGGAAAGGTGGCTGCATGGCATGAGATTTGGCGCTCTCTTTTGTTCTCATTCTCGTTCACACGGGGTTTGTAATATTATATTACAAGGTGAGAGGGGAAGTTTGAGAAAGGCATTTGGTTCGTCTTGCGACGCCTTGCGGGATACGAGATGTAGAGGGACAGGATGCCATTTTTTGCCTCTTGACGGAGGCACTTCCGAACGGGATGGAGCCTTACTATTCTTTTGCTAGGTTTCACTTTGTTTAGAGAGCCTTCCCATTTTTATTATTTTTATTATTTTTATTATTTTCTGCATTTTCCTTTTTACTACCCTTGACGGGGATTGTTTTTGTGCAAGCGAAGGAGCGGAGATGTTATACTATACCATATCGTACCATTTTGTGTCATTGTATGATATGGAATCATACCAGAACACTAGCTAGATATTTGGGCGGCGTTCTCTTTTCTTCTTCTTTTCTTAGTGCGGGTGTAGGTGCGGGTGGAAAATGTTTACTTGCCCTTGTTGCAGGTTTTTGGAATTTTGAAAAGATTTGATGGGTAGCAAGCACAATTTCCGCCTTTTTGAAATTTACTATAGAAATTTTGTTGTTTTGTAAGGGGTGGGAAATATCTTGGGAAGGGATTCTGGGATTCACATAAATTGATGGTGCGGATATTGGTTTACGAATAGGTTATAGTTGATAATCTTGAATGCAAAGTGATTGATGGGAGGAGCCTTCCTTTTTACTGGTGTGCAATTGTGATTTACTTGTAAAATAAGGTTTTAGAAAGGAGGACGAGGTCAGACAGTTGAGCAAATCCACCCTTTTCTAATGTCTGAATACTAAACTATCACTAGTTATCGTTATCGCAACTAGTCTCTGACATGAGAACCCCAATAAAAGTTCCGCAATCTTAACAAAATTGCTTCATTACTTCCCACGATTGCCTCGTGAAATCCGGCACGTAATCTGCCTCGATACCCAAACACTTACCCCAAGACTTCTCCACCCCCAAAAGCACCCTGCTAACAAAAAATAAAAATGCCCATCCTATCCGTTAATAATAAGACTGGGCTCCAAGAGGAAATATCAAGAGGGGAAGAAGGAGGAATTCATGAGTGGATAATTAGACAAGGCGTGGTACCAGTCACAAGTATCCTTATTTTCATAGCAAGGAATACATAGAAATCGAATCTGTGGATCAAAGGGAAATGAGTGATTAAAGTTCCGCCTTCTTGCCGCTTTATGTGATTTGGAGAGGAGAAAGAATAGGTACGAGAAACTCAGAATGATTATTTGCTTCAATGTTGTCTTTACATACCAAGGTATTATCTCGAGGAATCCAGCGAGTAAGCCAACAGGTAAGCCAGCAGGTAAGCAAGTAGGTAAGCCAGCATGCGCTGGGTGAGCTAGCGAGTAAACTAACAAAATACAAGCAAGCCAGTAATCCACTAAGTTTTAGGTACCCGACAAATGAACTATGCAAAATCTTGACAAAATGGTCACAGAAATGCATTGTGTATACTGTTTTCGATCTGGATATTCAAAAGTGCAAGGTATTTAATACGTGCAAGGTATACTCGCAAGCTGAAAGCGAAAACAAAAAGTTACAAAACTGAATAATCATAGAATTAGACAAAATTTATTGATTTATTTGGAAGTGCACGAGGCTAATTGAGCCTTTCTATGGCCTTGCAAGTCTTGCTTTGATGGCGTGGGTGTGCGACATTAGCATTTCTTCTCCAAATACACTCGTGAAACAAATACCGAAGCTAGTTCTTCCTGTATTCAACAATGCCCCCGAACATTCTCCTGAACCTAGAACCTTTTTTACCATTCATAACAATTCAGGCTCCACAGCTTTTCCTATTATCTAAACCCTTCACTCAGTTGTTTATCACCATGCTATCTCGTCAAACTCCACAGCTGCAGAGTATTGCTCTTAGTCGCACCACCTCCCACCGCAGTTGTTAAAAACTTCGCTTAATAAAGCTATAGTTGCTCTGCCTATAAGTCTAAGACCAAACCTCCATACCCAAATGCTCAAATTTAGTCTCAATTCTCTCCTAAAGTTTATTTCTACGCTGTCCTTACATCCTATAAAAAGTTTCGTCTCCACAGAAAGCTGGCATGGCTTCAGAAGTACATCGGTTGAGCCGGTCCTCGAGCCCTCATAGCGAGTTGCTAACTTGTACAACTGTTCCAGGGTAATACGATGCCGTCAAACTCGCAGTATCAACGGATACAGCACCGTAAGTGGGTTTTATAAAACTCATGCCAACATCCATCATTTTTCAGGCAGGAAAAGTGCACTAAATGCGACTTCAGAACCGAAGCAAGCTGAGGCTGATTCTTGGTGCTAAGGACAAATAAAATGTTTGACGCAATCATCCGAGTTCATGACATCTCCATTTCTAACATAATTGGTTACATCCAATGAGAGTGTGAGAGTTCCGATAAACTGCGGAAGTCGTAGTGAAGTTCTGAAGTTGGGATTTGGCGGTCTCAAAATCGAATTGGAGTGTTGAATCTTCCCATACTTTAGCGTATGAGTTTTGGAAGCCTGATTTTGAGGGGAAAACACGCTGTATTGTATAGAGAAACAATGGCTCGTAGTGCTGCAGGTAAAGGTGTTGTGTTTACAAAATATGGTCATTTACTATCTCCGCTACCTCATGAATCTCCTCCGTTTTCATTATCTTTGAGATACATTGAGTTTTAACTTTTACCTAGCTTTCCCGACAGCAAAAGGAGCAGAGGGTCTTTGGGGATTCTGGGATTGTTTCTATATTTACAACTAATCCTAAGACGCTCCATTTTCCCTACTCGTTTCGTCTAGGGTAGTATCGGTGGTGAGTACTAGCACTTTCCGTGAATGGTCTTGAATACACCTGAATTGGTCAGAAAGCAAGTAAGCAATACGTTGAGGATTTATCACTTACGAATATCTTTCCGATGAGTAACAAGCAATTCCACATCTCAAAGGTTCATTAGTCGGGCAGAGAAGTTTCCCTTCAATGTTGTCAGAACATACATACTGAGACACAGTAAGACCTAGATACTCTATGAGTTCGTAATAGTTTCACTTACTTCTGATGGATGATAAAATGTCTCGCCGCATGCACTTAAAGGTTCGTTTGTGCTTGCCGCAACGGAGGAAAGATGGAATGCTACTGTAGCAAGAGCGGCACATAAGTTTCTCATTGCGTGGTTATGGCTTGCTGTCTCCTTAGAGCATGTAATCGAATGAAGGGGTTTCAATAAGATTTGAAAACAGCTTCAGAAAGTGTAGATTGAAGAGTTCGACGCTCTGTAGAGGTATTACTCCAGCGTAGCATGTGACTACCTCAGCCAGCTGAATGTAATATAATTACTCTTACTATCAGCCTATAGAAACCGAGGAAGCCTGGTAGAGACCATTAGTAATAGTGCGAACCACGTACTAACACTCTAGCCAACCAATCTTTCAGTTATTTTTACGTTAGTAGCTGCTCAATTCTCAGACACACCTCCCAGCCAAAGTACCTAAGACTCCTCTACACAGCTTAAAAATAATATAAGTTGGCAAGGAAGTTTCATCCCATGCCACCGGAAAACCCAAATTCTCAAGTAAAATCATAAACCACCAACGCCTGACCTCCACCGGCATCCTCCTTAAGCACAATCACAACCTCATCATCAAACCCAACCCAATGTTTCCTCGTAGTAACCTCTTCATCATCCCATTCCGTCCTTCCCAGTCTTTCCGCCATTTCATCCCCTCGCCCTTCCTCTCCTTGCGATTCATTCCCAGCCCTCCGAATCTGGATACTCCGATCCCTCAATCCCTCTCTCTTCTTACTAGAAGAGAAACCGCCCTCCAATGACCACACCCGTAATTCATTACCACGCGTACTAATACTAACCGCCTTGCCCCTCGACGTAATCTCCGCACTCCCAACACTAGAAGTATGACCCCACAACCTCGTCCCCTCTCCTAACTCCAATTTCTCCCTCGTGGAAGTACACAGATACAGACTTAGTGTATTATCCGGGTGCGTAGCCAGGATATAGGGGTGTGAGTAGGAAAGGGATGTTGGGGGTGTGAGGGTTGAAGGTTGGTTAGGTGGTAAGAGAGAGGTGGGTGAGAAAGATGTGAATCCTTGGGGGAGGGCGGATGTGAGACGCGAGGAAGTTATAGTGCCTGATGCGGAGATGTGGAGTTCCTGAAGGCCAATTGTGTATCCTGAGAGGTAGGTTGGCAGGGAGTAGGCTATGCTTGCTATTATTGTTGAAGGGGTCGGGCGGATAGAGAGGGACAAGGGGGGCCAACAGGTGTGTGATTTTAGGGAGGCGAGAAGGTAGGGTTCGGGTCTTGAAGCGGGAATTTGATTTGCTTTAATGGGAGCCTTTGGTTCTATATCGGAAGGTGGTGGTTCTGATAATTCCTCTTTTGTTAAATTTAGTTTTTCTAGTTCATCTTTTGACTTCGTGGTTGGTGTAAATGTATAAAGTGATAAAAGTTGTGAGTCCGTGATAGTAAGCACATAAGGGGATGCAAAAGCAATCGCGCTCAGCATCCCATTACTACTCCTTGGATGTCGATAACCTCGCTCAAATTCTTTCCTTCCAACGTCGAGTCTCCAAGAACCCCATCCACCATCTTCAAATCCAATCGCAATTCCAAGTCCATTCTCCCCGTCGCCCTCGTCGACAGCAACACAAGTCGGCACCCCATCACCATTCAAAGAAAATGTAGCAACAAGCTCTCTCTTCTTCAAATCCCAAGCTCTTAAACCGTCCTCCTTCTCAACAGTAATGACAACTCCTTCCGCAAGTTTAACCAGCATCCCGGGTATAGAAGGACGCTCCCTTACTCGGATTTCTTGCACTTCACAAGAACCTCTACTCCAATTATGTCTTAGTTTATACTGGCCTTTCCAGTTTGTCTTCCCCCCATCTCTTCTATTAACAAGCATCTCTTCGTCTAACCATTTACTTCTGCGGCTTGAGAATCGTATCACATCGGCTGGCGCATTTGATTTTATGCCCGGAATTCTGAGAGCGCGAGGGAGGACAAAACGGGAGTAGTAGAGTGATTTCCATATTTGTGAGTCGGATGTAAGAGTATAGAGTCGGTGGGAAAGGGTTTGGCAAATGAGGAGTGTTTCTATTGGGAGATGGTGGAAGATACGGATTAAGAGTTCCGAGGAGAGGGAAGAGAGATGGTCATTTGGATCTATTATTCGCTTTCGTTTCGCCGGTAGATTTGTGCTGCTCGCACTTGAGCGGCGACGTTTTAGAGGCATTGTTGTAAGGATGTTGTCAAGGTAAAGTTGGGGATAGCCTCATCATGCTGAATGAACAAGGCTGAGATCGCCGGATCGAGACACGTGCCGCCACGCAACCTGTGCCGAGGCTCACAATCCAGCCTCCCCTGAACTTTCGCCTACGAGTAGTGGACTCACCTCAATCAGAGAGGAAACAAACACGACAACACCACGCATTTCCATCACCACCTCAACGCGCACAAATCCAGTCCATACTATTCCTCATCCTGACACTCCTTTCCCGGCTCCCCGGCCTTCGCGCCACCCATCTCCAAAGATGTCGACCTCCAAACCACGCTCCCTTCCCCTCCCCCTCCCCCTCCCCCACGCCCTCACCCTCCCTTCAAAATGGCTCTCATTATACAGCACCTTCATAACGACCCACCAATCCTCAGTAACCCAGATTGAATCCGCGCTTCGCTCCTTAACATACATCATCCCCGGGCGCTTTCGCGACGCAGAACTAGCCTCGGAATCCCTCCATTCTTCCGTCCAACTCCTCTCCATGTACCACGACACCCTCCTCACACGCTCCCTCTCTAAGCTCCCCGGAGTACCTCACCAACAAAGTCCCCATAACCGATACACAAAGTTTTGGATTCAGAAAAGTAAATTCTACAGAAGGGTGGCGACAATATTAGCAATAGTACAATACACCGAACTCCTCTGGGAAATGACCGCGAAACGAAAGGGACAAAAAATCCGCTGGCGCATCGTAGTTCTACTAGAAGTAACAAAAGCAATTTGTCGCCTCTTCCTCCTCAAGATCACAAATTCTCGGCCCCTCGTTTCTCCCGCATTGCCAGAGCGAGAGCTCATCCCCGAAGAAGAGCGGCCCGAGGAGCAAGAAGATGAAGAGGCATTCCTAGAAGCGGAATTAGAAGGACGGCCTCATCCCCAAATCCAGGGGAAGGATTACAAAATGCCTCGCACAGGACTTTCTCTCCCTTCTCTGCCGAACCCAAGCGATATATCCTCCTACCTCCTCTCCAAGGTTTTGACAGCAGACGACATCAAAGCGCCCTCCACCCTCTTAAACAAACTCCAAGGCTCGGCCCAGCTCGCGGAAATCTTACATATCCTACAACCAGTAATCTACGCTATTGCCATGTCCCGATCGAAAGATAAGAAGAATTGGCAACCCTGGCTTTTAGGGTTGAGCATTGAATACGCGGCTCGGCAGTTACGAAAAGATGGATTAAGGACTACTGCGTTGGAGAGGGAGCAATGGAATAAGAGAGGCTGGGCGATGGGATGGTGGGCTATGAGGGGGGCGTTTTATGAGAATGTTACAAAGGGATTTTTGCATAGGACGAGTGAACGGTTACCAGGCTTGGTTAGCGGGATTTTGGATGATTATTTGTATTTGTGGGATGGGTATTATTTTAGTAGTAGCTCGAATTGAGATTTAATGAACATTTGTTTAGCAAACGTTGGGCGTTTTAGTTCTGTTGGGTCAGAGTTTTTATTTTATTTCACAAGCATATTGGACTTACTTCAGTCCAACTCCCCTGCACTGACAATATTTTATCCCACGTCGTTCCAACATCATTCAGCAGATTAATTTCTACACTTGAAGATCTTTTGACTCACTCGTCAACTAGCAGCTTTGCTCGCAGTTCACCTGTGGATTACTCGTGGCTTACTCGCAACTTTCTTCCTCTCTCGTTACAGCTTAGACTCTTCTCTCATATTTTCCAGCTTACTTTCTCTAGTCCACTAGCTCAATCGCCGAATGTATGGGTGTTCCACGAGCAATTCGTAGCTCACCCAATCTCAAAATAGGGGGTTTCGGCTAAAAATGTAAGGTCACAGATAAGCTAAAGTATTATGGGTAATCCATCAATTTTTTTTAGACAGTGAATAAATTCAGTAGGCAACTGATACAATTAATCAACGACCACATTGCGCTCTAGAAATCACATTCCATTCTCATCTAAGCATATGCCATGTCTTCTTCTTCCACGTGGCAAGTATGAACTCAGGGCATCTCGCAGGCTTGTCATACTATGGTCTCCTTCCTTCATAATTCTCCAGCCTTTGACGGTGACCTGATCAGAAATAAATGAAAAAGCTGAGAACATATAACATTGGCACCCAACAATCACTACAGGTCCCACAATCGAGAGTACTGCGAGTCCAGAAGATGTTCTCTGAGACCTTGCAAAAGAGACAGATAAAACAAAAACAAGTTGGAAAACACACCTGCAATTTCAACAAAAGGAAATGTACAGGTCTTGTTTTAATAGATGTACACCACGAAAATTCCTGCTAAACTAAGAGAAATGAGTAAGTCAATGCATCGCATTCAACCTACCTTTGAGACTATAATTCATTACAGGAAATCTTAATACACAAACATAATTAAAGGATTCAAGATGACAACTATGCTATGAAAAGCAGAGAGCACGAAAAAATACGACGACCCGTCGACTTGATATTACAACCCCCCAATCCGAGAAAACGACACATCAGCAGGCCCGCAGGCCATCCCATCCCCTCCACATATATCTTCACAACCCTCTAAAAGAACGATTTCTTTCTATGTGGTATTTATCTAAACGTCTATTACTCATCTCAAAGGACGGATCGTGTACGTTTGGGTATCTTATAATTGACGGAATTTAGTTGGTTGGCTTGAGAGTCATTGGTGTGGTGGTCTCGGCGAATGGTACACCAAGTTCGAAAAGTTTGACGATGACAGCGGAGAAATCCTTGAAGAAGAGATCGTTGTCCTTGGCGTATTTTTCGACCCATTGTTTAAAGGCCTTGTCGGATACAAGAGCCATATCAGTAGGAAGCATCATAAGGGACTTGGTCTTCTTATCCTCGAGCTATTGAATTTGTTAGCAATTATTAAATTAGGAGAATATTTTTGGATAACATACTTGCTTAGGACCCTTCCAGCTCTTCCATTGCCATTTCTCGTTCAAGAGTAACTTGTAGTAATCGTTGGTGACAACGGTTGGAGAGAATGTCCATGGTCCCTCGAATCCACTGCGAGTGGTATGGCAACGACCCAAAGCGTGAGCCCCAGAAAGAGCAACAATCTCCTGGTCATTGAAACCCATTCGGTAGAAGATATCTCTCAGGTGCTTGTTACCTTGGGTGGCATCTGGGAGACGTCCATCCGGTGTGCAAGCAGCAATATCCTTGTCCTTTCGTCCTGGTCGGTATGGAATTTGGGGACCCATCATCTCTTGGATGGCACAGACACCAGCGAGAATCCAGAGATCGGAGTAGCTGATCCATGGGTTGGCCTCTATTCCAATTGTTAATTGCTATCGCTGGCAGACACATGAGAGTGGACTTACGCTTAATTGGCTCAAGGAAGTCCCGAGCAGCAACCAAACCTGCGTTGGCACCGTGGTCACCCTCTGGCGCGAATCTCATGGTTGCACCGTCGCTACCTCCCGTTCCAGTCTCCTTGTCATAGGTGCCGCTGCAATGCCATGCCAATCGAACTAAGACTGGGCCGTAGCTTCCATCATCGTAATCGTCCTTCTCCTCCAATCGTGCAGCGATTTGGTCGTAAACCTTTTGGTAATCCTCCTGCTTTGGCTCGAAGATACCCTTGGTCTCGCCCGAGGAACCTGAAAGCAGAGAGCCGTTGCCGTAGAAGTAAAAGCCGGCACCACCTGCGAGAGCAAGGGCGCCGATTCCAATGAAGAGACCGGAGGACGATTTGGCGGCAGGCTCAGAGGCGTATCCTCGTCGCGATTGTTGGCGGAAAGTCTGGCGAGGGAGGGCAAAGGCCTTGCTGCGAGTTGAGGTTCGTAGGGCAGAGGTGGAGGGCGTGGACTTGACTGCCGCGCGGGCGAAGGTTCTGGTGGCGGACATTGTGAGGGATGAAATGAGGGTGTTGTGTTGATCGACTAATTGGATGGTGTGAGATGGGTTGAGAGATCTAGAAGAAGAGATCTAAGTCTCGTGGGAGTTGAGTGTATGAGAGAAATGGGAGAGAAATAGAAATGAGGGAGATGTTGACACCCTGGCAGAAAAGATGGTTCGAGAAAGAAATTCTTTGGAGTGTGAGACTCGAACTTTGAGGTGTATCGGATTATTTAGCTGTATCGAGCGAGCGAGCCTACGCGGAAAGCTCCGACAACGAGCCGATGGGAGCTACGGGAGTTTAAGAAATCCACCTCGGCCAGGAGTGGAAACCAATCAGAGCGATGCAGATGACGAGCGAGTAATGGACAAGGATGGTGAGGTGCGATCTAGCAACCGTTGACTAGAGTGGATGCTGACAAATTCATCGTTTGGGAGCATTTAAATAACAACTGTGGTGAGATCATGGATTTTTTTTCAATCGGCTATGACTTGATCCCATGTAAAGGCTGGTAAGACAAAGGCAAGATCGATCTCTACGTTATAGTGGGTTTGCAGTTCAAATGCAGGGCAAAGTTGAGTCAACAAGCTAATTGGTCATCTTTTTAAGGGGTTTGTTGACTGGCTCAAATCCCGGAACACGCCCCGCTCCGAACCTCGTCGGCTTCTGATGCCGGTGAAATGGCTCCCGGTGAAATGGCTCCCGATGGACCCTTAGTAGGTAGTCTATTATGAGAAGATGCGTAGAAGTTCTTATTATATTTGTGCTGTGATGCAGGCGCTAGCAATGGTGTTGAGAAAAGTAATACCAAGAATGGTGGCCTTTTTCCCGAATGTTGAATTGGTTGTTTAGCCTGCCGAAAGATCAGGACATGAATCCCTTCTTTTAACAAGACGAACTCCCATGGTATTCTTAAAGGCTGTCGAGCAAGTAGCGTACAAACCTCAACTTGCAAAAAATATATAAATAATTTGGCTGGAATTTGTTGTTACGAGTATTACAATATAATAAACACAACTGTTCTAGACACAACCTTTTATCATAGATGTATAATCATAGCTTATAAAACGCCCCTGATTTATCTTCGGAAAATTAGTACAAGTTATAGAGGTATGCTTTTTTCAAGTATTCTAGTTCAGTACATATTATCAAGTTACGTTCCGGCTGGATAAACTATCATTATCATTATCCAAGTTGGATATTATATTAGTTATACCCGACCCGAGCTAGTTTCCCGTGAGGCCACCCGGATGGTGGTGTCCTACCCAGCGTACTTTCACGTTCAAAAAACCGCAGCAAAATTATCTACAAGTATCTCTTATCTCAAACTCACGCCACAACTTCTCATATTGTGACAGCATTGAAGTTTTCCTGCCAACCCCGCTTTCAATTGCGACAATAATGGAAGATTAATTGCCGGCGATATCTCGGACCACTTTACTGTAACATAAACATAGCGAATAGATCAGATAGTGAAAAACGTACCTAGGTAGGAGTCCTGGCCTAACTAACATAGCAACACTTTGGAATAAGCTACAGCCACGAAAAACAAAGTAAACCACCTAATTTTGAAATTGTACCACGCTTCTTATTTGCATGGTTTTCAAAACAGTAGGTATTTTGCCTCATCAGTTTCTTTCATTGCATCATCCTTTCATACCTAGAAAGTAGCTAGTTTTATCTAACTGGCATCAAAAAGATGAACTTCCTGCTAGAGATCGATTTAATGCGACCAATCCACTATCATTCACTCGTATTCCACCAATCAAATCAATCCATCCAGCCCCAGAACAAATAAACGCTAGTGTGAAAATGCAAAATGCCACACAATTATACCTGAAACGCCATTTTGTCGGATGCAAATAGTAAAGAAGTGCCTTAAACATTCAACTCAACAACCTTGCTGGCGTCAATGTGCTTTTGGAATGGCTCAAGTGCCTTCTCGACTTCTCCTCCCTTTCCACAGAATCGGGTGACTTGCTCGGGGCAACGACCGATAAAGTTCTTTGGGTCAAGCATGCTGTCGATTTCGGACCAGACGGGCTGTGAGAAATTTCGTTAGCGTTTGCTTGCAAAAGCGAAAACACCAGACCAGAACTGGGAGTTGGGGCGGGAGGAGGACCTAGAAGCTGGGAAGGAGGAGGGTACTTACCTGGAAGAAATCGGTCTTCTTGATGCGCTCAATCAAATCGTTCTTTCCACCTTGCTTCTTGACGACATCACTAGCTTGGTGGGACAGAACACGGATCTCCTCTGTATATGGTTAGGATCCCAAGTGGTGATGAGAAGGGGAAGGCAACGTACCATGGGCATCTTGTCGGGACTTGCCGAGGGCGACGAGCTTCATTATGACGTTCTCGGTAGCCATAAATGGGAGTTCTATTCCATGTTAGTGTTTGAATCGGCCAAATTGGAGGAATAGAAGTCATTGCCAGGGAAGATATCAAAGAATGGCTCTCAATTCTTCGAAATCATCTGAGACATTAGAGACACAGTGAGGGGTCCTGAAACATACCTTCCATAACAGCTGAGTGGATTCGGGCAGGGTAGACGACTAGACCACTGACGACGTTGTCCAAAGTCATGCAAATAGCATCGGCACTCAAAAACATCTCCGGGATCATAATGCGACGGATAGCAGAGTCATCGAGAGTTCTTTCCATCCACTATAAAAGAAGTGAGATTAGAATGTACTCAGCAGCTGGTTATGAGGTTTACTTACTTGGGCAGCGAAGGTGTCCGAGGCGATCTTGTTTTCATTGGCAAGGAAGCGACCCAAGCCAGCAATTCTCTCACAGCGCATAGGATTACGCTTGTATGCCATTGCGGAAGATCCAATTTGATCCTTCTCGAAAGGCTCCTCCAACTCCTTTCGGTTTGCCAAGTGACTAGAGACAGCAGTTAGCTAAGTAGAAAAAACCAAGACCGTGCCAGTAAATGCTTACCGGATATCACTGGTGATCTTCTGAACGGTAGCACCAAGAGCAGCAAGGGCATTGGCGACTCTCAAATCGACCTTACGGGTATAGGTTTGAGTTGAGATGGAGTAGCAAGATGGGAATCCAGCCTTGGCGCAGAGAAACTCATTCAATTTGTCAATCTTCTCACCATCCCCGTGGAAGATCTCCATGAATGAAGCTTGGGTTCCGGTTGTGCCCTGAGCACCACGGAAACGCAAGTCGGCGCGGACGCGAGAGATATCCTCCAAGTCCATTAGGAGATCTTGGGTCCATTGAGCAGCCCGACGACCAACGGTGATGAGCTGAGCAGGTTGGTAGTGCTGAGATGGAGGTTAGCGAGTATTTAAAGGGGGGCAGGGGTTGTGATATGTACATACAGTGAAGCCAAGGGTTGGCATGTCCTTGTACTCAACTGCGAATGCTGCCAGCTTGGAAATAACCGTGGCTAACTTGGGAAGCTGTTTCAATTGGTTAGCAATGTCAACAAAGATTTTATAGTTTTAGCATTAAGTTGAGCTGCAGTGATTAAGTCTGCCAAATGTCGGCCTTACTTTCAATGCAGGTCTTGATGTGAAAATAAGGCTTGAAACCACTTACCAACAAATCAAGACCATCCTTCATGAAGATCAATTCAGCATTGTCAGTGACATAGCAAGAAGTCGCACCCCAATGAATGATACCAGCCGCAGCAGGAGCAGCTTGACCAAAAGCGTGAACATGTGCCATAACATCGTGACGTCTCTTCTTCTCCTCCTCAGCAGCGACCTTGAAGTCATCATCTGTCATGTATAGGTTTGCCTTCATCTGCGCAATAGCCTCCTCAGAGATGTCTAATCCAAGCTCCTTCTCTCCCTCTGCGAGCCAGACCCAGAGTTGTCGCCAGGTGCCAGATCGGTTGCGATTGGAGAAGATGGTCTTCATTTCTGCGCCTATTAAATCAATTGTAAGCCAAGTGCCATTGTAGAGGTGAGGTGAAGCTGAGAGTGAACAAGGTACAAAATTGGCCAACCAGCGCTATTAAGGACCTTTCTCTTGGTCTTTGCAAGGGTAGATCGGACGTGAACTAATATAAAAGGAGTTCAAAGCTACTTACTAGAATAGCGGGACGCCAAAGGCGATTGGTAGGTGTCATTGGCAGACATGGTGAGAGCAAGTTATGTTTTATGGTGTCGAAGGTTGTACAGAAAGTGGTGTCAGGGAAGTTTGAGGGGACCGAGATCGCGGGGAGAGTAAAATTATTCTGCCAACCCACCTTCGCGGGGTGTGGCCTCAAAGGGATAATCTGCTTAGGCGGTGAACATCGGGCCGGTTTTAGTACACTACAGCCCTAAAATCGGCTTCACATTAGGTAGTTATCCACTAGCCCTTCTTGATTAGTAAATAGTAAGCAACTTACTAGAGAGAGGCGACTTGACAAAGTTACATCACATTTCCAAACATGAGACCCTCTCAACACTAACAAATTTTAATCCTCCCCAGAAATCGCATAAAGAAGAGAGTAAACTTTCCCTTCTAGATATTCAAATAAAATAATACGTTATGAAAGTACCCCTCATCCCCTCTCCTAGGAAACATGGGGACAACCGAGCCTTGCAGAGATTCACGGAAATGATATAAGAGACGGCGAGTTTCCTTGAATACCCTCGTGACCAAATTTCGTACAGATTGTATGCACCTCGGAAAACGACATCCATTCTGCCAGAATGTTTGAGAGAATCGTGTACAATAGTCCCACTTGTGTGAGAGCTTCCAGGGCAATGTATAAGGAGAGAGTACTGCGCTGGACTTATTTGCCCTTCCCTTAGCATGTTGCTTCTTGCAAACAGACGCGCAGCAGGAAAAACTAGCTTGGTGTTTGATAAAGAATTTGGACAAGCTGCATAGCTTCCTTCACATGAGCATTCGCCGTACATTTCTTTGCTAACCAGTGTTTGTTTTCTTGCATGAGATCAAAGGTTCATTGACTAAGGAGCAAAACTAGATAAACCCATGGCTTCCCCAAAAGCTACCCACAAGTCATCTCTCATGTCCCACAAATCATGGGGATCCAAGCGACTGTCCGCAGAAGCCGTCACACAAAAACGAAAGTCAACCACGGTAAACACCTCGAGCAGCATGTCCAAGAGTCATGGCTCTGACAAGGAAAAGTTCGACGACACTATTCCCCTCCAGCAGATCAATCTTCAAAGGTATCAGCTCCGCTTGCCAGGTGAGTCCCCGGTTTCCAGATCACACTTTCATCTTCTGCGTGTTTCTGCGCACCAATTCTATAGTCTTTCTCAAAAAAGTTAAACTGACTCCGAAAACTTGAGAATAGGTGGGTGGGGGTTTGAAGAATTGTCACCTTTCCCAGTCCTAGTCCAAGTACCCCGCGCACCCAGTGTTACCCAGCAACCAGTTAAGAATCAAGCACTGGGCCGAACTGCACAACGAATCCAACCAATGTACACCCCAGAGGAATGTTCCCAATGGCGGAGAGAGATCCCTTCCTTGAAGCATGCCATGGGTGTATTGCATCGGGAAATAGACAATGCTATAGCATTCTACAAAAGTTTCAAGGACGGGTTCGACACGGAAACTCATGAGCTCAAATCCTACATGCCGAAGGATAAGCTCGATGATATCTGGACAGAGAGAGTCCACGAGAAATGCCAGGTAGAGCAACCTGACCCCAGCGCATTTAGCAATACCGAGGCATCCCAGGACAACGAACCTCCAGCTCATCAACCAAAATGTTGGAAGGGATTTGTGGACACGCAAAGAAATGTCATTCGCTCCGCCGACGAGGTCCTCGACTCCTTGGACCTCTCGAGGAAGAGGGCGGCCGATCACAGCAGTCAGATCCATACTATTCCAGCAAAGCACTTCAGAGAAAAGGTTTCCTTTGCGATTGAGCAGGCAAAGGAGCTCATGGAACTGGCCATGTTATCACCCGACGCATGCGCGGCACTATCGCGAGAATTGGAATCTCTGAAAGAGTTGGTCAACCCCCGAAGTGAGACGCTGAAAGAGTTGTACAAATCCAGAGGTTTGGAGGACGAAAGCTGGAGTACGGTCGCGCAGGGGGTGGTTCGACCTAACTTTTGTTGGAAGAACCGATGTGAGACGAGAGGTTAGACATGCGAGAGAAAAATGAAGTCGATTGTGCAATGCTCTATGGGGTTCGAGTTGGGATGGACGAGAAGGTGGTGGACAGAGAAATGTGTTTCTAGTGTCGTTGAGTCACAACCCACAATTAGCAGTATCCCTTCTCACAATGCGAACAAAATTCAAGTCCTTACCTGTGAAAGAAAATGGGTGAAGCGTCGTCCTCAACAGAGTAATCGGAATCGAATTGTACCTGTCCCAGGGCCACGAGTGACCAAAGAACTAGCACGCCGCGTATTGCACTTAAGTGTCGTGCCGTAGCACACACAATCTTCGCAATGGCCCTCCCATAGGAACACGCTCACCGACTTGTCCCCGCAAGCAGGTATGTAGCAGGTGACGCGCCCTGCTTTTCTGATGCCAATTGCAGACGTAAGATTACGCCGAACCCTCGCGGGCAGACCTATCACTCTGCCTTTTTGAGGGGTCGAGGAGGAAGGTGAATTGAAGAGTACTCCGAATTTCTCATATGCATAAGAGGTCATCGTGGTGCGAGCACCGTGATGTGACGAGTCGCGACCCCGAGGGATCGAGCGACAGATCTGTTTGTAGCATAGAAACGCAGCGTTGAAGAGGACGACGCTTGGGGGGGGGGAAGGGAAGGAGAGGAAGAAAAAGTTCAGATGGAGAAGCTCAAATACACAGCTTGCGGCCAGAGGTGCGCGCTTTGAGCTCTAGCTGCTCATAGCTCACGACACGTGATGAGGGGTCGTCAAGATGTCACGGGGTCGTGTAATTCCGTTTCCGAAGGGGCAAGCCACAGGACTCAGTGTATAGCCACAACAGCAGGTCGCGTACCTGCGTTAGTTCGAGTGCAGCAGCGAATGAGAACGGGCGAAGGAGGAAGGGCCGACGACCTACTGTAGCAAGGAAGATTATCCGTTGGAAGCGGCGAGATTGATATCCGGGGGAAAGAAGGCAAGCGAGGCAATGCCTGGTTGGATTCGCTCTCACCGGGCGCGATAAGGGGGATTCCCTTTTGAGTTGAAACTTGGCTCCCGTTCCATTTCTACACCACGGGCACCTCACCACCTCCCCTCCTTCAACCTTCAATTGCTCAACCCTCTCGTCGCTCTCTTGTTAGTTTCAATTGAATTCTTTTAGTACCTTCGTACGCGTTCTCTCCCTACCTGCGTCTACGTTACCCATCCATTGATTTACGTGGTGTTTGGCTCTCGCAGGTCGATTGGCGCATAACCTCACAAACCTCCCGGTCGTGCCCAGGTGCCTCCTCGCCCTCCTCGCCCTTCGCCCCATCCGAACATCTGCGACAGTGGAGCTCCTCGACCACCGCCAACACCCTGAGCGATCAAACCTTCTCCTATTGTGGTCGTCGCGCATTACCGTACTTATCCACTCGTTACTCCGTACCTCTCACCAACACCACAGTAGTTGCGATTCACCGTCAGCACTTTCGTCGATCAGCTTCACAATAAGACGAGAGCCTCATCACCCCAGCGAACAATGCAAAGCCGAGCCTGACAATAGCAAAAGCGGATTCGATTCCATCCATCGTAGCCGCGCTCGCTCTGCACAACTTCGGCCGCCCGTGCCATCATCATCTACCTCCCGTCGTCAAGCCCACGCTCCTTTCGCGCTTGCTTCCTCTCTCACAATCCTTGACCACCACCACACCAAATCCTTCACCATCACCACCTCATAACATCCACGCAGTCGACATCCCGCAGGCGGAGAGAACGACTTGTGTTGGCTTCTAACATTACATTCAATTCTCACTTCATACCACTGAGGCGTCTTCCCTCATTCTTTTCTTTACGCCAGGAGCTTACGGCAGGGCCACCAACTTTTTATCTACTTTAATATAACACTTTCTTCTCGTCGCTATGGGTTGTTCAGGAAGAGACAAGGAGGAGGATCTCCGCCCTGAGCAAAAATGGGACTTCATAGTGAGTGGCTGCTTCCAATGGGCAATGGGAAGGGATGGTATGGGTACTAATGAATGGTGATGGTAGAGTTTGAACGATTTCAAAAACACCAGCTGCTTCGGTCCAATCGCGTACGGATATCTTTGTATCTCTCTACTCATCTCGGTGGCAGTTTACGGCGTCGATACCTTTACCGCAGTCAATCTTCTCGCTTTCAACGAATGGTCGGGACAGGTTAAACCAAAGATCGATTTTGATATTGGAAAATGGATTTTCTCTGGCTGTATTATTCTATCATGGCTCAACGTCGCCTACGAACATATTCGGGCCATGCGAGTGATGAAGAGGGGTGCCGTCGCGGAAAGTTTCTTGGATTCTCTCGCTGTTCGCCTGCAATGTATTCGATGGGGGAAGGGCCGTGGATACAAACGTTTCTTGGTTTTCGCTGAGTTGACCAAGAGTAAAAAGGGAGCGGAATATGTTGCACTTTTTACATATTTCTCTTTCCAAGGTGAGCAGATTCCAAATGCTTTGTCGGGTATTAACTAACATCGGAATAGCCTGGGTACGAATCATCTTCTGCCAAGGACCACGTCAAGTCATTAACGCCGTTACCTTGTATGCCGTTTTCCAGGCCAATTTTGAAGCTAAGAGTGATGCTGGTTCGACATTGACAACTTTCTTCCGAAACATTGGACATCTCGCCGAGCAGAGCAACCAACAAGCACTCGTTCTTTCTGGGATGATCTTCACCCTGGTTATTTGGGTGTTTGGTGTTCTCTCTATGATACTTGCTTGTTTGTTCTACGTCTTTTTCCTTTGGCATTATATTCCCAACCGAGACGGGGGCCTATCGGGATATTGTAAACGTAAAGTCGACAAACGTCTATCGTCTATCGTGTCCGTAAAGGTCAACAAGGCAATCGAAGATGAAGAACGCCGGAGACAACGAGGAGATGCCAAAAATGGAGGCAAGGGTGCAGAGGTCACTATCGGCCGCCAGGCAACCTTGCCAACACTCTTCGATGTCAAGGGAGACGACAAGCTTCCAAATATGCCACTGCAACGCAACGATACAATGACAACCCTGCCACTTTACACCTCGAGACCTGGAACCCCATCGAGTCAGCAACCTCCTCTTCCGTCTTTCGAGCTCAACGAATTGGATCAGCGTCGTCCTTTCCCTCAACGAAATGCAACCAATTCCTCAGCAACAAGTTATGCATCTAATGCTCCATTGATTGGTAACGCGCAAGGGATGAGCAATGGACGAAATTCGCCGGCACCATCACTACCACCTCTGGAAACGAATGCATATCCCGGACAACCTCCTAGATCAATGACCTCGAACACGCACAGAAGCAACTGGAGCGGTGGATCTGGAGGAAGCCAAGTTGGAATGCAACAACCACCAAGAATGCCAAGTGCAATCGGCGATAGAGCATATACTCAAAGTCCAGTCTCCTATACTGATGGCAGAGGTACCCCCATGAGTCAATCAAGCTTGGATACCTTCGGCCGCCCGATTCCGCGAGCAGTTAACGATTTGCGATCAAACACACCGATGGGACCAGCTCCATCGATGGGTCGAAGAACACCATTCGATCCAAATACTGGACGATCATCTCCTGCGCCATCCGAGTATGGTCGTGGACCTCCGGCGGCAGGTCCCAATGGCACATACCAGTCATTCAATCCCAACATAAACCCTAGCATGCCCAACCCAAACATGCGTAGTGCCTCTGCCGCGCCAACTTCAAATCCAGGATATGGCCCAGTTCCTCAGCGTAACATGACTGCGCCAGTCGACTATTTTGGAAATGCTGGACCACAACGACCTGGCACTTCCAACAGCCAGATTAACGCTGTACAACAGATTAGCAGGCTTGCTAGTCCAGCGCCCTACAATAACGGCGGGACTCCCGGCTTTGGGCCGATGAGTGCGAATAGTCCCGGATATCGAAGGAGTTAGGAAATGTACATATGAGAAAAGGAAACCCCTTGTATATTTAGGGATGAATTGGAGGGACCGGACCCCTTTTTATGATACGACATGATTATGGCGTACGCGCTTTGGCGAATACCTCCTCACTATCACTACAAAACCACTTTTCCTTGATTTTTTTTCAGATGTTGTACCTTAGGAGAATACCCTTGAGCGTTTTTGCTTGATTTTTCGTTTTTTGCTTTTTTGTTCACGAGGCATGGCTTGTTGTAAATATCGACGTATTTTACATAAATGGTGGTAGGATAGATTAGATTCTGGGGTGGCAAAACTTTGATACGTAGTCTCTCTAATTTTGGAGGGCGAATTTTAAGAGATAAATTTGAGAAAAACTTCATTTTTTCTGAAACTTGTCTTCTCTGATCTTGATATTTGATGTTTTTCGTATTGTGAAACTTGTATTCTCACGGTCAGGTTGTCCTTTGAGGTTGTTTCCTCTACGAGTGCAGAGGTGTGGGGATATGGTTTGACGCATGCTTGGTTGAATTGACTTGACTTTTTCTTTCCGAAAAATGGGTGTTGTTTTTTTAATTTGCTTCATTTTGAGTGTGTTAGGGCTCCTTAGGCTAGGAGGTTGGGAATCATGGATTTGCTTGGTTACCAGGTAGTTCAATCCGCTCTTCCTTTCTTATTTATTTTTGTAACTAATCAGGGTAATTGGCCTTTCGCCTCTCTCGGGTTTATGGAATTGGAATGGGAGGGAGGGGGAGAACAAGAGGTTTAGCAAAGGTAGTTGCACGATTTCAACCGAGTACTTGTCAGGAGTTTGAACTTGACAAGAGTTCTTGAAATTCAACAGAGAGACGTTGATTTCGACGTCCCATACAAGTAATCCTGGTACGGTGGTGTTCTTTTGGGCTTTGTTCGATTCGAATCTCAAGCCTACTTTTCCTTACTGTCTTTTTTTCGCCACCAAAGTTGCACGAGGTGGTCTATCTGAGAGCATAATGTAGGCCCCCTCTTTTTAAGTTTGCTGCTGGAGAACTATAGTTCATCTATAAATAGTTATTAAAAATGGAATTAAACTTTTAAGTGTTGCCTATAAATAGCCACTGAAACGAAAGATCCGTTCTATTAAATTAACCAAGTGTCACTTTGAGTAAATGTATTCCTCTCTAGGGAGTTATAATTAAATGAGTGGAGATAGATTATATCATCCTAGGGTGTTGATAGATGTAAAGCCTCCATGACCATCGAATGTATTTTCAACGACGCTGTCCCCTTTCACAAGTAAACTTCTCAGGGGCTGGACAGTTGCAATACAACCGAAAAGAGATATAACATCGAGAGCATCTGACTTAGTAGATGAAGAAAAACTCCGAAACGAGACTTCTATATCTCTACCATAAAATGGGACTTCACATCACTAACTCCTAGATCTCTAGCTAAAAATCGTAGACATCAACTTAACAATCCAACATGGCAAAATTCCACCACCACATGCGCCCCCCGCCTCTCCTCAACACCAATTTTATCTTCCTCCCTCAACCCTCCTTATCACTTCTTTCCTCACTCCTCAATCTCATTCCCACACAAGAAAACCTCCAAAACCACCAACCCCTATCCCCCCAAATAAAACTCCAGCCCCGTAAAAGAAAAATAGAAAGATCACAAAATAATACACCCTCCCTCCCGTACCTCTTTCCCATCCTTCCCAATCTTTTTCCGTCGCCCACTCTTGCGATGCACGTAATGATGATGATGCTTCCGCTCCTCTTTCTTTACTAGTTGCGCCTCGTCGAAGGCGGAGTATGTGCTGTTGTCTTTGCGGATGATCTGGCGGCAGAGGTCGATGAAGACTTCGTCTACGTTTGCTTTGAGAGGTGTTAGAGAAGCGAAAGAGCAGGGGGGGTTGTATAGAGGGAGAGGCATAAAATAGGAGGTGTTGTTGAGAAATGGAAAAAGAGCTGAGAAAACAAGCATACCCCTCCTCCTAGCACTCGTCTCATAATAAGGTGCGTTTCCCCAGCTCTGAGAGACACTAAAAGCCTTGCTCCGACTTACTATCCGATCTTCTTCTAGATCGGATTTATTGCCTACAATAACGATAGGAACATTGTCGTCATCTTTTATCCGGATGATTTGTTCCCGTAACTCAGCGAGTTCGTACAAACTACTCTGGGAGGTGATGGAGAAGACGAGCAGGAATCCTTGGCCTGTTTTCATGTATAGTTCTCTGAGAAAGGGTTAGAATAGAATAGAGTGGGAAGGTGGAAGGAGAGCGTACCTCATCGCAGCTATTCAAAAATCAGTATGTCGTCACGTGATTGACCTCGAGAGTTCGATGGCGGGGAAAGGCAAAACCCTGGGTCAGAATAAACTTACTAAACTGTTCAGTCCCCGCAGTATCCAAGCTATCAAATCCGTAAGTTATGGATCCAAGTGGTAACAAACATCTCCAGCTCTTGGAACCTACATCTCAAGCATGCATTGGCGGCCCTACTCTATGTCAGTCCGGTGGCCGAGACGGGGAAACGAGGGGTCGTCTAAAACTCAACTCATAAAAGGGAAAATACTCACATCGACATCAATCTGTTTTCGATAGGAATCCTCAATTGTAGGATCGTAACTTTCTATCCATACATTTTGGACGAATTGCGCTATCAGAATTAGTTCAGGTAAGTCGGGTGTACCAGTACAAGGAGAAATGGAAGCCTCACCAGTGAGGCAGCTCTTGCCAACACCACCTAAAGGAAATTGTCAGCCAGGAAGCTGCGAGCGAGGAGCGCCCCCCTTCGAAGGAAGAAAAAAAGACACGCACCAGCGCCCAGAACGACAATGTTAAAGTCTCTCCTGTGTACTCGTCACCCCATGTTAGCAAACGAGTCCCAGTCCCGGTCCCACACCACCAGAAAGTCAGAGTCAAAGTATACAAGTAGGTTTATAAATAAATAAAAAAAGACACGAGAGGCGATCGGATGAGAGAAGAGAGTTCATCACGAACCTTTGCGATATCCTCGATTTCGACATTGTGAGGTGATAAAAAGGGAGGTCGTGATGGCCGTTCTCGAAATTTCACTTGGTCTTCCCCTATTTTCTGCGTTGCGATAGCGCTCACAACCAACAACCTGAACTGCCCCGGTCTTTTCAACACGCCTCCTCCAATGCCCCAAGTCGACAAGACGGTAACAGGCTTGGTCGGTCAATCACCTCGTCCCACCGTTGGGATGAGGAATTGGTCGTCTGGATTCGCGCTGGTGGTACATGTGTAGGAAAATACAAAGTTCTCGTAGACGGGAGTCTCCTAGGTTCCAGAATCAAGAGGAATAAAAAAACAAAAAAAGGCAGGTGTACCTAGTGCAGCAGTGCAGTGCAGCCCAGCCAGCATATGATATGCCAAAGAAAGCGCAATCAATGCACTGCACGGCTTCCCCTCGCTCGAGTCGCTCAACGACCCTTTCGCTTTAGGTTCGCCCTCTTTTTTTTCTTCCTCCTAGGTTAAAAAAAAACAAGTGGAGGTCGGGTGTTGGTGTGGAGCTGCTAGCTGGACTAACCTAGTCCTAGTCCTAGTCTCCCGGGATGAGATCCGTCGTCAACAGCTTGCTCGCAGGTGTATGAGTACGGACAACAAGTAGGATGATCTGCTTGGGGTTGCCCTGCCCGCTGGGAATTTGAGTTGCGCCTTGTTACTCGTAGACGTCGACCGCCAATTCGTCACGAGGTCGTCGTCTATGATTCGGGACTTTTGATGAATTCGGAGCTTTGAGTATCTTTCCCAATGTCGATCGCAAGTGGTGATGGGAGACGGAATATTGCTGCCCAAGTGGACTCTCATGTCCCAAGGCCGTGGGTAAAGAGAGAATATGCTCAACTCGCTCCCAGAGGAGGGGGATGGGAGAAAAGATATAAATTTTGGAAACCAGGCGAGATCATTTTCGGACCAGAGTAGAGACGCACGTATACGTAAGGGGATGTAAGGGGGGTATGTAAGTGTATACGTGTATGTAAGTAAGTCGGTTTTGAAGGAGAGGAAAAGTTCTGTAGTAAGCAAGCAAGCTTACGGCGAGAGTGTCTGTCTAGACCTGGTTCATCAGAATGTACCTGCGTTTACAAATCCCGTCTCCATTATTAGCACTCGCTTCGCATCTATTACTTATAATCTTCATTGCCCGGCTCGGTCCCCGATGAGAAGTCCAATCAAGTTCAAGTCTGGTTTGATATTGTCGCAGGTGCGAAATGCACTCGCCTAATATCCTCAGCTCGAGACAAAATCTTCAACACCGCCTTGATGACCACGATTCCCGCCAAGTGCAACCTATCAGGTCAGATAAACAATACGCCTTTTTTCTAAGGGTTTTTTCTCTCCGACTCAGACATCTCGAACCGAAAGCCAACTGTGTCCAACTCAACGCCACATCCTTTCCCTCCCGTCTCAATGGGCAATTCCAACATGACGGGCGTGTAAAGCCCAGAAGCCACACTGCGGTCAATACATCATCACAGCGGGTCTCTCTTTCCCGGCACTTAAGAACCTGGAAATGAAAAACCACTAACTGAATAAGAAAGAACGAATGAGAAACCAGAATTGCCCATCAAAGGTTACTTCGTCAATACCAACAACCAACTCCTTGTCTTCCATCACAGGTGATTTTCCTGGTGCATACAACGTATGACCGCCAGTCCATTTTTGAACGTTCATTGGACATCGGCAATTATTTACTCTCTTCCGGATGACCAGTCATTTCCGCCCTTCTCTTTTTCCGTAGTAGTTACAACAGCACGTGATTAGTAGATTTCCGGGTTCCGTCCGGTCGGCAGTCGCAACCCCCACATATAAATCCCACCATCCCACCGACCCCCTTCCTCTTTCTCTTTGCATAATCCTTTGGATTATGTTATCTGAGTTTAGGTTGGGTAATCGTTTACTCCTACCACCTATTCTCTCGATGATGAAAGCTTATCACCTGCCCTTTTCCACCTGCATTCGAAATCAAAACAAATTTCGTTTCCAGATGGGAAGATAATGCCAATATCTACGGGCAGTTGAACGGTGAGAGGGGACAAGCCATCGGTAGACCAGGATGAACTCCACTTCCTCTTATCCGATTATCTTCGGGTACGGACCCGAGGATGGGGTTCCGGAAAGGTGTCCGAGGAAAGTTGTTTTGTTTTGTTATGTTTTTGTTTTTGCTCCAGGGCGCTGTTTTGGTTTCAGGTTCCTTTTTCTCTCGTTTTGAAGAATGGGGGGAGAGGCTAGACGCTTTAGGTACCGTATTTTTCATCTTACTTGAGATGATTAGAAAGCGGTGTCGGGAATTTTGGTTCAAACATCAAAATAACTATCTTATCTGATGAGCCTATTTCTTTACGTCGAGAACGGAGATTTTGCGTATCGCCAAAATAGGAGGGACTCAATCCGATGTCCATGCCAGGAAACAAACTCCAGTAAGGAGGGTGGAAACTGCGACCCAGCAGCATGTTAAATAGCTATAAACCAGGGCTTTTTGAGGAATTAAAGCGGTGGAATCGCTCGTCAAAGGTCTTGCGACACTGAAGTGGGATTTATTATATGATCGCAGATTCTGGGCCGAAGCTTCTACCTTGTTTACTTGATATATAATTCCTTGACTTCCGAGTCTTTTGCTTTCACGCCTAGGTGATTTCTTAACTACAGGGATGGAAGAAGGATGATTGGAGGACTTACATGTTCACTTCTCAGTCATTCTTTACCTGACTGTGATTTACGACACAGAAAGTAAGCTATAAGATTCTCCCCTCGGCGCGAAGATATAAAATTACTATAGAATATTCAAAGTTTAGGACAAGATTGTGATATTTAAATTCAGAATAGCAGACATGATTCCCTAGGCAGATTAGAGACAAATCTATCGACTATACGCAAACTAAGGAAACTCTCCTTCGAAGGTAACAATATACAGAAGGAAGAATATTCAGCCAACTTTCTAACCGTACTAGCTGGAATGAATCTTGGGCTTTGGTTCGTGAATTCGTTCCTCAGTTTTTCCCTGTTGATTGCCTTGAAAAGTCTACAGATATCCCATTTGTCCGCATGTGAACCGTGTTGAGGAACATTGTACAGTAATGGTTGATAAAAGTTATAAGGATCGTCATATTTAGTTATATCTCACTGAGCTTCGTGTTACCAGGACAGAAAGGTTTAGCATTGTCGATTATTGTGACACATTTATCTTAGTCTACAGCTAGATGATATAAATATAACTATTTTATAGGTCTCTTTAGTTAATAGTAAGAAGGAATAAATATTACTACCTAACCTATCTTTAAATTGATATTAAGATAATAACACTTTTCTAAAAGCAGTAAGCTTTAATAAGTAAATATCAAAATTTCTTAGTTTCAAAAAAGAATAGAACGATGTCATAACACTCGTTTATAGTAAACCTTTAGGGCGGTTTAAGTAAGCGCTAAGGCTTAGAATAGGTATTTATTATTAGCGTAACCTATAACTAATTATACCTCTTTTATACTAATAAACGAAGTCTTATTACATAAAAGTTCTTATCTAATCAATAAAAACTATACTTATTTTAAAACAGATACTTTATATAATTTTAAAGGCTTCTTATAAAAAAAGGAAACTAAACGTAGAGAATATATAGAGGAGAAGTAAAGTGGTAGTACTAGATGATGTAA
Source organism: Hymenoscyphus scutula (assembly GCA_001399465.1). NCBI lineage: Eukaryota > Fungi > Ascomycota > Leotiomycetes > Helotiales > Helotiaceae > Hymenoscyphus > Hymenoscyphus scutula. The sequence goes on along the minus strand of LKTO01000005.1, from coordinate 86,498 downwards.
TTAGAAATATAGGCTTATAGACGAGGTAATAAATATATAGTTTGAGGAATTACAAGATGATTTTCAGGAGCTCAAGTCTTTAGATTGTAGGTATGACTGAGTAAGTTGTTCAGAATGAATTGATTTCGACCCCGCGATAGATTTAGTCAGATACGTCATCACCCGATTAGCTGATTTTAGAGTCAAGCTATTTTATAGTACTAGCTATATCTACTTTTCTAAACACGAAAGATATGGTTCCCCATCATATATAAAAATATTTAAACCTCAATTGTACCAGATTTATCACGGTGAAGAAGCAAGCTGCCATCCCCTCATCCACTCAGAGGCATCACCCCACCACCTCACGCATTTTTGCATAAGGCTGCCCCTCATTGACATTCACAACCACAAAGAAAACAACGAAGTACATGAACACACCTCTCACGCACGAAGCGCAAACAGTAACAAAACACCAAATACTCAACATAAAATGCGACTGATAAAACAAGACATCGTGGAGCGCGACGGCTCAGGCTCCGTCACTCTCCTCCCACAAGAACCAGAAGACATGGTATGCGCCTCCCTCTTATTATCCCCCATCTACTCCCCTCTGCCCCCTCCCCTCTATCAAATATACTGACACCCCCCTAGTGGCACGCCCACAACTTAATAGCAGTAGGCGACACCCTCCGCGCCTCCGCCGTTCGAAAAGTAACGACCCAATCCTTAACCGGCAGCACAACCTCTAAACGCGTGCACACTACTATCGCAATCCTCTGCACCTCCATCTCTTTCGACCCCCAAGTCTCCCAACTCCACGTATCTGGTCGTGTCGTAGAAGAAAATACCTTTGTCCCAAACGGGTCGTATCATACTTTAGATCTCGAATTACAGCGGAATTTCACACTGAGTAAGAAGGAAGGATGGGATTCCGTGGCGTTGGATACGATTAGAGAGAGTATAAAGGTTGATAAGGAGGGAACGGTTCCAGCGGTTGTAATGCAGGAGGGGATGGCAAATATTTGCCTCATTACGGAGTATCAGACTGTGTTGAAGCAGAGGGTTGAGGTTGCGATTCCGAAGAAACGATCCGGTCGAGCTGGGGACCATGATAAAGGGTTGGAGAAATTCTACGCTTCAACAATGGAAACTCTACTTCGCCATGTCGATATTACGCAACCACGTCCTTTATTACTCGCATCTCCGGGGTTCGTCGCGATAGGATTTCAGAAATACATCCTCAGCGAAGCAGCGAGGCTGGGGAATAAAGCTATTCTTGGGAATAAGGCGAATTTCATCGTCGTCCACTCCTCCTCCGGCCACCTCCACTCCCTCACTGAAATCATGAAATCAAAAGAAGTCCTCGCAAAGTTGAAAGACACTAAATACGCCAAAGAATCAAAATACATGGACGATTTCAGCACCATGCTGCGCAAAGATGACGGACGAGCATGGTACGGACCCTCCGAGGTGGAAAAAGCTGCGGAGAAAGGCGCGATTGGGCCAGGAGGGACTTTATTAATCAACAACTCGCTGTTTAGGAGCCAGGAGATAGGGGAGAGGAAGAGGTGGGTGGGTCTTGTGGATAGAGTTAAGGAGGGAGGGGGCGAGGTCAGGATTTTGAGTAGTGATCATGAGAGTGGGGCAAGACTTGAAGGACTTGGGGGTATCGCGGCGATACTTACATTTCCGTTGGATGATTTGGATGAGAGTGATGATGAGGAGATGGGGGATACTGGGGACGGGGAGACGCCCATGGTAATATAAGGGATGGGAACGATTTGATGACTTAGGATACATGGACTATCCTCTGTTTTGGAACATAAAAATGATACCCCTACACATTTTGCGAATCTATTTCTTCATTCTCATTCATCTTTCCCTGGGCTACCCACTAACAGGCCACGCTTTCGACATCTTACTATTAATAACTCACCTACGAATAAACACTCACCTTTTCCGCTAATCCTAAGATATAGACGAGGCGCAACTCACGAATCAATTTTACTAGACGTACAACTTCTAATATCCTCGCTACTTCAAATTTTAGAAGATTGTTTTCCAGGACTATTCCTAAATAACCTACTAATAGCTTCATTCCCCATGTAGAAAACCCTGTAATTCACAGGTTACCTACTAATAGCTCATTTTCAGTATATGCAAAGATTACTTAAGTAATTAAGTAGTACTTAGAGTTACTCAGAGTAGAGTAGTTACTTGAGAGCTACTTAAGTAATGCTCTTAAGTAGTAGATAAGTAGTATATAAGAAGTTTAAATATACTAATAAATGGGAATCTTTAACTTGTTTGTGTAGTTATTCTTAAAGTCTACTTCTTTCTAGTTCTCTCACTTTTGTTCCTCTTCTCTCTTTCCCCTTCTCGCTTTTCCCTTCTCCCTTCTTACTATAGACAGAAAAGGTAGTAGTAAATAGAGTTTTACCTATTCAACGAGCCTATATTATTCTAACCTTTTCTAAGGAACTTGCTCTAAAGAATTGGGAAAATCCACAGCTTTTTTCCTCAAAGACTCACTGGAGTAACTGACAGCACAAGCTCCGGAGCAAAATTGTTGCCCGAGACGAAGTAGCGAATCTGCTTTGTTGACACCAGTGGGGAATCTACAGGGGTCATTCCTTCGATAGCTTGTGTGTGTGTACCCCTGGGTGTCGTGGTGTTGAGTTGGGACGAAATTCGTAGTTTTCTAGGGTCCTGCTACGAGTCTGATCTTGCAGAGCTCCAAGAAGCAAAACTCCGTAGGGAATACCCAAATCATCCATCCCATTATATCATCCACCTTTAGCACATCATAAACTAAGCGTGCTCATCAAATTCAACTTGAGATCACGCAGTCTCGCAAGAAGCTTCAGAATTTCCTTCTATAAAACTACTTTACTCTAGTCCGAATCTTGCCATTTCGCAACTTCTTGATTCCGATCGAGTTTTACATAAATTGCCGTGCAGTTACTAATTATCTTAGCAACTAGTCGACGTATTTGGTTAGCATAGATTTGTGTGCTTTCAAGTATTGTAGAAAGAAGTTGTAGTTGGAAAATGTCCTCAAATCACGAGCGAGATCTCTGATAATTGATGGAGCGTGGGAGAGCGTTTCGCTGACATCGTACAGGATTGTCACTAGTTGTGCGCTGCTTGCGACACTTGCGAACAATTCGTGGCCGGACATGATGGATTCTCATTCGAGTTAATTTAAAGCCAGGAGCAAAATTCCTTACGATGTTGGGGATCTGATTGACGACGATGGAAAGCATCGAGGAGGCTAAGCAAAAAAGGGCAATTGATCGAGTCGTGAAATAGATTGTTATCTGGGTAATTGAACTCTGCGTCGACATAGCCCCGGAAGTTATATATGAAGCTGCTCTTCTGGCTGTGCGAATCGTAAGAGATCTTCAGCGCTTCCCCGGTGGTTTGAGAGCTGCCGGAACTTGACCCCACGCTGTGGTGGGGCATTTCCAACGACCACGGCCACGGCTGTCTATCATTTGAAGGTATCGCAACTCGGTGAGAGCGATACCAACTTTCTCTGAGGTCTCCTGGACCGGAGCCGAACCTTCCTACAAACTGTCTCCAAGCACAAAGCTTGAATTGATCCCGCGATCGGAAGGTGGATGAAGAATGCAGCCGAAAAAGGAAATAAACCAAATAAAGCTGTGTGTGGAATACGAATATGTTCACCGACTTCGGGATATTTCCCAGCCAACGATTCTGGTGTCACTCATGACCCCTCTTACGAAAGTGTTTGAGGAAGATTACTTCAGTCTATAACAAGATTACACTTGTAAGAGAGTGAAGTTCGCCTAAGGAGCTATTCGCAAATTTTCCAAAACAGTTCATAGGGATGGTGGTTTAAAAAAGTAGACGAGAACAAAAAGTAAAGTATATATTAGAGGAAGGCACAAGGACGAGCCCTGGCATTTAGCCTAAAAAGACTAGCGTCACACTAGTAATTTTACCCAGCGGCGGGAGCACCTGACTTTAAACATTTCACCATTTAATAACTCAAATGCTACACTATACTTAAGTCCGTATAACAACATCTTCACTTTGTGAAATGAAAACTCAAACCACCCTCAATTGAGAACTGCAAAGACCAAGACAAGAACCACTGCAACCTTCAATATGTCCGAACTATTGCACCCTACCAACGACGGCGAGCGGTATGAATTGACCAGCCCGACAGCCATGCCCAAGGCAGATGGATTCTTGTGGAACCAGAGAATGATGCTACAAGTGACTTGTCGCGGCTACACTACCTCACAATACATGCAGCCTGAGCCAGCCAAGTACGCACACGCGCCCAACCTGGAAGCAAAGACATTTATGCAGCCAGAGAAGAACTACTACTCACATCATCCGGGTCGATTTGTTTACATCAAGGATGAGGAAACAGGCCAGCTGTTCTCTGCCCCGTACGAGCCAGTTCGCAAGCCGGTGGATCGATTTGTTTTCTCCGTGGGAAAGAGCGACATTGCCTGGACCGTGGAGCACTTAGGAATTCGGGTTGGAATGACCTTGAGCCTTCCTACGCATGATGTGGCGGAAATGTGGACTATCAAGGTAACGAATTTGTCGGGTCGACCGCGCAAGATTAGCCTGTATCCATACTTTCCAATCGGAAACATGTCGTGGATGAACCAGTCTGCCGAGTATCGTGAGGATCTGGGAGGTGTGGTAGCTAGCAGCGTCACTCCATATCAAAAAGCAGAAGATTACTTCAAGAACAAGTTCTTTAAGGATAAAACCTACTTCATGTGCGAGACGCCACCAAACTCTTGGGAAACCATGCAGCAAGCATTCGAAGGAGAAGGCGGGTTACACAACCCTTCCTCGCTCTTGGGACCTGAATTGGGAAAAGGAGACGCACGATATGAAACCCCAACAGCCGCCGTACAGTATCGCATCGCACTAGAAGCAGATGAAGCGCGCGAGTATCGCTTTTTGTTCGGGCCTGCCTTTGACGATGCAGAAATACGCGCCATGCGCAGCAAATACTTAAGCAATGAGGGGTTCGCTGAATCCGCACGCGACTACGCGGGGTACATCAAACAGGGGAGAGGATGCCTTCAAATCACCACCCCCGACAAGGATTTGGACAATTTCGTCAATCACTGGCTGCCACGACAAGTGTACTACCATGGCGATGTGAATCGACTGACGACTGATCCGCAGACCCGGAACTACCTGCAAGATAACATGGGAATGAGTTATCTGAACCCCAGGGTGACTCGGGCAGCTCTTCTCAAGGCGCTCTCGCAGCAGGAAGCAAGTGGGTCCATGCCAGATGGGATTCTGTTGACCGAAGGCGCAGAGTTGAAATATATCAACCAGGTACCCCATACTGACCACTGCGTGTGGCTACCTGTAACTCTAGATGTGTATCTAGCCGAGACAGCGGATTATGGCCTACTGGAGGAGTCGATTCAGATTGCAGATGGCAAAACGTATACAGTTTTCCAGTGCTTTAGCCGTGCCATGGACTGGCTGCTCTCCTCTCGTGATTATCGCGGTTTGAGTTACATCGCCCAAGGTGATTGGTGCGATCCTATGAACATGGTGGGGGTGAGATTCTCCTTGAGCACTTCTGATGATATATGAGTACTGACATTTCAAAGTACAAAGGTAGGGGGGTTTCTGGCTGGCTGACTGTGGCTACCGGGTATGCATTGAACTTATGGGCAACGGTTTGCGAGCAAACGGGCGACGTTGAGACTGCAAGCCGATATCGAGCTGGTGCCCGTGAAGTAAATGAGGTTGCTAATAAATACTTTTGGGATGGTGACTGGTTTGCGAGAGGCATTACCGATGATGGTGTAGTGTTCGGTACCAAAAAGGATGTCGAGGGTCGAATTTGGCTCAATCCACAAACATGGGCGATTCTAGGCGGAGCGGCAAATGAGCAGCAACGGGTGAAAATGATATCCGAGGTCGAAAAACAATTGGATACGCCATACGGAATTGCCATGTTTGGACCGCCATACAGCAAGATGCGAGAGGATGTTGGACGAGTGACCCAGAAGTATCCTGGTTCTGGGGAGAATGCCTCCTTGTACAACCATGCGGCCATCTTCTACATTTTCAGCCTGTACAGTATTGGCGAAAACGATAAAGCGTACGAGCTCTTACGCAAGATGCTGCCAGGTCCGTCGGAGGAGGACTACCGCCAGCGTGGCCAGCTACCCGTGTACATTCCCAACTATTACCGTGGTGCTTGGCGTGAGTATCCTCGCACTGCGGGGCGCTCTAGCCAGTTGTTCAACACGGGCACCATGCCATGGGTTTATCGTTGTTTTGTCGAAGGGCTCTGTGGGCTCCAGGGCGACGCTCAAGGCCTCCTCATCCGGCCACAACTTCCGTCGGCGTGGGATGGGATCAAGGTTACTCGTATATTCCGGGGTGCTACGTTTGAAGTGGATATTCGACGTGCCGATGTAAAGGGGGTGGTCGTCCAGCAAGATGGCAAACTCCTCTCCGAGCCCCGAATTACGAACATCAAGTCCGGTGCCAGGTATCAATTGACTGTAGCTGTGCCAAAATAGAGGGGTTTGTAGTTGATTCTAGATTTGTGCTTGTAGATCATGGAGCAAGGTTCGATAGAGGAGACCGAAGTGCATCATGAGAATTGGGGGTTTGGGTTGGTTCCGAAGATGGCATTTCATGTTCAACCATGAGAAGAGACGCGTCTTGAAAACATAAAAGTTTAACCCTTCCGTTTGCTTTCCATGCATCAGGAAACTGGTGCCCCAATAGACTATTGGAGTTTTTCTTTCTGGCCACTTGAGTGGTGGCTTCCAGCAAGTTGTAATGCGAGGTGGTTCTGGAATCTCATTAGCTAGCACACGTCAAATTGTAGAATGACGACATGATCTTATTCCTGTTTTCCTCACCTTCGCCTCTTCCTTTGATAATTCGACATCTAACAAAGTAAGTAATGGGTGGAAGCCCAGACGGGTCCTTCGTATGAAAAATGGTGGGTGGAAATTCTGAGGATTTGAGTGCAAGAATCCCGAACCTTCCCCGAATTCGTAACAATGATCTCAAAAGATAGTAGGGGGTAGTTAATTGGAATCTTTCGCTTAATTATATGAGAGTGTATTAGAGACTAGTACTTAGAAGCTTTATAGCCTAAACCATATAAGCTAAATAAGGTACTTACAGAGTGAATGTTCGTTGAATAAGCTAGAGAATAGCTTCTACGAGCAGAAACGGGATCAAGCTAACGTCTGTCACATGACAGAAACGATTCTCACCGCTTCCACCTCTCGAACCTAAAGCGGCGGGAAGTGGTAGTTTCTTACCTGTCTCTCTTGCTCATTGCTTCAACTTTTTAAAAAAAAAACTCAGCTTTATTATTATGTTATGAAAGTTTGAGTATTTAGAGTAGAATTCTGGTCTCTAGCTCAACGTGGAAGTGGCAGTTATGATTTACTGCCGCTTTAACTATCCATCACTTCACCAGCCACACCCCACTAGTTTTCTGCCACTCTCAATGTGCCACCAAGAAAAAAAAGATGCTCTTATCCATCGCTATCACCACCAATTCTTAACAAACCACAAACACAATGGGTCCTCCCAAATCCCACAACGATGCCACGCGCGCAGAACGAAAAGCCAAAAAGCGCAAGCTTGAAGATGCGATTCCCGATTTACCAGGCGAGGAAATGGACGTAGTACCTTCAGTAGACGAAGCGCAAGCGCAAGACTCGAAGAACAAGAAGCGGAAGCGAGATGGCGAGAAGGAAGAGGGAGATGACGAGGAGCGAAAAGCGCGGAAGAAGGAGAAGAAGGAGAAGAAATCGAAAAAGGCCGAGAAGGGAAGCGGAGTAGAGGTGGAGAGTACCAAACCAGAAGTCGACACCGAAGGAGATGCTGTGATACCTGCAATTGAAGGAGGGGAAGAAGCGCCCAGGAAATCCAAGAAAGAGAGGAAGGCGGAGAGGAAAGCCAAGGATGCTGCTGAGGCAGAGAATCAGGCGAAAGAGAAGACTATTTCTGTAGCTACTCCTGCTGAGGGCACATCTAAGACTGCTGTGGATGGCGGAAAGGGAGCTACAGCTCCACCAGCGACGGAAAAGAAATCGAAGAACAATCGGAATCGGGAGAAAAAGCGGAAAGCCCTTGCAAACGGCGATGCAGTTCCTGCGAAGCCTGCACGCTTTATAGTCTTCATTGGTAATACGTTATCCCTCTATGCTATCGCAATTCAAATTTCTAACAAGAACCCCAGGAAACCTCCCATTCTCAGCCAATAAAGCCTCAATAACCACCCACTTCGCAAAAGTGAAACCTAAATCCGTCCGCTGCCTCACCCAAAAGGACGATCCTACAAAGTGCAAAGGCTGCGCATTTGTGGAGTTCGAGGGATACGATCACATGAAGACATGTTTAAAGTTATTTCATCACAGCATGTTCAATGATGGTATCAGTCCCGAGAGAAAGATAAATGTTGAATTGACGTATGTTGCCCTCGCTCCCTCGCTCCCTCGTTCCCTCGTTCCCTACCCCCAATTTTCGTCCCTATCCTACACGTAAATATAAATAAATCAATGAAAGACCCGTCACTGACTATTGTGACCATAGTGCCGGAGGAGGAGGCAATACCCAAGACCGCAGAAACAAAATTGAAGAGAAGAACTCGAAATTGAATGAGCAGCGGATAAGAAGACTACAAGAAGAAGAAAAAGCCAAGTGGGAAAAGAAGAAGGATCAACCAGTCGATGCGAGTGGTATACATCCTAGTCGAAGAGGAATTGTTCCTGGTGCTTGATACCCCCGGCCTTGTTAGTAAGAGGAGATATTGTGATGGAAAATGAGCAATAAACTCTATGCAATCAAGATGGTTATGTAACGAGAGGCTGTGGCTGTTCTGGATGACTGAATGAATTCTATATATATTATCCCTCAAACAAAGAATATCTATTGTGTCTCCACCCACCAAAGTTATCCAGACCTCGCGATCAGATGTTCTGAAACCCGCCTAGTACGCAAAAACGATCCCCGTTAAAAAGCGCGAGGAGGGGCATGTCATAAGCTTACTCAGGCCACACTAGACAGTTGAGGTGATTGACTTGAAAAAAGATGGGTACTTTTGAATTACAGTTGGACTGACTGACTTGAATTAGTAGAAAATGAGTGCTACGCTTACGAATAGACTTCCCTCGCTCTCTCTGCCATACGGGAATAAAGCCTGATCTAAGGGAAGGTAGGATAAAAATTCTTACCATGGAATAATTTTGGAAACAAACTCGCTTATGCCACAGGCCCCGAGACAGGAGAGTTATCTGTTACAATGATATCTGTGGTAGATGGCTATGCTGCAGGTAAACCCATCCCCTTATTATAGTACATTGATTGTTATTCACTCTCGACGAACTAGTGTACAAATATACCCCGCAGCTACGCAATTTCTAGGTTATATGAAGGAACACAAGTTCAGACGGCAACTTCCTTCCATTCGTGTTCAATTAACTGATACTTAAACCACTCATTTGCAATATTTAAACGAGGATTGATTTCTAGAGGAAGATAATGCGCTGACAAAGTAGGGTGTAGAGAGGAAGTCGAGATTCGTGGGTTCTGAGCTTTGTTTAAGTGGAGTTTGAAAGCATGGAAATTTCCTGGGTAGAAACTAATGAGAGGTTAAAGAGGTTTCCCATCATAGTAAAGATATTCAGAAGTAGGAACGGGCTTTAGACGAAAATACTATAACTTTGAGCTATAAACACTTGCGCAGTGTTCCCAGCGAAAGGACTTATATGACTCTCGCAAAGTGGACTTTTACTTGCTCTTATAGCTTCCACACAGAAAGGAAGATGTTATCCATAGATATACAGGACTAGCACTGCCTTAGGTAACAAACAGGTGGCTTAAATTACTGCAATCTAGCTTACAATGGTTTTCCAACTTATTATCAAGAACCTTTTCTTTCCTGGCACGTATTCTTCCAATTCCCAAGCAAAAGACCAAGGGATCTAGGTACTCTACCTACTCTTACTGATTATCTGAGAAGTCTTAGTAAAGAAAGCCGGAGCATATAAATATTAGTGGATTTTTCAAGATACTATAGTTACAAGACATCTGATTTCGAAGTGCTTCGACTCGGTCGTTAAGAATAGATGTGTTATAAGAAACCATATTCCTCTCAACCCTCTGTAATCAGCCGAAGTGGTTATTGTTGGTATGACTTGGTGGTCAAAAAGCGTTGACGCAAAAAGAGTACTCGTGCATGTCTAACTAGGATCGTGATACTTAGAGTGCTTAAGCGAGGCACTATAACCGAGACCTCTAAATATGCTATAGCGACTCACTCTTTACTATACTAACAGTCATAAACCATCTCAAACTAAGCATAGCATTACTGGATTGTGTAAATTGTAATGAAATTGAAAATTCTATTATATAGCATCCACTTCTTTTCGTTGTCCCCTTCAATTATTTCCTTAGTGTAATTTCCTGAAGAGGGTATATCTTTGTTGAATTACGTGTAGTTTTACATAGCTTAGAAGAAGAATAAAAAGATAGGAAATTACGGATGAATACTGAAATGAAACGAATTGAAATCTAGTCAATAAGAGTACTCAAAGGAAACTGGCAGACTTGTGACTAGAGTATAATAAATAAACCTAGTTCTCATCTGTCAAGTAATGCCAATCGTATATCTGTGGCTACCTGTTGCCTTAACGCTGTATTCCAAGCCTGAATACTTTGTAGTGAGGAAAGAGTAGATGAGAGAAATATCACATTCGGGTAAATTTGGAGGGCTCACGGAGCAAGTGCAGCCCCTTTTGAAAAATATCTGAGTGGAAGACATCTGTTTTTATTGTATTATGCATCCGGCGTCCAAACTGAAATAACTTTCACCGTTATTCAAGATGTACTGTTTAATCATGAGCTACAGGAGCATCGAGATTCAGCCACAACCAAAACACACATGCATTGTACCACGAAGGCAGTGTCCTTTTCACGAATGCCTGGTTTATCAATGAGGGGCCTTTCAGAAAAACTCCCACCTTGAAGCTGCCATGAGAGTGATAATGAGATGCAAATACTAAATAGCTGAAGACAAATTAGCTTTTGGTCACGATTTCAATTATAAGTCATCAAAATGTAACTCAAAAGAAATATCAGATATAAGCCTTGTCACAGGAATTATCATCAATACCAACGTGTGGTTATGTTGACCGTCGTGATAAAATTGTTCATCATATTAAGGAAGATTGAGCCGGGGGTTACGCAAGAGAAGAGAAAACGTACCAATGAGGCCAAAGCGGCCACCACTATCAATAGAGCGGTGCAACAGCACAAGCTGCATCGGGGGAGACCAAGGATTTTGTGGCCCATTCAAATCCCCAGGAAGTAGTAGGTGACAGCCGTGAATCGGAATCTATTAAGTTGGTTAGCAATTGTTACCACATAACAAATTCATGCCACAAGATACGAAAGCACTTTCAGTCAAGACATGCTCGTCATCACCCGAAGGCTTGGACATATGCTTGTCATTGTAGGTCAAGATCATCATTATGCTCAAGATCTGCACTGGGGTATCGGTTGAAGGGAGGTTTCTTACAATTCGGTAGCAAGCCGCTAATAGACCGAGGCTGACACGAAAGAAGTATTCGTAGATCTCGCTGAATGCTGGACCACTGTTGTGCGTAAAACCCATGCACAAAGACAAAGGTATTCATCGGCATAACCAAATGAAGGAACGCCAATCGCAAAGAAGTCCGAGGAATCTATCATCAAAAAATTAGCTCATGCTTCTAATAGGATCAAACAAATAAGTGTTTTCACAAAGTAATATCAGTTGGCATGAATGGTTTAATTTGTTATGTGTCAACATCGGTTACCCGGATCAGACTCGTCATCTAAAATGCTCATCATGAAAATGTGAAAGAGATTGAAATGGAGAAAATAAACGTACCAAGCATGCTCAGAAGACAGCAAGCAAGATATAAGGTCTGTAGAACATGAAATGTCAACAATATTCTCATCAAACCAATGCTGTTTGCATACACCGAAGATTGAGGTGTGTAATCAGTGGGCTAGGTTTTCTAGGCCTGCCGCAAAATGGCGTCTCCTTTCACAAACCAGTCCCGTTTTCGAGTACCGTCGGAGCCCAGTGCCGTATCATCATTTGACATGTTGATGTGTGGAGAGAGAAAGACGAGGAAGGTGTGGTGTTTCGTACCTTACGAGCTCATTACTCGATTAATGGCGAACCTATCATCCAATATCATTAGTGATTGGCTTCCACGAGTGATCACAGGAAGATATGGGTTGGTGTTGAAGGAGCTCAGAAATAGCCATTTTTTGACTTCAAAGACTTGCGCCTCAGTCGGTAATTTCCAGCGTGCAAAGCACGAGTTGTTCATCAGAGCCGGGGTAAGGGAATGGAAAGGGGTGATGGAAACGTACATTATGTGCGGAGAGCGTGCCTCGAGACTGTGCCCAAGGCTTCCCCGTGACTTGACTGTGTGGAAGGCTCAACGCGTTAGGTTGAGGGGCATCCTTGATTATGGTCATTGTGATCGTGCATCGCAGATGGAAGTAGATTCTATGAGCGTCAATTAGCCACTGTTCAAGCAGAGTATACCTGCGATGATTGAGATTGTGCTCTTGTATATCAGACTGACGTATACAATAGTTTCATTCCCCTAGTAGAGGGTCAAAGACTCTAGTTTGCGGTTGTATGTTTGTCATCATATTGAGGGAGGAGGAAGAAGAAAGCTCGTCGCATACCTGATGCAGATTGATGTTGTTGAATCGATGGATCGAGCTGCGCGAGGCAGTGATCTAGTGTTGATTGTTCACATTGTTGTGTTGAACTGGTGTGAGCAGGAAGAAGCTTGAAGCTCGAAATTTTCTCGAAGTGGGATGCGACTAGCGCCACGCTAGCCCAGAATCGTGTTAGTTTCGACCTGAGCAAACACCTCAGCAAGTCACGAGATCGGATCCGAGACTCGACCGGGATGTCGGAGCGCCCGGGGCGGGAGAGATACCGGCGACAGGATCGGGCAGTTTATAATATTCCCGAGGTCCAGGCCAACCCTCTCATCAACGCTGCCATTTCGATTACCACCTGCATGCAGGAAGCTTAAAACAACACCCGATTCTCCCCGTAGCCGAAGACGGCTATGGATTTATATCTTCACACTGGTTTCGATTAGAGAAGCGTGTATTTCCGCATTTCCTTTGCCGGAAAATCCTCGTTCCTGTTGTTGCACCCCGCTGTGTCCGCCCATTCCTCCGTCTCCAACGACGAACCGCAGCCAGCCAGTCTCCCCGCGCTACGTTATGCCGATGCGGGGTGGTCTGAACAGTCTGGAGCATGTGCTGAAAAAGCCATGAAGAAGGAAATACTTTATTCAATAGCGGTAAGGACATACCACTTATTTATACCAGGCGACAAAGGATCGTGTGACGATTTTCCCCATTTTCTATTTTACTTCTTTCTTACCAATTCTCCCATTCCTTGCCAGTCTCGTGCTTCGTCGAGCTTCAAAACCCAACCACCTGCACTCAATAGATAGCCGTTTCCGTCCGCCTTAACCCGAGGTCCACTACATACGTCAATTGCTCTAGCTGCTCTTGTCCTCTTTAGTCGACAGCTCTTCCTGTTCAACAAAATAGTTACACTACATAAACTTCAAAATGGCTTCAAACGGAAACATGGACTCTGGCGAGAAGATCAATATTGACATCGTCACCCTGACTCGTTTCCTCACGGAGGAGCAGGCCAAACACAAGGAAGCAACAGGAGACTTCACGTTTGCTTCCCCAAACCCCCTCATCCACTTCCCCAGTCTAACAAATCCCATAGTTTACTCTGTCACGCCCTCCAATTCTCCTTCAAATCCATCGCATACTACATCCGACGTGCCACTCTCATCAACCTGACTGGTCTTGCAGGTTCTAGCAACACCACAGGCGACGACCAAAAGAAACTCGACGTAATCGGAAATGACCTCTTCATCGCTGCCATGCGTTCCTCGGGAAAATGCGCAGTACTCGTTTCCGAGGAGGAAGAGGAAGCAATTTTTTTCCCTGAACACAAAAATGCCCGGTATGCGGTAGCATGCGATCCTATTGACGGATCCTCGAATTTGGATGCCGGAGTTTCCGTCGGCACAATTTTTGGAATACACAAGCTGGAAGAGGGCTCCAAGGGAACAAAAGAGGATCTGCTGAAGCCCGGAACGGAGTTGATTGCTGCGGGATTTACAATGTATGGTGCTTCTGCGCAATTGGTTATTACTATGAAGGGTGGTACTGTCAATGGGTTTACGATGGACAACGCCCTCGGAGAATTTATCCTCACACATCCGGATATGAAGATTCCCAAGTCGAGATCGATTTACTCTGTCAATGAGGGAAACTCGTTATATTGGGAAGATCCGGTGAAGGATTATTTCAATTCTTTGAAATTCCCTACCGAGGAGGGGGGTAAACCATACTCTGCGAGATATATTGGGAGTATGGTTGCTGATGCATACCGAACATTATTATACGGAGGTATCTTTGCGTACCCTGCAGACAAGAAGAGCCCTAAGGGTAAACTTCGTATTCTTTATGAGTGTGCGCCAATGGCCATGGTTTTTGAGAATGGTAAGCTAACTTCCCTTCTTATACATGCCAAGAGCTAATGAATTTGTTTTAGCTGGTGGCCAAGCACTCAACAGTAAGATGGATCGAATGATGGAAGTTGTGCCTGATGGAATCCATGATAGATCAGGTATTTTCATGGGCAGTTACGATGAGATTGAGAAGGTCAAGAAGTTTCACAAGTGAGCTGAACGACATTTAATCGAATGAATTATTGGTTGATGGATCTTTTTGCTTTCATAATTTGTTTCCTCTGCATGATATGGCGCAAAAGGGGATGGATGATATCTTGACTTTAGATGAAATGGAAGAATGATACCAACTCTGATCGCCTTTATTTGTTTTCGACGCCGTTGTTCAAAATTGGTCACTCAATTCTCGAGGGGGGATTTGTCAAAAGAAACACTACGCATATTTCCCACTCCAGGAACAACTCTATGTCCCCATGACGGACAATCACAATGGTTAAGTACAACAACTCACTCATGGCGCCTGGGGGCTCTTTTCTCTATATGTTTATACAAGAATCGAGTTTTATAAAGTTATACCTATTCTTAGAAGTTGAATCAGTGTTAGCAAATCTTTGTATATCTATCTGCCAACTTTACTATTGTATAGTTTATCTTGGTTTTTCGGCTTGGATCTTTTAAAGGCTATAAAGTCAAATATGGAATTTAAGCTCCATTTTTAGTCTTTAATGGCCTCTAATTTTCTTCTATTACTTTTATGAAGGCGGAACTTCGGAGGGCTATCCTTCGCAAAAGCGAGGAACAGCAAGGCTGACAGAGTCAGGCTGAAAGCCCCGAACCTTCTCGTCAACAATATCTTCAAAACCACACACCACCATTCTTTCCACCTCAGTACGTTTTCAAAATGTCCTCAAAAAAAGGAGCCTACGAAACAACAGCCTCAGACACCGACTTCAGAAAGAAGTACGACCGCGCAGAATACGCCCAAAAAGCAGCCGACCGCGAGGCCGCGGAAAAAATCGAATCCAAAGCCCGGTACGAAGCTAAACTCGCAGGCAAAAAATACTACGCACCCCTCACCGGCGACGAAACCCTCACGCAGGCGCGCGCCTCTCGTCTTGACGTCTCCCAAAATGTCGGAAAGATCATGCTCATGCCCGCGGGCGCGGCAACGGGCAAAAGAGGGCGAGGGGCAGGCTTCTATTGTGCGGACTGCGACTTGACTTTTAAGGATAATTTGCAATGGGTGGAACATGAGAATAGTATGCAGCATCTAAGGGCGATTGGGCAGACGGGGGAGGTTAAGCGGGCGAGTGTTGAGGATGTGAGGGCGAGGATTGATCGGGTTTGGGAGAGGATGGAGGAGGAGAAGTTGGCGAATGTTAAGACGCTTGGGGAGAGGTTGGAGGTTAGGAAGGTGGAGGAGGAGAAGGATAGAGAGGAGAGGAGACGGAAGAGGAGGGAGTTAGTGGAGAGGACGAAGGCTAAAAAAGAAGAGGAAGTCAAGGTGAAGAAGGAATACGGAGAGGACGTGAGAGTGGAGGGAGAACATGATGAGGATGACATGATGGCTAGTATGGGCATTGTTGGTTTTGGATCTTCGAAGAAGTGAAGAGGGGCTTCTATATAGGTTGGGGTTGATTGATTTAGCGATGGCGTTTGGGTGGGGTATCAGTGTATCAAAAATCGGATAGTAATTGTACAAATTTGGGGCAGTGCTCGAGTATAAAGTTTTGTTATCCTCCTTGAGGACTAGCTAAATCCTTCTCTTACCACATATGTAGAGAAATGATGAGAAGTTATATTTGATTTCAGGCATGATAAAGTTATATCGCGACCCCTTATGACCCAGCAATTATCCCCCAAATGAAGAAAACTCCAGCGCCGGAAATTTGAAACAATAAGTAATCCTGCGGTCATCATAGACTGTGTCCCTTCCAAGCCAAAAGACTGCTCATAGTCCCTTATACAAGCAAGACGAGCATAGCCATGAAAACACACACCCAGATCTCCTTGAAGTCAAAACCATAAACACATCCCTAAACCCTGCATCGCTCTCTTCGACATGAAAGTAATCTTCGGAATCCTCACAGGAGGTGGTCGAGGGATTTTTTCAACCTCCTGTCCATCAGAAGAAGTGATATCATCTTCATCCTCATCCTCTCCATTCTCAGCATCTTCCTCGTCCTCACTCCGAGCAGTAATAGGCATCCGTTGGCGTCTCCAACAACCCCCTAACCAACCCACAATCTTTTTCTCATACTCCCTCCCCGCAAACATGATATCACCCACCTCCCCCCTCTCCAAACTCAAGCTCTCTAAGTTCTTAAACAAGAGAAGACAGTTCGCACTCTCCCGTCTCAACCCCATAAAACTAAACCACAACGCAATCTTTCCCCCAATCCCCAAAAACCTCGTCTCCTCCATAATCTGTAGGGATTTTTGGTCCCATGTGAAATACTTGAACGCCGTGAGCGTATTACAACTATCCAAATGAAGGGTATCTCGAAGAGGATCGAAGTAAATTGGGTAGATGAAGTTGTCTTCGAAACTCAGTTTATACCGACTTAGTGCTCGGGAGCGGGATTCTTGGTTCGTGAGGAGGAGAGTGGGGAACTCGTAGATGCCTTGACATTTTTCGACGAGGCAGGTTGTGTTTCCGTAGATTCCATTCTTTTCGGTGGATGAGCCGATGATGGTTTCTTCGTCGTGGACGAGGGTTATGGTTATTACTTGGGGGTCGGGGAGTGCGAGGTCCCAGATTCCTTCCCGCAGCTCTCTTGGGAGTTCTTGGAAGCGGTGGAATAAAGGAGCATTATCTACAAACCCATTCGTCGTCATGGTATCGAGATTTAGGATGTATGAAGCTTAATGGTCCAAATAAAGCACCTGTAGCAATCTGAGAAGGTTGATTCTTCAGTCTCTTCTCAAATTTGAGACGGATTCAAGACAACGCCGTGTCGAGGGCTGAAGCTCAGCGGTCTTAGATTGTGTGAACTAAAATATCTCTACGTCGTACCTAAAATCTTTGAATTAAGATTTGAGTAGATCAGCTGAGGATATTTGTGGTAAAAAGACAACCAGGTGGTTGAATCGACGAGCTCACTATGACTTAGACTAAAAGGGAGTATGAAAATGGTAACATCGTAGAGTAGTTAATTCATTGAACTGCACCTTTGTTAAGAGAACGGGGTGGGGGGGGGGGGGCGGACAACGGTCCGAAAACCCCACCTCTAAGTGCGCGTAATCAAGCTGGAAATCTGCCCTCGAGGTATTGTCCGCCTTAATTCGAGAAGTGACCGGACTTTCTACCTAACATAGGCCGAAATCATGCTTACTAGCATTGTATAGATTTTTAGAGCCAGCCTCTTGTTACCCTATAGGAAACGACACGACTTTATGGTAGAGAGAAGAGAGATAAGAGAGCTTGGAAGTCAAGCATGGACCATAAACTGGCTCCCTCTGCCTCTTTATCACACACAGCCTTGTTCAAACGCCTCGAGACTGTAGAGTCGTCGCGGCAAGTGCCAAGGCGATCGTTTTGTAGCAGCCAAGCGAAGAGAGCTATGCGACTGAGGCCAGTTATAGAAGTTTCACGGCGACTTGGCTCTCTCCATTTTTACCATGGTACCGTACTGTACTTGTGAGAGAGTTGTTTTTGCACTTGTTGATCGCTTGGTCAATCCACCAGAGAGGGATTGCTTTGGAGGTATTTTGGCCAGTGCGGTATTTCTGCAACTCAAGATTTCTCTATGAGGGAATTGACCCCACGCGCGGAAGAGTCCGATGCATCCCACCACTGTGGACTGATCCATTTTTCTTTTGAGTCAACTTCGAACTTAACGACCTCTTGCAGCAAGGGAAGAGGGAAGAGGGAAGCCATGTCCCCCGCACATGTACTCATTGCTGCATATCGTGCGTCCAATGACCTGATGCAGGCCTGATATTATCATATGCATCAGGTCAGTCAGCCAGCTTATAAGAGGTGTTGATCTTTCCTTTCCTCTTCTCTTCAATTTCAATCATCTTCCCATCAATCTCCTACTACAATCAATACAGCCATTCTATTTCCAACAGACTGTCAATTTGCTCACTCATAACTCTCACAATTACACAAAATGTCTTTTCCTCAACAATCAATTGCTCGCGCTGCTCAAGTTTGGCCTCGATGGCTTCCAAAGGCTGTTCAAACAGACGCTCGACTAAACCATGCTTCTATCTCTTCTCTCCAACCACTCTCACCGACAACCTCGTCTTCTACTTCCACCTCGACTGGTTCATATTTTGTCGCTACAAAGTCACACACCCAGGAGGCTAGCACATCATCTGCTGCCCTCAACTATCAGCAAAATTTCCGCGAACCATCTTCCTCTCCTTAAAAAGCACGATATGAGACAAACAAACAACCACGGGCAACAACAATTTCCCAAAAAGAGTCTCAAAAAATCTGGAATGGTTCGTTGATTCTGCCAAGAATTCGAGCGGAGATGGAAGAGCGGTGACGAATAAATGATCTATTTTATTTTATGAGAGCGAAGAAGGATGCAAAGTTCATCGGGCGGATGGGTAAAGGGAGTCTTCGGGTTCGGGATGTGAACTCTTTTCGGCGCAAAGGAGGGAAGGAAAAGGATGTTTTGGGGGACAACCGGAAAAGCAGTGATACATCGTTAAATGGCATTTGATCTGCTGGCAGGTCTTGGGCATCAAAACATCCTCGGGTAGAGGCATGGGAAAATGGAATTAGTTGTTACTAATAAATTAAGCAAGAATTGAATCTTACTGGTTCTTACATTATGTGTGGTACAATATTGTGATTGGTCCGCCAAGTTTCCAACCTTCTTCTTATAATCCCACCCCACGCCCTTTCCTTCTCTCTTTTTGACATCCATCGTGGCAATTGTCGTACCTGAAGTAAAGCTCTCACTTTTCAGAGCAAGTCAAGTAAATTACCCCAGCCATTCAGAACAATTTAGCAATAACCTAGCTGGTTGGAGCATATACCAAAGTGTCTAAGTTTTTTGGGTTATAAATGATTCAATTACAATTTTCTATTTCTCCTGTCATTCTATCAGTCACTGGTCACCCTTTAAGTACCTTGTTACGGAATGTTTTCTCGGCTGCCTTTACTTTCCTTTCTTTTTCCTGCACCCCATGATCTGGTCTACAAGTGCAAACGGCAGGGCGTAATCTACTGCATGTCTGATTGGACGGTTTCATATTTGATGATGTCGACTTGAAAAACAGTTCGTATATCAGGTTGTATTCCTCCGCGGTATATAGGGAGAAGGGACCAATTCACAAGTCCCTCCTTCTAAATCTGTCATAACTTTTCTCCTTCAACTTCTTCTACACAAGATGGCTTATCCAGAGAAAGTCACAGGCGGTTGTCTCTGCGAGGGCGTTCGCTTCGAAATCAACTTTGCCCAAGACCACGATTGGAAAACAGGAGTAAGTCATCCCACCCATCCATCCAAACCACCTCCACAATTACAAATTCTTAACTCCCCACACAAAAGCCACATACTTGTCAATGCACCCAATGCCGCAAAAACAGCGGTTCCCTCATCTACAACTTCCACACAGCCTCCACCACAGAACTAACCTGGCTCTCCCGCACCACATACAAAGAATACAATTCCTCCCCTGGCTGCTATCGAGCTTTTTGTGGTACCTGTGGTTCAACACTCGGTTGGACGGAAAGAAAGGAGGGAGCGAGTACGGATTGGGAACTTGCGGTTGGGACTTTTGATGAGGAGTTTCTTGTGGGTACAAGAGATGAAAATGGTGTTTTGAAGGAGGGATATGGTGTTGCGTTGGCGAATTTTGGGGGTGAGCATTTTTGGGTGCAGAATGAGATTAAGGGCGTTACTGAATCGGTTTGTAAAGAGGGCACGAGGTTTTGGGAGGGAAGTAAGGGGGGTCCTTTAAAGGAGGCTTGAGGGGGAGGTTGTTATGAAATTCAGTCGTTTTTGTCTTGATTTCAATTGAGTATTCTGTAAAAGGTAACTGTTACTGCGGTTGAGAAGCGATGCACATTAAAACACGCCTTGCTTTTAGTATCAGGTCTACGTGGGATTTATTCTTATTGTAACAACTACAACCACAACACTTTCTGCATTTTAATATCAAACACCCTACAGGTGATTTGGAGGACCCAGGGTGGTTGAGGGCGATTAATAAGACCCCGGGATTTCCATTTGCAGAAGTGCCTACCCATTTGTCTGTTGGTTTGGCGAGTTCAAGGTGTTAGTTCATGCTTTAAAGTAGCAGGAGACAATTGATTAGACTTCTCAAAAACTTTTAATAGTTGTTGTAGAGCACCAGTCACTTATAACTAGGCTCGGAATTAGAATAAAACGAAGAACTTGGTGCAAAGACACGAGGAGATCAAATGAGACATTCAAAAACTCCTTTTTTCCAACTAAGTATGTTTGAAGAATTCATCAAGTACTACGTAGTAATACACTGTTTTCCCTCTAATATATTTCTAAGAAGAACCTAAGATAACAACCAAAACCTGTTTTACCTGGAACATTTAGATAAACTAAGTTATAACTCTCCCATTCTTCTTTCTTATTAATCTCTCAAGTCGTCTGTGAAGTCTTCTGTTTAGAAAATAACCCACTTATCCGTTCCGTTCTCTCCTTGACGAGAATAATATACATTTACCACTTAGAAGATATAGTATTATAAATCCCAAAAACCCCGTCTAAGCATAGTATATCTAGAATCGCTAAGTGAATACTACGTCTTCTCTTCTATAAACCTTAAAACTTAACTAAAAGTCTTCTACCTCTCTCGAACTAACCTTTATTAGAAGAAAGAGAAGTCGAATAAAAGAGGCTTAATCTCTCTATTTTAACGTTTTTATTAGAGGTAGAGAGGCGATAATAGATTATAAATATTTCTACTTAATCTATTTCATCTCGATAATACTTTAGAAGGCTAAAAATCAGTTTCATTCGTTATTACTCTTTTAGAAGTTATACTTACCTTTTCCACATACGCTAGCAGGCTGGGATAATCTATAACGGTAATCTACAACTGTTAATAGTAGACCAGACTTATAGCTTACTCGAATATAGATTTATCTAGCTAATAGAGAACCCTCTTTTTTATCCTCCTCCCCCCCTCTTAAAGTTTATTACCTTACTTAATAATTTCCTAGATAGCCTACCTCATCCCTTTGCTTTCCCTAGTAATTCAATAACTTACTACATAAGTCAACATCTTACCTTATGACTCGCCAGTATATCCTTTTCTAGTTTCTCTTTTTACTATCAAAACTTTTATTAGTTAGCTTATCTACTTTGAACTAGCTAACTAGCTAAAATTTTAAGGGGTCTAAAATAAAGCTTCCAAGTAAAGTATAGCAAGTTTGAATTAAAAGTCGAGGTAATAGAAGAATTTAGAAGAGGTAATGTAGTATTGTTTAGGGAAAGGGGATTATAAAGAGAGTTAGATCTAAGATAAAAACCGCAAGTCTAAGTCACTTACTGATCTAAGGAAGGAGGAAAACGCAATCCAGCTTGTGGGATTATAGGTTATTCCACAATGATCCAAAGATAGAGGGGGAAGGAGAACTTCACTTTAGATTGAAGGATGAGAAGCGAATTGGAGAACAAAGGTCAGCAGCACAGGTCTGCATGTTCTCACCCTAAGACACACAAGTGCAGCGAAATATTAAAGGGGTCAGTCGTAGTGAGGAAAGGCAACTCCCTAATCCTCAGTAACAAAGAGAGAGAGAAAATGAATCAAAGACTCAAAATGGTAGGGACCTTATCTGATGTATTCTAGAATGCAGGCAGCTACTTAACAAGAGAAAGGGAAATGTTGTTTATGTACAAAAAGTAGTCGGTCCATGAACATCATCGCCACTTTATCAAGAATTCGTAATTTCGTGAAAAAAACATGAAAAACTCCTGTGCAGAAAAAGCTCAAACCCCATAACGAGTGATATTATACAGGAACACACTTGGAGTGAACTCAAAGACGAGGAGATGCTGGTTTGCGAGCAACGTGGACCTCGATAAGTCCATTGGGTCCGGATTGAGGGGCGTAGACTTCTGCGTCTTTGCCGGTGTTCTTGGTGTCTTTGTGCCAGCTGAGGTCAATTTCGAAGCTTGAGATTGTTAGTCTTTGGTTTGTAGAAAGAAGGGGCGGAAAGGGAAAACTCACTAGTGTTTGTTTGGGAGCTTGTAGTCGACGTTCTCAACCTCGGGGACGGCTTCCAAGATTTTTTCGCACATCTTGTACATGGTGTTTTGTACCGATGGGCTGTCCTCCTCAGCGAATGTCTTCATCGTAATGCTTCTTGCTGCCTCCCATGCCTGGTTGAATTTTGGGGTGGCCTCCTTGACAGCATCCAAGCTGGGGAATGTCTTCCAGGTCCATCCGCAATCTACATCGGTACTCAAGATACGGTCCCAGACCTCAGGCAGAGTGGTGAACTCATCCCGGACGAAGCCATGGAATTGAGAACCAGTGCTCTTCAAGACCAACAGACCATTGATCCCACTGCGAATCTCAAGCTTACCCTTCTTGATGACTGCCTCGACATTGCGGGTTTCGGAACCGTCTCGGTAGAAGGAGTGTGGGTGTGGCTTTCCATCAATTGTCATTCTTGTCCATCGGTGTGTGATGATTCTAACATTGGCCGTGTGGATGTGCTTGTAGGTCTCGACAAAGTGGGTTCCGAGGTAGCTGGCGTAGAGTTCGGGGGGAGTGACGGGATGCTCTTTGGCTTTGATGTAGATGGTGTTTTTGATGGAATCGGTTGCGACGACGACACTGTTATCTGCCTTTGTGTACCTGGGGAGAAATTTGTTAGCGGGGGGTTGCAATTGAGGGGCAATTGTCCCACGTACGAGACATCAATGGCACCTTCGAGGAGGACGCAGACTGTCATTTCTGTGACTGTTTGTATGCCTGTCTCGGGATCCTTCTCAACTTTGTAAACTCGGACATTGTCCTTGCCATATCTTGCTGAAGCAATTGCTGCCATTGTGGTGGTCGTATGGTGGGGGAGAATTAGATCGGAGGGGTTTGTTGGGGGGTATAAGTGAAGGAGGTGATTGTTATCTAGACGGAGAGGGAGTATTGTGTATTCTGGTCAGTGAAGGCCTGTCTGTCAGTCGAAATCAAGTGAGGTAAGTCTCTGGAGAGGGCCATGAACTCTTTATAGCTCTTTCTTATCTCCACACCTGAGGGGTTCCAGGTTCGGGAGTGAGCGTTAGTGGCTAGCAAAGTGAGGTGGCTTTCTGGAGGAGCTCTAACAAGAACAAGGGTGAACAGATCAGATCCAGATGCAGACGAGAGCAGAGCAATAAAAAACCTCGGAGCTTCCCCTTTCCAATGACAGCAGCTGGTAGCAGCAGAGTGATATGCAGCGACCAGGAAGTGGTGGCCCTGAGCTGTGTTGGCGGGGCTGCTGATCTAACGAAGTAAGGCGCCCTCGCTGCTGGAGCGAAAAACGGGGGACTCCGAAGAGGCAAAGCCAGCCTTGCGGCGGCCGGTTATCTGATAGTATGGACTGAGTACGGAGGAGAGTAGAATTTGCTTTTGGAGATATCACCAACGAATCAATTTCACCTAAATTCTTCCACTACTTTTTTGGGGAAAATTGTGGAGAAGAATTCTTTGAAAATTCTCATCCTTTGCAATCCCAAGTCGGAAGTCGTCTCATACTTTTCCATTGCCCTCCTCCTCAACTCCCCTTAGGTTTGCCGCGGGCCATGCCGCTGCACTGGCTGCATGGTTCGATTTTTGCGTCGGGATAATCCTCCAAACCCCCTGTTAACAAGGCGTAACTCTAGGTATTCACTTCAGTCGATTCTAGAGCGAGGAGAAGAACAAAGCAAACAGTAAGCTCGATGCAAAATTATTTCCTCGCTACTGGTCTCTCCTTTCTTGGAGCATCCTTCGAGTCGTCGAGGCGGCGTGCTCCGGAAAGAGTGTTATGTAAAGACTTGTTCGTAACTGGACCTTTCCATTCAAACCGGGGACCCCTCTATTTTATACGCAATTTTGATTGCGTTAGGTGTAATTGTTACACCCTGGTATCACATAGCATCATGTCGAGCTTAGTAGATCAGAGGGTATTGGTTACAGGAATTCGTGATAGTAGTCGTAGCATATCACTATCAACTACACATAGTCGTTTAAAAGGGATCGTCTTAAGGTGTATTAGTTAAGAGTTTCTCTACATGTTATAGCTTGAGAAAGAAGTGTATTAAATCGAAAAGTGGGTGGAGGTCTTTACTGTGAGGTTCTTACTCCATGCACGATGGTTCTTCTCGTAAGCACAGAACAGCTTTGAACCCAAGGAGATACACTCCTGGCTTTATTATGACTAGTAAGAATGGGATACGCGAAATCCTTGCCTAGAAAGTCAGCTGTTACACAGTCTGCTTTCAGTCCATATCTATATGCACCGGGGAATTTCATCCAATGATGCATATGCTAAGGTATCTAACCCCACCCACGGCCTGGAGAGAACCAAAATGAACATCTCCCATTTTTGTTCACTCTTCCACAGAAAAAAAATCCAAACCCTTAAAAAAACCATCATTATGCATCAATCCGTGTCCGCACCTAACCAACAGTCCAAACAGGCGCCTTGAGCAAAACCTGCCGCCCCCGAACCTCCACCCCCACAAACCCAGCAAACCGCACCTTCTGCCCTCCATCCTCACTCGAATTTTTACTCTTACTCTCTCCCCCCTCCACACCCCCCTGGGAACTAATACTAGGTTTCTTCCCCGTCGGTCCACTCGAAGAACCCCCCATCATAGCCTGCAACATACCCGCCTTCTTATCCTTCCTCAGCTTCCCACCATCCGATTTATCGCCCTCTTTCTCGTCCCGATCTCCACTTCCCGTACTCGAGGCGTCAATCTCGCTATTTGTGTCGGCGCCTGGGTTTTCGAGGAGGGGGATGCCGGATTCGGTTTTCATCAAGAAAGGTTGGACCAAATCACCGGGCATGGGGTAGGTGATTGAGATATCCCTGCTTTCCAGTGGCAGATTTGCTGCTATGCTGACTGCTAATTCGATGATCATGTGGGCGCTATCTTCGATTCCCGCTGGTATTGGCTCCTGTAAGTAATTGATCAGACACGCTGTCAAATTCGTCGTCGCCGCCCGGGAGAAATCTCGTCGATGGTCTTCACTCTCCGTAGTACTTAGGACATCTCGTAGACCTTCCAGGGTCGCGAGTCTCCATTGGACAACCTTCGCTGTTAAGGCATCAGACTCTTCTTGGTTGTTCAGTGCCGGCGAAAACCGACGAATGTTTTGTTCAACTGTCTTTAAACTGGTGCTCAAACCAGTCTCGAGACCAGGATGAAATGTTCGATTGAAGATTTCGTCCACCAGAAATTTTGCAATGCAAGCCCTACCAACAGCAGTCATCTCCTGTTTACCAATTTTCATTGCATCTTGGTTGACGTGCTGTGATAGCCATGATGGCACCGTTCTCCAGTCTTTCCGAATATTGAATGCAAGATTTGTTGTAGCCCCATCTAAACGTTGAAATCGTGTCATGTACTCGCTATCATCTAAAGAAGTTCGTGACTGTGAGAGACGTTGATTCGCTAGTGTGTTTTGTAACTGCTCTACCTGTGACGTCTTATCGAAATACAATCCCTTTACTTTCTTGTATTTGATTTCTATAGAAACGTTAGGTTTGCGCCGGGTAAAAGTTTGGATTGAATAACTAACGTAATTCCTTATAGGCGTCTGCTACATCTGGGCCTGGGGGTTGTGGAGGTGGGGTGCTTCGACCTTGCTCCCCGCTTCCTGCAGCGGCACCATATTGATCCCTCTGTGGGGGGCCACCTCTATAATTTGGACCTTGAGAGTTGCCTGATGGAGGCAATGGACTTAGCCCAGGAGTAGGAGGCTGATTGCCGGGGAATGTCTGACCTCTTGTATAGCTAGGTGGTTCTCCCCTTGGTTCTGCTTGTCCTTGAAGTCCCTGCATAGATTTTGGGTCCGCAGATCTGCGATTCTGCTGCGATGCCCCAGTAGGTGGAGCCATCGCAGTCACTTGGGATAATGGACGAGGGCCTTGAAGAATTGAGGTTGTGCGATCGGGGTACTGCTGTACACGTGGTGGGCCGAAACTGGTGGGGGATTGACCGTTCGACTGGACAGAGGGAGGTCGTTGTGGTTCGTCTCGTTGATCTACCGGTGAATCGTAGGATAGCTGCGATACAGTCTCTGGATTCTGCTGGCGATAAGGATCGTGAGGGTTGAAGCCGGGCTGGAGGCTCAAAGGATATTGGGCTTGCCCTTGATTTTGTATATCGTAATTGACCTGCACACCCGAGTCAGGCTGGTATGGCCCTACGTAGGTTTGTTGTTGTGGTTGCGGGGTTGGTTGTTGATATTGATGGTGACCGCCGTCCTCGTTTGTAGAATACACGGTTGGCTCAGCTTCACTTTCCACCGCTCGTATGGTCTGGTGTTGGGCTAGCTCTTGTGTCGCGTTGTGGGGGCTTTGCTGATCAGTCTCTAAATGTGTATCCAGATCACTGCTGGTTTGTTCACTGCTTTCTTGGGGGGAGGGCAGCTGTGACCTCGAGGTCCGCGCAGATGAGTGCCCCAGAGGGTTGTGCTGCTGTTGCTGCTGTACCGTACGAATGGGCGGAGGATTCTCTTGTCCTTGGCGTTTCGAGAGGCGTCGAGCGATTCCAGTGGAGTTGCTATAAGAGGTTGGAGGGGTCTTCACTTCTTGAGATAGCCTGTTTTCTCGACCAGAGCGCATGCGATCAAAAATCGATCTGCTCTTCTTGTGTTCTGCGGGCTGCGGAGTGGGGGCGGGCTGGGAGTATCGCTGATTCTCGGATCGCTGTTGCAGGAGC
The DNA here is from genome assembly GCA_001399465.1 of Hymenoscyphus scutula. Classification (NCBI taxonomy): domain Eukaryota; kingdom Fungi; phylum Ascomycota; class Leotiomycetes; order Helotiales; family Helotiaceae; genus Hymenoscyphus; species Hymenoscyphus scutula. The sequence goes on along the minus strand of LKTO01000005.1, from coordinate 59,068 downwards.
TGTTGATGTTGATGTTGATGTTGTTGTTGTTGCTGCTCCTGGTGGTGCTGTTGTTCCTGCTGAAGCCTGTGGCCTTCGAGTTGGAGGAGGTCGTCGACTGAGGCACCCGATTGCGAATTCGGACTACTTTGTTGATAGGCACTAGAGGAGTACCTTGTTGACTGAGACCGCGAAGGGCCACCGGAAGAGGGAGAGTGTTGGAAGGATCGAGGATCGCCGGACTCAGGTGCGGAGGTTTGGGTCTGGATATAGGGCTGTTGTGTGTGTTGTTGATATGGGTCAAGGTCGTCAGAGGAAGAGCCGAATGGACCCTGTGAAGTCCCGCTAGAGGGAACTGAAGGATTTTGAGCCGATTCCTCATTCAACAACGCCTGTTTGGAACGATTACTGTGTTTAAAACCGAAGGGCATTGCTCACAAGATATCTCGCGAAGTCGCAAAATTGCGATAGAGCCTGGCTGTGCAATGGAATAGGGAAATTGGCTGGCCTGGGTAGTTCCTGTCGTGCTGCTACTCGGTACTAGGAGTAGGTGCTAGTAGGTGGTGCTGTGGGGTGGCCGCATACAGCTGTCAGAGGCCTTGCCTGGGAATGAATCTCGACCAGCGAACTCGAGGGAATGAGGGGCCCGAAACGAGAAAACAAGATTGTTTCTTGTTTCTTGTTTCTAGTTTCTTCTGGCTCAGCAATCAATGCCGCGATGCGACGATGGGATGGGGGGTGATTTGGAACAGATGGGATAATAATAGCAGTGTGCGACGATGTGCAATTCGTGGATGCAAGCAAAAGGAGGGCTTGTGAATTGGGGCTGAGCTGAGTTGAGTGTTTGGGGTCTCAGAAGTCGGTAGGTAGGCAGGCAAGCAGGCAGGCAGGCCTGGTTCCATAGCCTTCGTTCGTTCGGGTGGAGAGCTGTGAGATGTGACTGCAGGTGGGAGATGGGAGATTATTTTGTCGGGTGCTGGAGTGAGGTAAGGTAAGGTGTAGGGGGGAAGATGGAGGGGGAAAGTGACCAAGCGGGAGAAAAGGAGAGGGAGGTACGAAGTTACAGTACGCAGGGGAGGGAGGTAAAACCAGCAGAGGAAGACAGCAAAGAAAGTCCCCTATTTTATTACTAACAATGTGAATAATAGATACGGAACAGGTAGGCGAGCTTCTCTTTTACGATTTCTTTCATCCTGTTCGCTTCTCGTCGTCACAATGCCTAAGAATTACCCCGCCAGTATCGCTCCAACTCTCTATCGTGCACGGCTCCGTCCCATGGAGAGCTCTTCGGTCAAGACGGGATTTACTGTACAGGAACAAAAGCGGCAGTAAACATGTACCTTAGTCTTTCGTTCTTCTAACTTTCTGGCATCTTTCTGGATTACCCGAGACAATTGATATGAACAACAGGGATTAAGCGACTAGCTGTTCAAGGTATGTATGCCAATTGCCTCGAATTGCCCGAAGAAGTTTGAATAACGAACAATGAAGTCAGGTACGAACCAGAAGTCTGCCGCTTTTAGTGTTAGCAGACAGTCCAGGACAGGCCCGAAGAGTTCATCAGGGGTGGCTAGCTGACCCTGCCATGGACCTCCGGAGTAGAAGAGACCGAAAGAGCTTAAAACCAGCACCATAAACAAGCCGTAAGTATCAGCTAAGGCTTCATCTGTGGAATGATCTACTGTACACAAGACAATGCTGTCTCCATGTGGGTTCATCCTAAGGCCAAAAAAGTGACAAGCAATAGGAACCGACAACGGAAATCAATTGCGAGGCGATGTTTTTTTTTGCTATGCGGGTTGAAACAGGTGCAGCAGCTTGACGGAGACTAGCTTGGGACACAGACAGAATCTGATTGCTATTAATAGAAACCCCTCCCGAAGATCACTGTGGGGAGGAGATGATCAATATTCTGCGACTCGACATTTTCCAGAGGAACTTGCAGTCCTCAACCTTGAGTCGCGGACGATAATACGAACTGAATAAGTACTCTCTGTAATGGGACGGTCGTTGATCGAAGCTAATCTTGGTTAAAGATGTGCATAGAATCCGGTTTCCTCTCCCCAATATCTCCCCATTCATCCCACTCGCCGCAGTCCGTTGCATTTATGCGGCTTCTGTGCAGCTTTATTCCAACGTCTCCATGGTACGTTCCAGGTTGTAAAGGGGCAGTAGATTGGGCCCAAGAACTACCGGGCCCGAGGAAGCAGTGCGATCATTCAATTGATCCTGAAGGATGAACTTTATGCTTGTCTCACCCAAGTCCGTCTTCCAGAAAGCATTTGTAACCAATGCCGAAGACCGATTCATCATGTTGGCAAGACAAATCTGGAAATCGTTCTCGAGATGCAGACAACATGCTGACTGAAAAAAAGGCAACCAAGTAAAGAAAAATTCAGAAGAGAAACGATCGCCAGTCAAACGCTACTAAATAGGAACAATATATCAATATATCAATTCAACGCGTCCCGTCCAATAGTTCGTTGGGGTCGAGAAATATAAAGAGCGAAAGGTTCCCCACCCGACAAACACCTGCAATGGAAAGTATATCGCATCCTCAAAACCAAGGCACCAACCCAGCTCGTACGAAAAACGGGGAAAATCAAATGGAACGCAGAATCCCGTCTCATCTACATTCGAAAAAGCTAACACGAGATAGAAATCTGTGGTGGAAAAGGCCATGTACGATACGATTACACAGCCTCAAATTATGCGGGTCAGAACTCTCTTATGAAGGATTCTCTTTTTACGACACCACCAAGATTCGCAAGTGGTACTTGTAAACTTCAAACAATGGATTTGTTTCAAGTTTTCTTCCATCTAAAGCTACCTACCGGTACTCCAGCTCGCTCAGATGATTCGTTCTTGAAGCACGTTTGCTGCAGTGGCTCTATCAACAAGGGAAAAGGCGCGTTTTTGCCATGTTGGGCTGTCGTGGTTGTGACCCGCCCGTTAGGGTTAGGATTGTTTTTCATGCGGGGACACGCGATGCGCTGGCGGTATTTGATCCTGTGTCTGAGTTCATCTTAGGTGAGTTGCCGCGAGGATCAGCACTTGTCCTTAAATTCTCAGATGTTCTAAACACATATTCCGACATGGTGCAGATGGTGGTTGTTCACATCTGCTCGGCTGATGCTGTGGTGGTGGCATTGATAAGTAACCCCTCCAAATCCATACTTTTGAACCTCAAGATGACTGAAGTACTCGTGAGTAGAGAAGGTCTGAAGACCTTTTCGACGTGCGTCATAACCAGGTTTGAAGTCTACCGAAATGAAAGACTTCAATCGGCAAAAGGGGTTCATCATGGTTGGTCAAGGTAAGTAAGATTGCAAAAATCCGCGAGTGCCGATCTCTTGCTTCAAAAATAGGACGTTCTCTCGAAAAAACGGAAGTTTTCTAATGCACCTTTCCGCATCTCCTCATTTCATTATCTCGATGCTCTATTGATTCTCTGTCCAATATTTACACTCTCTAAGCAATCAAAGTGTTGATTTTGGTCATAAATAGCCTGAGGCGTCTCAAATATTGACAATAAACTTCCGTCGGGAATATTGATCCCGTCACTCACTACATCAGGCATGTTTTCTTCAATTTTGCTCTACGCACTCTCCATTTCGGCACTGTTATCAAACTGCGAAGCAAGGAGTCTCCCTCGAAAGGATCGTCCAGCAAGAGAACGAAGACTAGATGCCTCCCTAAACATCAAGGACTTTGCAATTTCAAATGTAAACACCCACAACTCCATCCTCGACCCACGCATCACGACTTGGAACCGTACACTTTCGTGTAAGAATTTCATTCTCTCTCTTCTTGAATTCTCCCCTTCCCTCTTCTTCCTTTCTCTCCTCATTTTCCTAGCCGTATTCTACCCCTAGCCCATTCGCCTTACTCTCTTCTCATCGCCTCAACCCCTCACTCCCTTCCCCCTCATCTCTAACCGCACACCAGTCCTCTTCTCGGATCCAAACTCAAACACCAGCACAACCTGCAGGCAATCATGGACCGAGACTCCCTCCTCAACAGTTCCCAGTACAAATGCCACGACTGCCAGCACGAATAACTCACCTCAAGCATTTGTGCTTTGTGATTACACGGGCGTGGATCTGGATTACTTTCAGTGGAAATTCGTTGGTGGGTATACCACTTTTGGGAATTTCACGATTGCGTTGGCGCATACATTTAGGGATCGAGTGTAAGTTCTCTTTCTTATTTTCTTTTTTCTTTCCGGAGACACAGTCTAGGGAGGGGAAGTGAGATGGCGAAGGGTCTGGTAATGGGGAAGAGATTAGGGATAGTTAGGGGAATTGAAAAGGGCTGATTGATTACTGAATCAGGAACTTCGAACCACCATACGATGTTCCTACTTTTTTTGCTACGGAGGTACCCTTGAGTCTTACTTGTGTTGGAGACGGGACTGGATGTACCTTGCCAGCTGAGTCAAGTCCGTTATTTGCAAGGGTGGATGCTATCAATGATTGAGAGTATCATGAGACAGGTAGGTCACTCAAAGCTTCATAAAATAGGTGGACTTTGCTAATTCTTTGAATAGGAAAATTTGGGTACATTGCGGAATTAAGATGGTTTGGGAGAAGTAGGCAGATGAAATTAAATATGAATGATAATTTATATTCTTCTAGAACGGTTGTCGTGTCTAAGTCATGGATGGGGAAGAAGCGTGTGCACACAATAAGTCCGGACTGCTCATAGGCTTCGGAATTTTGGACCACAAGGACTCATGAAAGTCGGGTGGTGATTCGATTTGGAAGGTATCTGGCTAGAGCCACGCTTTCTCTTCCATCCTACCTACCTAAGTAACTTGTGTTATTTTGTTGAGGGAAGGTGCGAGTTTGATGCTGTCAAGCTCAAGTGCTTTAAGCCAGGGAAGGAACGATTTTTGTAAATCGACCTCTGGTTGACCTTCCCTCAGGCCCGACTCTCGACTTGATTTTGAGACGTTGAATGCTCATTGGGGAAGGAGGGTCGTCCTTTCCTCTTTTTCTCTCCCCTTCGTTACATGCATGCTTGAGGTACGACAATGCTATGGACCCCGTAGCCGGATACCCCAAGAACCACGTACTTAGTGGCTCAGTCTTTGGAGTAGAATATATAAACTACTCTTTCTGTTTTGAATTTGCATTTTCAAATAATTATCTGATTGCGTTGTGTTGGGCTGTACGTTGTTGTGGACGGTTACATAGGGGGTGTCGTGCCCCGGGAGGGTTCATCATGCATTGGTTCAACAGAAGGAGATTCAGTCAAGTAATCTCCAAATTCCCAATGTCCATTCCCGATTCAACGTGTCATTCATTAAATCTCATCTTTGGGGTGTCTAATGTGATTGACTTCCAGCACCCTAAAACTAGCCCTATATACTTTCTAGCAAAAAGGCATTACTCGTCCAATTTGACATCAAAGACAAGAGTTATTACGGCCTCTTTCCTATGTGTTGTGGAATCTAAAGTCTTAATCCGATAAATAGCAACCTGACTTCATTCCTTCATAAGGAAAATTCAGATTTCGCTATGGAATTCAAGGGGTACAAGGCTAAACTATTAAAACTGAAGTTGGGGCATATAATAACTAACTAGAAAACGCTGGACAGGAGAGCATTTGGTTACTTTTTACTGTTAATGTCGGAAAACATCTAGCACTTTTAACGCTAATAAGTACTTTTAGATAATTATTCTAACCTATAGATATGGTAGACTAGAATAAATAGGATTTTTCTAAGCATCTATTATGCTACTACGTGAGCTAAGTTTTTCAATCCCAGAATTAGATATATGAATAGCTAGGAGCTGTTACTTTTTGCTCTAATTCGCTGCAGAGCTACCAAACCTTTATTCTTTGTGTAGTAAGAAGATACTCTGCCTTATGCAATGTAACTGGAGAGATATATGAAGGATGAGACCTGAGACTTAATTCCTCATCCCTACTAGGCACTCGCTGAACCCCTGATGATCTCCTCAGCTAGGTCTTCTTCTAGTTGCTGTCAACTCACATTTAATTAATATGATATATATCCATTCAGAACAATTCAGAAGTAACTATTAACGTTGAAGTAATCATAACTTATCGTTTGACTTCCAAATCCAGGAGCGTTTACTGTCAAATCATCGCCTGCCACCGAATGCAAAAACACGTCATGAAAATTAGATGTCCCAAAGTACTGAAGTTTTACACTTGGGAAATAGGAAATCTGGACATAACAAGTCATCCTAAGCCAGTAGCTCATTTTACGCAGGTATTTTCTGTGGGTTTTCGTAAGATAGCACTCACCTTAGTGTTTGGATTTTATGCATATAAGCTATTGCACTAATAGTCACTATTGAGTTTTCATTTACTATCCACGACAATTCACTACGAAGAATTATACACTTCCCACGTGGCCTGTGATTACTTGCATCTTAGAGCTCATATATCGTGCCTAGTCACTTGCACGCTAGCTACAGACCAAGGAAAAAGCTGTCAGTATTCAATGTCCCAAAGTTAACTCACCCCCGGCCCTCTCACTATCTCTTCCAGAGTGGGATGATGAACAAAAGCAAGTACCCAACCCCTCAATTCGAGTACTGTTTTGCACCACTCCGCAGTTGGCTGGAAGCGCTCTTCCTTACAGGGAGTGAACATTTTGCGGGACCTGTGAGCCTTGACAGGTACAGGCTTATCTGTCTCCAAAAAAAAAAAAAAAAAGTTCAAAAGAACAGAACCATTTACAGAATACTGGGACGCAAAGTGAGATCCTAATAACATTTCCCCGATTTTCGTTCCTCTTACATAAATTACTGTACATAAACCAGACCCCCATACCTCTCTCTATCTTGCTCCTCTCACCCCGAAATTCCAAACCTAGAAGACCATTTCACTCCTACCACTGCTCCCAAATAGCCGGAGGCAACACCCCCCTCATAACAGCCCAATGCCCCAAAGCACTCTGCTGTTGCCACACCTCAAAAGAATCTGTCTCATTCTTCCTCAAAATCTCCATCACACCCTCCTGCCTCTCCGCAAAATGCTCCGCCTTCACCTCATGTTTAGGAACCAAAAACGCTTGACGCGCTCGACTATTCAAATAGTCTTTTTCCGTAGGACTGTTGAACGAGATAGTCTTCCCAGCTTCCTTGGTGCAGAAGATAACCATGTTAGTGAAATCGCGACCGTCTTCGGCAACCTTTTCAGGTGACGGGGCCTCGGATTCTCGGAATATGCGGCAGGTGGGGAAGATTTTGAGGATTGTGGTAGTGATTATCAAGGAAGGTGGGAGGGTGAGGTCTGCAGCGTAGTTCTGGGTCTGTTAATATAATTTCTCTCTTTCTCTTTCTGTCAGATGGGGATAGACCTACAATAGCAATTACACCCCATGGTTCAAGCATGTCATACAGATCCTGGATAAATTCCAGAGTAAAGAGATCTACAGGTTCAGCACCACCTGTGAATACGTCATGAACGATATAATCATATTTCTTTCCTGATCTCGCCGTGGTATTCGCAAATGCTACCGCATCTTCAATGACTGGCGTGTGATCTGGTGGTAAGGCGAAGTACTTGGTGGCGAAATCGTGGACAACTGGATCGATTTCAACGATTGTTGTGTCGATTCCGTGAGCCATAAACGCAGCTGGAGTTGTACCAATTCCAAGACCACTGTTTCTCATTAGTTCTCATTCCTTTTCTGGATGAGATATAGATGCGGAAAACTCACATGACCAAGGCACTCTTCTGTCGATCTGGAGCCGTCTGCTCTACCTTGACCAATCTCACAGCCTCCAACATGACGAAAACTCCATAAATTGGTTCTTTGACCCCTGCTTCGCGAGCAAGCCATTCTCCGCCCAGGAGACTGTGGTCACATCTCATAACCCGGAATCGACTCTCCGCACTTTCAATAATAGAGATATATCCTGTGAGCGACTCCTGGCGGTCTAACAAACTCCAACCCGTTTTTTGCATAGCAGTATTCAGTGACGAAGTAGCATAAGGAGTCGGCAAATGAGTATTCAAAAACAGCGTATGCAGAACCGCAGGAATGGCATAAAGCAACAATTTCGAAGGCGCAAAAAGCGAATAGATCCCCGTCAAAAGTAAGCTCAACCCAATTCTGGTCTGAACAATCGTCGCTCCAATCGTAGAGTTTATATAATTCCCCGAGAAATATTCCACCATTTTGAAAAAGGCATACGAGGAAATCCCCGGCGTCGCATCAACAAGCCACTGAAGTCGTCCAGGATTCATCTCCAAATCATCCAAGACCGTGGCCGTACAAGAAACAGAAAGTAGTAACAACGGCAAAAACGACACCCCCTCAATAATCACCGGTCCAAACCGTCCTCCTAAAAACCCACTAACTTTAAACAAAAAAAACTGCGTAACTGGAATCCAAGCCGCTAACACAGGGAGTAACAAAATTGGCTTTATAGGCAACTGCCTCCTTAAGAACAGATTAAAACTCCATCCTAGAAAACATGCAGACATGACTCCTTTGGCATGATACACAGAGCTAGGAATCGATCCATAGATGGGAGATAGTGAGAGGAGGGAGACATTGGAGTAGATGGCTGCCAAGGATAACAGCGTACCAGCCTGGATCAGGACGGAAGCTTGTTCTCTGGCCCATTTCGACCAGGTCTCCTCCTGGGCTTTTGAGGCAAGGGCTTTAAGTTCTTTCTCGAAGTTTTCTTGCGTGAACAAGGGCGGTTCGGCGGCATCTGTGACTGTTGCTGGTTTTGGGGACTTGGCTGATTTCGGGGTTGATGTTGGTTTTGCCATGTTGGCTCCGGGAAGGGGAGATCTCTCCGCCGCGAGATGAAAAGAAGGTTAAAGAATATTCGTATTATGAAAACTTCATCAAGGAGATGGAATACAGGTCGACAACTCTCACCATTACCATCGCATGTTTCTGAAGCTCTGCTTTTCTGGAAACGTTGCGGTATTTCAAGGACAGGCCATTGCGTTGAGCCTGAAACGACGGACCCGCATGAAACAAATGAAAATAAATCACATCACGTGTTGGCAGGAACCATTCATTGTTTTAAGCTTCGTGAGTACAGAGTGATATCTTATTAGGTTATATGTTTTCATTATTCCCGAGAAGCAGAATGCTGATAAACTACAAATCCAAAAATAATGGGTTACAGGTACCCCAGCAATAGCACTATTGCTGGACAACCAGCAACCAGCAGTAGGTCGCCTACAAATTGCAACAAACCACATCATGTCTTGAAACCTCATGATACCTTAGGAATACATAGTCTAACAAACCGATTAAATAAGAAATAAGAGATAGAATTCATGTCTTCTCAATCGACGCTCGTTATGGTCGTGGCAAAGGACAAGCTATGACTTGCTTGCCAAATGATGGTTTAAGGTTACCCAAGCCCCCAAATTTTTGTTTGGTTTATCTGCCAAATGATCGCTTACCACTGGAGCCTACTTCTCTCTAAATTGGTACAGTACACCATGAAAGACCAGAGCCAGCATTATAAATACCGTGCCCTCCAACAGAGCCCACAAGAGAATCTCACGTCACCAAATCGAGAACGAAATGAAGGGGAAAGAAATATGTGTCCTTGTCCAGTAAACATTATGGTAAGGTTAGGTGACCTACCACCAATGGCTACAAATTTACCCCTCATACCTCATCTACTTACCCCCTCCCTCACTTTCTCTCGGCCCCTATAACAAGCCTACACCAATAAGCAGAAATGAGAACTTACGACATTCAACTAAAGGCCCTTCTTGCCAGACTTCCTGTAATGGTCGCTCTATCCCGGTTGGGGTCGACCTCAAGCATCCAGTCAATCCTCGCAACGGATGAAGAAAGGCGCTTTGAGCCCATCTCTCCACGGTAGCCACAATTGAACACACAAAAATAAAATAATATTGGTAACAAGAAGCGCACGCTAAATGCCAATGCTTCTAAGGATAACTTCTGAAAACAAGTATAGTTATACAGGATGCCATCGTTGCCCTGCGGACGGAAGCCCAACATGAAAACTCCCGACCCCTTCTTCACTCCCTAATCTATCCCCCTCTAATATCTCTAGATCTTAATTCCCTCAAGAATGGGTTTCGCCTCCTCACTCTTCCACCACCCGCCCTCACCCCCAGGGAAGGAGTATTGCTCCATAGACGCAGCCTTCATCTCAACACTGTACCCTGGATCCATCGGCGTCTGATAATACCCATCCTTGATAATCGAAGGGTGTTCGAAATGCTCATGCAAATGATCCACATACTCCAGAACACTCAACTTCCCACTCACAACCACATAATCGATGGTACTAAGATGTTGCGTATACTCGGGAAGTCCGACACCTCCACTGTGAGGTACGATAGGGACGTTATATTTCTTGGCCATCAAGAGGACGGCGAGGACTTCGTTTACACCTCCCATGCGGCAGGCGTCGATTTGGCACACGTCGATGGCGCCGCTGGCTAGGAGTTGCTTGAAGATTACGCGGTTTTGGCACATTTCGCCAGTTGCAACTCCGATGCCGTGAGGCTTGAGGGCTTCGCGGATGGCTTTGTGGCCGAGGATGTCATCAGGAGAGGTAGGTTCTTCGATGAACCAGGGCTTGAATTCTTTGAGGTGGCCCATGTATTCGATTGCTTCTGGGACGGACCAGACCTGGAAATGTTTCTTAGCTTTTATTTCACCAAAAAAAAAAGCATGAGTGGAGGAAGAGAAATCATACCTGGTTAGCATCGACCATCAAGATATTTCCCTTGTCGTAACCAATAACTTCTCGTGCGATAGTCAACCGTTTTTTATCCGCCTCAACAGAAGTCCCCACCTTCAGCTTGAAGTGCCTGTACCCCTTCGCCAAAGTCTCCTCCAACAACCCCTTCATCTTGTCCTCCCCATATCCAAGCCACCCCGCAGAAGTGGTATAAGCAGGAACAGCCTTACTGTTCAATGCATCCTGGATTCTCTTCTCCTTTCCACCCTCCTCAGCCTTGAGCATAGCAATGGCCTCCTTGGGAGTAATCGAGTCAGTGATATATCTGAAATCGATACATCTGACGAACTCCTCTGGAGACATATCTGCCACGATCCTCCAAACTGGTTTATTCAGGGTCTTCGCCCAGAGATCCCAGATGGCGTTTACCACCGCTCCGAGGGCTAGGTGTATAACTCCCTTCTCAGGACCGATCCAACGGAGTTGTGAGTCGGAGACGAGGTAGCGCCATGTTTCGCCCCAGTTGGCGACGAGGGAGGAGAGGGTTCGGCCTTTAATTCGGTCGGCTACGTTGTCGATTGCTTTGCAGACAATGTCATTTCCGCGACCGATTGTGAAGGTCTGTCAGGTGAAGTGTTAGAGGGGTTACGTGAAGTGCGGGGGAAGTTGGTTACGTACCATACCATGTCCTGAGAACTTGGAGTCCGTTTTCAGGATGCAGTACGCGGCTGAGTAGTCTCCTGCTGCATTCATAGCATCGGAGCCCGTCTTGTCAAGAGAGGTTGGGAACCGCACATCGCGAGTATCCCATCCCGTAATGGTGACTTCAGCCATGTTGATGTGTTATCCTTGCAAGAGGGCTTTGGTGGGGTTTGAAGTATGGAAAAGAGAAGAATTGACTGAGAAATAGACAGAGAATAGAAATTAACCTGAAGAAGAAGATTTTAAACTTTGTCAGATAAAAAGAGGAAGGAGACTTGGCATATATATACTTCCACATGTCTTCTTCGGGAAGTATTGCCCCATGTTTGGGCATTGGAGTGTAGAGATGGCGGGGCATTGGAGGGGGAGGGGCTTTTTGTAGCCATTTGATTGATGGAGAATTGCTAGTGGACACCAAGAGTGGGGGTCATTCCCTGACCTCTTCGAAGCTCAAGACGATGCAGGCGCAATGCTCGAAGTTGAGCAAGCATTTAATGGCCGAGTTTCGTCAGTACAGGAAGGGAGAGAGAATGATGAGATGCAGGTGGATTTCACAGTGGTGGAGAAAAGTTGGATCGGTCGGTTCGGCACCGAAGCACCAGGTGACAAAAGCGGCACTCATCAAAATAAAGAACTGAAATTTCTTCCAGCTTCACCAATAGCTACTTGCATCAATAAAACAACATCAATGGTTCAACACCTAGGCGCGCGCCTGACCGACGCGTTCTGTAAGGTCGACAGGTCCAGCGCTAGTTAACCATGGTAAGCTGCAATCTTTTCTGCTCCTATCCCCGCGATGATGAATATCCTCACGGGTTCTGCAATTCGGATGGCTTCGGCCAATGTCGAACTCATCATACATTACAAACTTTTCTGAGCACAGTGTCCATTCCACGCACTATTTTACATTGCCCTAAAGCTTTACTGACTCTCCAGCCATTCGTGTGCACAGCTGCAGGTCCACCATCATGCCCTCGAACACCTTGAGAATCTCATCGATAGCAAAATCGCGGGCGGTCAATTGAATATGCTTCAATTTCACATTTCCCAAAACAGGAGACCCATGGGTGGCACCGGGAGGGAAATGGGACTCATCTCTGTGTTGCCATCTTTCTTAGATTAATGCTAGACCCAAGAGAAGGCGAGTTGGGCGGGAGTAACTCCCGCCATTCCTTCGCTCTTGACAACGAGTTCAAGACCGTTGTTACGGCGATGGCCTCACTTGTTCCTGGGACGAGTAATTCTGGGAGTATCGATTGAGCATTAATGGATTTAATTGATCATATACTAGATGCCTCATGTACTAGATGCCATGTGGGTTTAGAGAGTTGAAGTTTGAAATTCGACCACAAATTAGATAAATTAGAAGCAGCTTAATGATCCCTCAATGGATTTACGTCTGTTTCTCGCACTCTACCCGTATGGGTCCAGATTTGTACCTGCCCCTCCAGGTTGTTGGTTGAACCTTCTAAACCAAGTTGAACTTTCCTCGGAATCATTGACCTGGGCTCAAAGGTCTCTAAGTGTCAGGTTCGACTAGTAAGTGCTATTCGACTGCGATTTCAACTATTGCAAGATAGGCATGCAGTAGGTATTCGAAGCTCAGTCTACTCAAAAATGAAATAAAGGGAAAACCCTCCAAAATAGCGCTTCGCAGTTATTCCGAACAGGAAAACATTTTGGACGAGGTCAATCACGTGCAATCGCTTAACCTCGGCAGTAAATATCGTGGGGAGCCGAACAAGCTTCAAGCTACAGAGAGACAGAATCAACGACTGTCAATCAGCCTCTCCGAACATACAATTCAACCATGTCAGGTCTTCGAATACTCGTCCCCGTCAAGCGGGTAATTGACTATGCAGTCTGTCTACCCATTTCTCTCCAATCATTCCAATGCTTGAAGCATACACTCTCCCTCTCTTCCCTCGTCATAAAGGCAAATGCTCACCACCAAGTCGACAGGTTAAACCCCGCGTCAACAAAGCCCAAACAGCCGTCGAGACAGCAGGCGTAAAACACAGCATGAACCCCTTCGACGAGCTCTCAATCGAAGAATCCGTCCGGATCCGCGAGAAGAAAACCTACCCCCACGGCGTCAGCGAAATTATAGTCTTTACAGCCGGTCCCCCCAAATCCGCAGATATACTACGAACAGCCATGGCTATGGGTGCCGATCGCTCTATCCATGTTGAAACCAAGGATGGAGAAGAGATTGAGCCACTAGGGGTGGCGAAATTACTGAGGGCAGTGGTGGAGAAGGAGAAGATTGATTTGGTGGTGCTGGGCAAACAGAGTATTGACGATGATGCGGGGCAGACTGGGCAGATGCTCGCGGGGTTGCTGGGTTGGCCGCAGGCTACACAGGCGAGTAAGGTTGGATTTGAGGGGGATGGGAAGGGAGTGGTTGTTGAGAAGGAGGTTGATGGTGGGACTGAGACTGTGAAGAGTAGGCTGCCTATGGTTATAACAGCGGACTTGAGATTGAATGAGCCGAGATATGCGAGTTTGCCAAATATCATGAAGGCAAAGAAGAAGAAGATTGAGAAGATTACAGCGGTGGATCTGGGAGTTGATGTTACAAGGAGGCTGAAGACTTTGAAGGTTATTGGTAAGTTGTGTACTTTGCAAAATGGAAGGAGGGGACGTCTTGCTAATTCGTGTCTTAGAACCACCACCAAGGCAGGGAGGTGGAAAGGTGGCCGATGTTGATGGTATGATTGCTAAGTTGAAGGAATTGGGAGCGATTTGAAAACAGTATACTGCATGGTGTGCTTTTACAGGATTACGGCGTCAAGTTGTACATATTTGATTAACACGGCCTAGATGGGATTACGATTATTAGAAGTTATGCCTCTTTAGGTCTTAAACTCTAGGAAGTAGGTTCTTCTCTTGTTGATGGTGAAGATAAAATGACACCGCGATGAATATTCCCGCTACTCTTGGAATCACATGCAACCTAACTCACTCGCGATTATCCCCTCTTTCGACCACCAAAATTCCACCTTCTTACGCCTGTATACTGATTACTATTGATAAATAGGCACTATTAACTAGTAACTAGTATATATAAAAATAAGATAACTAGCTGAAAAATCTTAGGAACTCTATCTACTTATTCTCTACTACCGTAGTTACTAGCGTAAGCCTTCTATTTATCTATTTTCCAATGTACATGTAATCTAGTTCAAAAACTTAATGTAGAGTAATAGTATATAAAGTCTTAGCAGAGATATATATTAATATAGTATATAGTAAAGCCAGGGTCCTCGTCAAAATATAACTCCTTCAGCAAAACCTAATCGTTCTCGGCTTAGGACGAGTAGTTTTCGGCTTAGGGCGCGTTCTATTTGAACGTAAAAAGGAGCAGAAAAGCAGAAATGGTCTGCGCATGTCCCAGCACAATTTGAGCCAAAGATCCCAACAATTCCACCGAGCCGTGAAGTTTCGTAGCCACTTATTACTGTACTCGGTATGCAATTCTGCGTCTATGCAACCTTGTACAAAATGCTACCTGGCTCGCCTGGATCATACCCCGCCGAAAAGCAAATATTATCCACCTTTACAATTTTATGACATGCATCTGTCTATCTTGCCGAGGGGTAGGCCCCCGGGGGTCACGCCACTCGGATTTTGAATTCCACTGCTAATCTGGTACTGGTACTCGTTTTTTGAGGCTCTCATATAAAGTAAAACAGAAGTGGGACTCCTCGCCTGAGTTACTTCTGTGTTTGGCGATTCAAGAATAGCTCGGGTATCGCCACTCCTGACTCATCAAAGTTCGGCTCCTGCGACGGGAAGACGCCAATGGAGGGCCAAATACACCACAACCGCCTTGACGAGCTTGTCTTGCACTAAGAAGTCCATTACCTGCCAGTTTTTGCTATGTTTGCTGCGTTTGCTGTATTGCTGGGTCTTGTCTGTCAGCGGCCCGCCTGCGCCTGCAGTGCTAGTGCCAATCCCCCACTCGCTCTCTCCTCCGGTCGATCTACGAGTAGCTAATACCTTCACATAATTTATAACTCCTGACCCCCTCCACCCCACTTCCTCGCAAGAGGCAGCGAGATTTTGTCCTGCATGATCAGGGAGAAAAGCCTCATCCTCGTTTGATCTTTTCGTACGGCGCTTCTCTTTTCCTTCCTTTATAGCCATGGGCCCCTCTCAATCTATTCCCACGAACTGTTGATGTTTTTTCCGCAAGTGCCCTATACTCCTCAGATGCCTTCCAAGATCTCCCCCTGTGTTATTGGAATCGATGTTGGCGGCACCAATACCGATGCCGTTCTTCTTCGAGATGACAAGGTGTTAGCATGGCATAAGACGCCCACTACAGCAGATATCCAACAAGGCGTGGAAGTTGCGATTGAGGAGGTCATCAGTAAAGCGGATATTCCAAAAAATCATGTGGGATCTGTCAAGATTGGAACTACAGTGAGAGCCTGCTTGCCTTCTTGCGAGTATCTTTGTTATGGCGATGGCTGATGCGGTCTTAGCAATTTGTTAATGCAATCTTGGAACAAGATTCGAGCAAGTTGGATAAAGTTGCCATCATTCGATTGTGCGGGCCTCATTCCCATGGTTCCCCGCCTTTTGTGGATTTCCCACCCGCTTTGAGAAATCTGGTCGAAGGCCATTTCGGATATGTTGATGGCGGGTATCAAGGTGTGTTTGTTTCTAACAGAAGTTAACCTTAATTCTAAGATTACTCCCTTGGCTGCTTGGGAACTTACTGCTTTGCTTCGCTAGACAAGACCCATAGCTGACTTTTGTAGTCGACGGCATCCCCATCCTTCCCTTACACACAAAACAGCTACAAGAACAAGCACGCATCATCAAATCCAAATCCATAAAGTCCGTCGTCGTCGTCGGGATATACTCCCCGTCAAACCCCGAACAGGAACTTCAGGCGAGAGAAATTCTCCTATCAGAATTAGGTCCCGGCTACGATGTCTCCTGTTCTCACGCAGTTGGCCGACTGGGATTCCTCGAGCGAGAAAATGCAAGTATCATCAATGCTAGTCTCCGTCGTTTCGCACGCCATGTGATGGCTAGGTTTTCCTATGCCGTTCGCCAATTGGGAAAGTGCAATTTATATATCGCCTTGAATGATGGAACTTTAAGCAAGGCCAAATTAGCCGCAGAACATCCTGTCAGATGTATTTCATCTGGTCCGACGAATAGTGCTCGTGGTGCCGCTTTTCTTGCAAAATCTCATACTGTGGATGGAGGTGATGAAAGAGAGGTGTTGGTTGTTGATGTTGGGGGGTAAGATTTCCCAGGAAATCGTTTATTTAAGATTAACATTTCATAGCACTACTACTGATATCTGCGCGTTACTAAAGACGGGTTATCCTCGACAATCAGCGGCATTCGTCAAAATCGGAGGCGTCAGGACAAATTTCACTATCCCGGATGTTCACAGTATTGCCCTCGGTGGAGGATCACTACTCCGCCAGTCGAAATCTAGAACCTTAGTTGGTCCTGACTCAGTTGGGTCGAAACTAGAAATCGAAAGCATCGCTTTTGGGGGGACCACCCTGACCGTAAGTTCATTCCACTCCTCCTACCTGTAATCCGTCCCTAATTTTGATTATTTGAGGCAACTGATCTCGTTCTCATGAACGAGCATACGGAAAGTCAAGTAACTCAGGATGTGAGAATCTCCGGCCTTGAAGAAATCGCCCGGGCGCTCGAAGAAGCCATCGACTTGGTAAAGACTAAGCAAGGCGACGCAAAACTCATCCTCGTAGGCGGCGGCAGCATCATCATCGCCGACCGCATAGCAGGCGTCAGTGAAATCCTACGGCCAAAGTATTTTGAAGTGGCAAATGCTGTCGGAGCCGCCGTAAGCCCCCTCACGCTTTCTTTTGTCGCGAAACTCTAACACAGGACCTAGATTGGGAAAATAAGCGGGGCGGTGGACAAGACTGTCGTGCCAACAGAATCAACCATTGAAGAGGAAATTGAGAAAGCGAAGGTACTTGCTACCGAACGGTGTGTGAATGCGGGTGGGAATGTGAATACCATCGAGGTTGTGGAGGTCGAGGCAATTCCTCAATCTTATGTTACGAATGGAGCTACGAATATCCGGGTTCGTGTTGTAGGGGACTTAAAGGGGGGGTTTGAGGAGGTATTTGATTCCTCTGATTTCGATGAGCCATTTGGGAAGGACCTGGGTGATGCGACTTTGATCGAGCCGAGTTTCGCTGTGTCAAAGGGGTCGTCGTATGAGATAGACGAGAAGGTTGACGTGAGGGAATATCGACCACGGATTGAGGGGGATATCTGGTATTTGTCGGAGACGGATCTGATGTTTCTTCAGGATGGGACTGGTATTCTGGGAGTTGGAAGTTGTGGAGAGCCGTATCCTGCATATCTTGCTTGTCTTGTGGCGCTGAGGAATGGCGAGGATCTCACGATTAGGAGGCAGGAAACACTTCCTGATGATGCCGTTGTTCTTGTTGCCGGATTCATGGTATTCTCCCGATCCTAAAAATCATTTGGTCGCACTCACTAACAGAGAACAGGGTTCTCCATCAGTCTATCTAGAACGCATTCCTGGATTAAACGAGTGAGTTGCCCAATCCAAAGATTCATTCTTTGCTAACACCTAGAAAAAGGGTAACAGACGCTATCAAAGGTGTCCTAAAAACAACAGGCATAACCACCTTCGACGCCGTAATTCCCAACGAAATCGGCGGGATGAACTCTTTCGAAGCCCTCCTAGCAGCCCATCGGTTCGGCAAAAGCACCCTCGATACCGATCTAGTTGGTCGAGCATATCCGATGCTGTGGCAAACAGTAAGGTGTTTGAAGGATATCCCTGTTGTGCCTGCTTGTCTAGCAGATTCTGCTAGTGAACCGAAGGTATATCGAGTGATCAAGATGAAGTTGAAGCGAGTGTTTGGCTGATGAGATGAACAGGTTTTTGTTACGGCAAAAGATAACCTCGAAGCAGAGACATTGATGCGAGACGCTTGTTCGGAGTTGGGCTCGTTGGCGGGGATGTGTGTTAGTCCCGTCTACGGTGTCGAAGCAAAGACCCTGCCTCGAAATAGTTTCTCTCATGGTTCGTGTCCCTTTCCCCTCCCTCCTATCCTTATTTTCCCTGCTAACAACTTTTGCCTCCAGCGTGGCAAATAGGTCGCTCAATAGCGCTCTCCCGTACCTTAAAACAAGACCCCATTTCCTCTCTGCTCGAATCGCAAAACGGCGTTTTGCTTTTCGTTGGCAAGATTGTTTCCGTAACGAGGATAGTAGGCGAGGGTTTTACGAGGGGAAATGTCGTTCTGGAATCTTTCTCTGAGGGATCTGCGGCTGTACTGAAGCGGACAGTGAAAATTGAATTTGAGAATGAGAATTTGAGTGTGATTTTGAAAGGGGCTGGAAAGGGAAATGGGGGAGATGAGGTTTTGGCGTGTTGTCCTGATTTAATTACTGTGAGTATTTCCCCCCTCCTTCCCTACTCTATGCGTGACGGGGTGATATTCTGTTTACGAACCAGATTTATGTCACAAGTGATGAGGAGAGTGGCTAATGCAAAGTAAAGGTCTTGGATAAAGCAAATGGTGCACCCCTCGGCATATCAGATTACAAATATGGATTGAGGGTTAGTGTTATTGCGCTGAGTGCGCCGCCTGTTTGGACGAGTAAGAGGGGGTTGGAGATGGGTGGGCCGAGGGCTTTTGGGTATGTTTATTTTCTTTTACTTGCTTCAAAATCTGTGCTGCCGTTCCTCACTCCTTTGCTTAAGGCAAGTGATCGGGTCTGTATCTTTGTTGGGTTGCGAGGGAGTGGGGAAGTTGAGAAATCTGGGAGGTAGAGATTGAAATGACTTACTGACGCCATGTGATAGTCTTGATATCGACTACAACCCCGTTGTAGATTCTGGGGTGGTGTGCACCCCTCCGACGAGTGTCTGGGAATTATTCTCGGAAGATGGATGAATGTGTTCTTAGACTGCTATTTTCACAATTTAGATCGTTTTTCGTTGTATATATTGGATGGTTTTATATGTTTTCGAGGGGCAATGAATCATGATTTATGGTCAGTAATTGCCCGTATATATACTCAATGGCTGGGGTGAGATTTTAAGCTTCGCGTTCAATAAATAATCAAAAAGTTATAGCTAGTAATCAATATATCTTTTTAATAAGACCTACAGCTTGTACTTTAATTATCCGCTTAATATGTCACAACAGAGTCATATTAATACATAGAGAAACGGTAATCAAATCTTTTACTATCTATGAAAACACCTCAAATAAACCTTGACATCTCGGACTATTTGTAGGAAGCGGTACAAGCCAAGGTATGTTGCCGTGTCTCCAGAGGCTGCTCGTGCCTCCTTAACGTCCTCATAGCACATTGCCTTCGCTTCCTCCTTCCCTAGTATAACAATGATCTTCAGATTTCTTAATCACCGTTGTCTTACAATATACCACCAATAATTCTGATATGAGAACTCGTTAGGCTTGACCCCACAGACTAGAAGTGAAGGAGACATCCCTTTCCACTTATTTACCTCAGCCTCCTTCACAAATCCAGCTCCCAGGTTCTTCCAAACACTCATCTCTCCCTGAATCTCAAAATATCTAGCCGCGGTAAAGAGTGTTGGATGTGGAGCATGAGCAACATGCTTGATGGTTGGATACCAATCCGTTTCTTCATCAACTGAAAAGCCCGAGTGAAAGGCTGCTGCTAGATCCGGTGTCTTGTAAAATTCGGTATCGACATATGCATGATATGGACCTCTCCAGGTGGTGGTGGAAATTGATCGTCCCCTCATGGTACACGTAGGGCAGCACTGAAGTGTGTGAAGTTTCGGGGGTTTTGTGTCGTCTTTAGGGTTCTCGATCACATTCAAGCCCACGAATGATAGCTGAAGGGTTGTCAGCGATGGGAGAAGGTGCAAAAGCTCCTCGAATGCAGGCATAGAGTTATATTCAGCTGTAGCTGCGCCAATAATGTGAAGCTTGATCGAACTCCGCGTGTTGATATTAGGTATTATCGTCTCCAATGCAGCGAGTAAGGTGAGTTGAATCGTTGTTGTGTTAGTACCGTATCTCATAAATTCTACGAATTCTCGTTCTTTGGAATCGTTTGCCAGATACCTCAGATTTCGGTTCATTTTGGGCTTAGGGCCGAAGAATTTCGTATAGTATTCATACCAGTCGGTTAAGGAAGAGAGCGGAATGTATTGCTTTCTGGGAAATGGAGTGAAAGTAACAGTCGAGCTCATTCCCGTCTGTCGGCGGAGAGCCATCACAATTCTGTCGTCAGCTGCAAGATCTTGCAAGATGGCGCACTCGGCTGATGGATGTGTTTGCGGGCAGGAGGGGCAGAATGTAGTAAGAAGGCAAGATTGGCAGGCATTCAGCTTCGTCCGGTCTTCAAGTTGTGACTCCCTTCTGTAGCAGTGATAGCAATATGGCTCGAAGCTAATTACAATCGTCAGCTTAATAACTTCTCCCATATGGATATAACATGTTATGATGCCTCTGCCAACGGATTTTATCAGTAATAGGAAAATGGATATACCCAACAAATCTTCCAAGTTCAGTAGGGTTCATAGCACTGGATATTAACATCTCTAGCACCTGCAAAGTGTCTTAGATCTACTCGCTCGTCTTGCAGGGAGCCAAATAATATACCTGCTCGTTATAGTAGCCCTTCCAAGTCCTAGCAGCTGAAGGTACGTATTGCTTCTGCTTGTTCAAAGCAACAAGTTTCTTGCAGATTTCCTTGTGATTCCTATTCCAGTCTTGCCTTTGGCACTTTTTTGAGCAGTATGAGACCCGTTTACAAGCATTGCATCGATTGAGATCGGGTGATACCTCCCAACAGAAAAAGCAGAGTGCTTGTTTCAATGCTAAGGTTGGGGCATGAAGCGGATTTGCGGGTTTAGGATCTTCGGATGCCATTCCAGAGTTGGGGCGAGACAGGTTTTGGCTGAAATTCCGAATGTCGGTACTCCTCCAAAACAGGAGGGGGGGAGGGGGGAGCATATGTATATATCGACAATTGCCCGAGTTACACAAACACGTGGCTCCCTGGGGACACTGAACATGGCACCATAATTTAACGACCCTTCATGATAAATCCACAACAACGGGTTATAAAATGTACAAAAATAATGAAAAATTGCGTAGAGCAAATATTTGCATTTTCAAGAAGAGTTGGAAGTTTTATTGTATTTGTGTTGTGATGCAGGCGTTAGTAGTAGTGTAAGATATGTGGAGTGGGTCGCAATTATATGACGTGCATTTCTGCGATAACCGATTTCCCTAGACTGTGCACGCCCCTGGACTGTGCACGCCCTCTTAACCATTTTACTAAATCACTTAAAATACATATATTTCAACAACTATATATTGGATTTGTATGTAATTAAGTAGGGAGATTAATGAAGGGTAGTTAATTGTATGCTAAGTATAAAAATCTATACGCGAGTACGAAGAGGTAGCCTAATCTAGCGTCTAGACCTAGTTTCCTATAAAGGTAGAGCTATCTCTTAAGGCTAGAACTTAGCCTTAGGAACAACTATTCTACTTAGCTTTTTAGCCTTTTTAGAAGCCTTTTTAGACTCTTTCTTAACTTAAGGCATTCTTAGAGTAGTCTTTTTTAATATAATATATATAGACTTCTTCTACTTTAGAGCCTTAGAAGTTATAGTAGCTAGCTCTCTCTAAAGCTACTTTCTAGCTCTCTTATTAGCTAATTTCTTAGCCTTTTTATTCTTAAGAAGTACCTTTACCTTTCGTTTAACTCTTCTCTCTTCTTTTACTTCTTCTTTCTACCTTAAAAGTTCTTCTTTCTCTTACTAATTTACTCTAGCTTTTATAACCTACTCTAGAAAGTATACTTCTATCTCTTTACTCTCTTCTCTATAAAGATTAAGTCTCTTTCCTTTCTTCTGTTTCTAGTTTTCAAGTATAATAGCTATCTTAAGTCTCTTATTTTTATAAGAAAGAATACTTACTTAACTTAAGAGAGTAAGAACTAAAGAGAAGACCTTATTCGCTTTAAGTTTTAAGAGCGATTTCTTAAAGTCTAAGTAGACTTATCGAATTACTTTTAAAGTAAGAAGTGTTTTTAAGCCTTTAGAAGTTATATAAAGAGGTAAAAGAGGCTTTATTACTTAGTCTATTATCTTTTAGCTAGTAATAGACTAAATTCTAGGCTTTTAGAAAGTATATATAATATTTCGCTCTATAAACACCTCGTTCTATACTACTTTAAATATTATATAGAAAAATCGCTTTAATATAGAGACTAGCTCTTAAGAAATAGATATTAAATTATCTAACTAGTTTAAGTAGAAGGCTAAGAGAGAACTAAATAGACTAATATTAAGAGACTATAACTAGTAGGTTATATAAGAAGAAAGAATTATAATAATAATTTAGTATAATAGATATACTTCTAAATAGTCGAAATAAATAATACTCTATTCTTAGAATAATAGATAAGAAGAGAAGAAGAGCTCGAGAGAGCTAGAAACTAAATATAAGTCGTACGACGCTAGTCCTAGCGCGTTTATTAAGCGAGTATATAATATCTAACCCTTATAACTATAACTATTATATTTAGTAGCGATCTATAAAGTTAATAAACTTTATATTAATATATAAGAAGTAGCTATCTATAAGAAGGAGTTAGTAGGCTCTTAGAGACTTCGGTTTTATATACTTTTTAAACACTTTTTCTAACTACTTAAGACTAAAGTCGTTTAAGAACTAGCTATTCTTTAAGGAGTTAAAGTATACTCTAGAATACTTAGTAACATCTATAAGCTAGAAATCCTAGAGATATCTAGAGCTTCCTTTATATATAAGAAGTAGTAGAATCGCTTATCTAATAGCTAAAATATATATAAGAAGTAAGATAAACTCTCGAGATGTATTCTACTTATTTTTAGTAACTTAACTCGAATTATATACTCTAAGACTTATTATATACTTTATAGAACAACTAAAACTAATAAGAAAGCTCTTTTCGTTAAAGTTATAGAGGTTATCGGCTATAATTTAGAATTTCTTAATAATAGAGGTTAACTATAGATAGTAAGTAATATTAGCTTTTATAAGAAAAGAAGCGATAAGTAGTAAAAAGAGAGTTAATACTAAGGTAAAGAAGAGAGTAAACATAGACGTATAATCCGCTATAACTCTTAAATTTTTAATGTTCTTAAGGTAACTACTATATAACCTATTCTTATACCGCTAGATAAAATCCTTTATCTAGTTCTTTCTAACCTCTCTTCTATATATCTCTTTAGTAAGGTTTTAGACGATTAACGAAGTAGATAGTATTCCACGCTCTATAAGCCTATTTATCTACCGAATTAGGACCTCCTCTTGCTCCTTAGTTAATGCTTAAAGGTAAAAAGCGGTAGCGTCTCTATATATCTTAGTTAAGCCTCTAACCCTTCGTGAAACCGTAGAACGGTTACATCTATACTTCTTCGCAGCATTAGTATAATTACTAACTTCTCTTCTTTCGATCGCTGCCACTGCCTGGTTAATCCGATGAGTATTGTCTGCTCTAGCCATAATTGAAGTGGGGGAGTGGGTAGAAAGTGAGGCTATTTTGAGGCGTGTACAGTCCAGGGGCGTGCACAATCCAGGGAAATCGGTTAGAGTCTGAGCCCAAAAGCTGAGATAATTTATGTATCTTATCTTGTAAGGCTGTCATCAGAAAATATTCAAAAACACCACACCACAATCCTCCAAACGCTTCTTCATTGCCTCATATACCAGCCTCAATCTATAAACTCTGCCTCGCCCTTTTACACAGTGCACTTCACACCCAACATCCAACATCCAACAACCCAAACACCACGTCCTCCACACCTTATCCCGCCGCATACCTCCATAAAACACCCCCCAACACCATGGCGAACCACCGCGCAGATGAAAAACGCTTCCTCGATGAACGTGGCTCCGGCGGCCCCCTCGCCCCCAATGGCCTTAACCCGGCCACAATAATGGAGAAACCTGTGCGGGAAAGGATAATCGACTGCTACTACTGGAAATCGCAATGCTTCGGTGTCAACGAAGCAGACATAATCAATCGGGTAGTCGACGACGTGCACTTCATAGGCGGAACCTACGGCGACGCCCAGAAACCCTCCCCTTTCCTCTGTCTCGCCTTCAAACTCCTACAACTCGGCCCCTCAAACGACATCCTACGAGAATACCTCGAGCACGGCGGGGAGAAATTTAAATACCTACGGGCCCTTACTTGTTTTTATGTTAGGATGACGAGGTCTGCGAAGGATGTGTATTTATTTCTGGAACCATATTTAGCGGATTATAGGAAGTTGAGGAGGAAGACTAGAATTGGGACTAGTTTGACCTATATGGATCAGTTTGTGGATGATCTTTTGACGAAAGATCGCGTTTGTGCTACTACGTTGTGGAAGATGCAGAGGAGGGAGATATTAGAGGAACTGGAGGAGCTTGAGCCGAGGGTTAGCCCATTGGGGGATATTGAGGATTTGTTAGGGAGTGAGCCGGAGGAGGTGGATGGACCTAATGGGGAGGAGAAGGACAAGAGTCCGGGGAGTGAGTTTGGAGAGGTTACGCCGGAAGCAGATGGAGAGGGGATGGATGTTGATAAGGGGAGTGATTGATTTGCCTAGCTTGGATTCGCATGGGAAAGGAGTTTGGTTTAAGAATATACCCACATTTTACTTTGGCGGTCAATCGAATCTGTTAGAGCGCGCTGGATTTTGACAGACTTCGGGTTTCTAATTCCGGTTTTCCTTCAGTCCTCTTCCATAATGCAGTTTAAGAGAAATTTTTGTGCCTTCACTCGACGGCAGCAATGTACCCCCCACTATGCCATATTACCAAAATAACTCTCACAGTTTTATACCTAACAAATACATTCACACTACCCGCTTGACAAACGATAGAAAAATAGTGCTTCTTCCTATCAGGTAATCTAGTACCTCAATTCGCGCCACCCTCAAAAAGTAGCTCTCTTGCTTGAGTTTCTCTTCTCGCTTTTAATTCCCCTCTAAACTTCAAAGGAAAGCTTTGCTAGCCGAGGAGATTTGGCTGCCTCCATTAATCTAATTCAACTAACTAATTAATGTTTACTATTCTAATCTAGTTATTTTGTTTCGAACAATTAATAATAGTTTTTCTAGAAACTATTACAAACAGTCGTAAGTAGTTAAACAACTAAATAGACATATTTTAAACGAAAGGAGTAAGTAAGTAACTTTCTCTCTGATTCTAGTAGTATATAAGCCTACCTAATAGAAGTACAAGAGTATTTGGTCCTTTCTAGGCAATGGTCTTAGCGTGAGACTAAGCCTTATAAAGGGGGGGGGGGTGCCAGAGGTACAAGTACGGTACTTCGTACACTAGCTTACTCAGAAACCTGGAATGCCCCGCACCACGCCGATCCACCAAAACGACCTGATGCCTTCCTCCCGTCCCCGCCGTCGCAAACCACCAGCGAAAGCACCTAGGCATCTCAAAATGACACCAGGACTGACCGTTGATACCTCCCCTCCACGCCCGACCAAAAACCCAGCCTCGACGACATCCTCACGACCGCCTCTGCAATCCGCAATATCCAGCTCTTTCACGCCCTCAACCTCTCGCCCCTCATCCCCTTCGCGGCCCCCGGTCTCCCCGCTCACGCCCACCCGCGAACATGCCTCCAACCCCTTCACAGCTCCCCCGCGACAGGCATACACACATACCCAGGCACCACAAACCGCGATCCCACAACCTGCGCTGGAACCAATAAAGTTCGACGAGAATCCCGATGTCATTGCTCTAAAGAGTACGATTGCCATTTTACAGATGCAGGCGAGGAATGCGACGGCCGATATACAGACGTTACAGAAGGTCAAGGAACGAGCGGTTGCGGATCCCGAGACTTTCACGACTG
Organism: Hymenoscyphus scutula; assembly: GCA_001399465.1. Lineage (NCBI taxonomy): Eukaryota > Fungi > Ascomycota > Leotiomycetes > Helotiales > Helotiaceae > Hymenoscyphus > Hymenoscyphus scutula. Next base: position 32,798 of record LKTO01000005.1, on the reverse strand, counting down.
CGCTGGTGAATGGGGAGTTGGGGAAGGAGGGCCCGAGTGTGCCTTTGTATACGGATGACGATGATGATGAAGAGGATGAGAACGAGAAGATGGATATCGATGCTGCGAATAAGAAATGGCCCAAACTCCCCAAACCGCAGAATATCGTTCGGACGCCACCTATAAACTGGACTCAATATGCAGTGGTGGGAGATTCACTGGATAAACTGCATGCGGATCAGGTAGCAAGACCCTCGGAAGGAAAACCCCAGAAAGTAGGTCCAGATGGTGCGTTAGTCTTTGGTGGCGATGGAATTAGGAGACCTGTTGATTTTGGTGTGGCTGCGCCATTTTCACCCATGAGAGATAGACTCGAGAAGAAGAAGGGGAAGAGGTAGTGGAAATGGAGGATGAAATGAGGCTATTTCTATTGGAGATGCATGGCTTGAGAGGTTGTGCGATATTCTAGCATGGTTACGGCGTTTATGAGAAAAGAAATTATGAGAAAATGATAGGGGCGTACGGACAGTTGCATTTATAGGCGTTGGCGAGTAGCTTCTTTACTCAAAAATTAGCCGTGTTTACCTAGGTACTTTGCAGTAAGAGAAGTATGATACAAATAAATAAAAATAACTCTGTGCAATACATGAACTACTTTTTTACTAATATTCAAAAGCTCAGCATTTCTCATAGACCTAACGGGGGTTTTATTCGCGCGGACTGATAGGATCGCGTGTCTCACAAGGCTTTCTTTTACTACATTATTTACCAACATTTAACATTAAGTAGAACAATTTCAAATTGAACAGGGTATGTAAAAAACTCCCCCAACCAACCATCCCATAATATATCCGTTTCAATCCAACAGAGAATAAACTGCCAAGTGACGCCCCCAAAGGTTGAATCTCAACAAAGTAATGACACGCGCTCGAGTTTTCCTCATTCCCAAATCAATCAATCTAAGCTCAAGTAGGAACCCGATACCCAGTCTTGACAGGAACCTCAGGCTTATACTTGCCAAACTGCCTCTCCAACTCCCCCTCACTCCAAACGCGAAACGGCTCACTCCCCACATAATCACCCTTCAAATCCTTAGCGAAGAACTTAAGATAGTCCCTCCTAGGCATATAAACCACCCTCGTAAGTCCCTTCCCCCCCTCATCCCTACTCTTCCTCCTCAACATCCCAAAAATCCCCTTCCTCTCCTTCTTCTCGCCACCAGGTACAGAAGCCCTCCTCTTACCCCCAGGAATCGCAGGCTCCGGAGAAGCAGGCGTCGGCCCCTCACCGGCAAGGACACCGGTGACAATAGCAGGGATGACGCTATCGTCCGTATACCTCTTCGGCAGTAGTTGGGGGACTGTATACATGTCATGCATATTGGCATAGGCCGAGTGACGATAAACTGGCATTGGTTTCCCTGTTGCTGTGAATCGTTGGAGATCTTCGGGGTCTAGTTCCTCGCCTGCTTTTGTGATTAAGGGTTCGGCATCTGAGTCGTATACTTGTTCGGAAGAGGGAGGGACGAGCTGGTTTGGGAAGGCGGGGGAGGAGGGGTTGGATGGGGCGTTGGGGGTTGGATTGGGGTTTAGGGCGTATTGAAGTTTGTTGGAGGGGTCGCGGTAGGCGAGGATTTGGGGAGGCGCTTTGGTGTGCGTTCGAGAGTTGGGTTTGGAAACCATTTTTGAAAGGTTTGAGGATGAGAGATGAAGCGGGTAGTTGTTCAGACAGCGGTGAACTTGTGAGGATGGAGAGTTGGTTGGGAAGTAAATGGAACTTGATTTGACGTCGTGTTATATAGGAAGAATAAAGTTCAAGGAATCGTACAAAGAAAAGGATAGTGTTGCCTTGCTTGCCAGATGTCGTCAGGAGGCTGAGGGAGGGCACTTAAAGCTTATCAGATAGTGAAATAGAATTTGCCTACCTGGATACCGCAGGTGATGCGCTCTTTATACTGCCACCTGGAATGTCTTCAGCTCTTCAGCTACGGAATACTCGATGTGTTTAGCGCCTGTGGCTTTTGGGATGTAACACCAAAGTGTAAATGCAACTCTACCGTGGCCAACTTCCCCCGCTTTTCGATTCCTACAGAGGGAATTCCGCCTTTGAGACCGCGAAGTAGGAGGATAAATGAGATGTGTAACGAATGGATTGACAGGAAAAGGAATCTTTTCAAGAAAGGAAACTCCGACAAAGAAAAGATCTATCTTGGTTTTCGAATCTTGGGAAACATAGACGAGCTGTCACTTGATGGGTTTCTCGGTAAACTTCCCATTATTCCCACGAAGGACAACTACTATTCCCCACTGTCTGTAGACGCACGTACAGTTTCACAGCAAAACCACCTTGGTAGTACACAGCATACCGTACTAGAGTGCTTACACATCAAGTGAAATCTTAGGAAGCTTTTGGACAAGCGATTCGGAGCTTAACTTGAAGAAGCTTGCGGTCGGAATAGTTGCTCCATTCCCCCGCATCTCACATCCATGTCATCACTCGAATCGTGGGCAAATGGGGGCGGGGGAAAAATGTATAAGACTTCCCCCAAGAAAAGCAAACAAATTCAAGCTAACAAGTAATCTTAGGTATAAGATGAAATGGAGAATGCAATCATCTTCAAGAGAACAAATCTTCAGTTCCCCGTGATCTCAGAAATCGGGTAGAACCCTGCGAAAAAGAAACAAAAATCGAAAGTCATATTTACAGCACAGCGCTGCCCTCACTCACATCTTGTAACACCTCCCCCAACCCACAAACTCACAATCACAGCTCTACATCTTCATTCCTCCCCAGCACCAGTATGCAACCTCCCCGCAAACTTCTTCCCTATCCTCTCCTCCGTAACCAAGAAAACATCCGGGAACTTGTCCTCCCCTTCTCCTTTTCCACCCCCCTCGCTCCCCTCAATCATCTCAACAAGTCGTCCCCCACACTCCCAACACATAACCATACCATGTCCCAAGAAACCAGCTGAAATAAAAAGTCCCTCCGAACCCGGGACGCGACCGATAAAGGGATACCCATCTGGTGTATACCCCATTATTCCGGTCCATTCCTTTCTCACCCTACCATCAACTTGATCTTCACCCCAGCTATCACCGAAGTATGAAACCAGTGTTTTTCTCAAGTATGAACTGATAACAGGATTCAGACAAGAATCATCCGTAATCCCATACTCCTCCAACCCCTCGTTCGGCACTTGAACAAGTCCACCACCAATAATGATATCCCCCGGGTACGGACTCTTCGTCGGTCTCGGAATCATGTATTCATACCCATTCTCATAGATAAACGAATAAGTAGTTTCCAATCCGGTATCTTGAGCACCCTTCAAGCTATCACCAGCTCCTCCTAAACCCCCAGGGAACTTGCTCCCAGGTCTCTGCGTAGTAACCTGTCCCCTAAGCGGAACAATAGCCCCCTGAAACCGTGGGACTAGATGCGGTGTATAAGCATTAGTAGCAAGCACCACCTTTCTCGCAGTAATAACTCCCTTCCCCGTCTGCAAACTCCAGAGCTTCGTCTCAGTTTGAGAGAGGGAGAGGACGGGGGTGTTGGTATATAACTCCAACCCCCTCTCCAAACACAACTTGAGAACTCCCACCACGAAGAGGTACGCAGAAATACTACCCGCGAGATAAGACACAGCTCCTTTAACACTTTCCCCATCCACACTCGTTCCTCGTGCGAGGAATTTTTCTTTAACTTCTTCGGCGGTCCAAAGGTGGTAGCGGGCTATTCCTTCTGCGTCCCCGATTTCTGTGAAGTGCTTTTTTATGAGGGAGATGGCTGCGAGACAGCGTGACCATTGGTCGTCGTCGTAGATGATATCTACCGTGTCGCAGAGGCGACTTTCACAGGGTATATTGTGTTCTGCCGCGAACGCGTGGGTTGCGAGGATATTGGCGTATTCCAGACGGGCGACCTTGATTGCTTCGGAAATACCGAGTGAGGATAGATTGGAGGGGAAGGAGCGGTAGGAAGCTGCTTTTGTGTGGCCGCCTGGGGGTTGTGTCTATCAACTTTTGGGTTTCTTGATATGACTTGGGGAGAGGGGTTGAGCATATCTAGGAGAATCGAGGGGAAGAGAGAGGGTGGAAACGAATATACATACCATTCCGACCACTAGCCCCCGAACAGGTTTGTCTAGCTTCCAGCATTACAACTCTCTTCTTCTTCCCTCCTACCCCCTCTTCTCTTTCACTTTCCCCTTTTCCATATCCGCCCCCCTCCAACAACCCCCAAGCAATCCTAGCACCAGATATCCCACTCCCAATAATAACCGTATCAACCGTCTCACTGCCCGAGGGAAGCGAATCGCTGCTCTGGTAATCTGAGAGGAGGGGATCGGGAGGATCTTGCCAGTAGGATATCGTAGGGGTGGGATGGGGGAGGGAGACGGGAATTTGGGCGCGGGCATCCATTGTGTTTTCCCTCGGCTGTGACAGGTTTGGTGATTGAGAGGAGGGGAGAAGAAGAAATTAGGAAAAGTAAATAGGATATAGGAAATCGGACGATACTTGAAGAGTGGAAGGATATCAAGATACGATAATGGAGGTAATGAGAAGAGTGGAGGGGCAATCAATTGTTGGTCTCAATTGAGGGGCTGTCCAGCTGCCTCTTGGTTTGTAGGACCAGGACTTAAAGTTGAAGATAGAGCGCAGTTGAGAGGTACCATGATAGTGAAAACAAACCTACAGCGCGATAAATGCTGTGTTCATGGTTGTTATTGTCGTCGCATGTTGTTGAGCTTGAAATGACGAGCGTGGGGGCGGAGCGCATCTCCACCTGCTGCATTGGGGATCGTGAGATTTTTGGGTCATTTGCTTCGGCAATCCTTCTCGAACCGAAATATCTTCTCCAGTCCACACCACATCTTCAAAACAATTCCCGCCGAGTTTAAAACCCGCTTTCCACGGTGCAGGTTCAGGACAATGTCCTAAGTGGCCGACGATCTTCCAGCAAACAACCTCACGATCATCGCTAAAGAGCATGTAGAGAACGAATAATTGCAGCAAGATAAACTATCTGAGCCAAAGCCAGTAAAAGTACAACCAGCCATGAAGACAGCTTTTCCCACTCCATGAAGTTCCCTAATCCGGTATGTCCCATATCCCATATCATCAGAAGAGAAGAGAAAATCCCTCAGCATGCCAGCTGGGTAATGTCAAGGAATATTTGCCACCAATTTCCCCATTGCTAGCCAGCAAAAAAAAGCAAGAGAAACGCAAAATGTGAGATGTATCATATCAGAACTGTGAAGCCAGTTTGATGTAGGCACGAGGATGGGAACTTTAAAGTTCAGCACCTTCTTGACCTTTCTTTCCCTTCTTCTTGGGTTGTGGTGCGCCTTCTTTCTTACAGTGGACGATGAGACGGGTCCATGACTCTTCCTTGTCCCATTCGAAGCCTGCTAGGACTGGATTCTCTAGTTCGTCATCTGCCTATTGTTGAAGAGATGGTTAGCTTATGTCTTGACAGCACAGGTTGACGAGGACTGGTAGAGTGAGGCTACGGGAGAAAAGGGGACATACCTTCTTTCGGTATTGCTTGTAGATTGCATCCAGGGCATCTTTGATTGTTACCCCCTTCATATTTCGTGCGGTTACCTCGAGACCCAGTGGGAAGTGTAGGTCAATCTTCTTGACGGGTGGGGTAGTGAGGTGTTTTTTGAGAGCCTGCTTTTCGGGATCATCCAACCCCATTGGGGACTTGTTGATACGCCTGAACCAAAAAACATATCAGCATATGTACTGTCAAAGGAGATTCACCCAAGTGGGTGTTTGTCTTGGAAAGCGGGGTAAATTGACGCAATTCAGGGCCCGTGGTTGCTCTCTTACCAGTTCAGCTTTTGCGTCTCCTTTGCAATCAGTAGTTCCGTTCCCTCGGCCTCTGTAGCACAATGATTGTCAGTCTTGGTATTGCTGGGTTGGATCTGGATCCGGATGATCCGAGGATCGGTACCAGATGATGAGGCTGGCATGGATTGACTTACCCAGGTCAAGAATGTTGTATACACCAGGAACACTCGAACTTGCTCTTCGCTTCTCCTTTGGTGCCTCCTTTGCAGCGGCATCCTTAGGAGGGCTTGATGAGAGACCTTGCACGGCCGAGTCGACCTTGGATAAGGGTGTTGGTGCTGATTCGGCTGCCGACATTGTGGTTGAGGGGCTGCTTGACTTTGTACTGGGGAAGTAGTAGGTCAAGAGTAACTGGATCTTACAATTGAAACTCGTAAGACGTAGATGATTTGAATTGGTGTTGTGTTGTAGTTGGACTGTGATGAAAACAGATGAGGATGCTGATGGAAAGAAGAGGAGAGAGAAGAGATCAGGTACAGCAGCGAGCGTATTAAGGGAATCGGAGAGTTTCATTGATGCCAGGTCGGGCGGGGTCGCTCACGTGGTGGGCGCATACCTCTTGCACGATTGGTAACCCCTGCCCAAAGCATCTGACGATTTGTGGAGTGACTGGAATGACGTTCATCACTCCATCAGTTAAACTCCCTCGCCGATAACCGCTCTTTCCATTGTATATAATAACTCGCCCCTTCCCCCCTATGTTCTCCATTTTCTCTATTACCTATATCATGGATTTCATTCCCTTTCTCTCCCCCGTCCTTCACCAAAAATGGCCCCCAATCCCAGGGAGCTCAATTCGCCTTGGCATCTGACCCACTCCAGCTTCGAAATGCGGGGAACCCGGAAGGGTCGGCCTTGTCCACCTGTCTGGGGTAAACCCGCCCTCCATCATCAACTTCACCCATCATGCTTCAATAACTCCACTTCGACCCAACGCCAAACATTCACCCGTCTCGTAATTCTGGACTCGCCCCAAAACTATGGTTTGACATATGACGCAAGTGGCGTTGCGAACATTCACGACTTTGGATCATATGACCCTACGCTTTTTGCCGGAACTGTTCAAGACAATGTTATTGTTTTTCCTTTGGATGGGGAGCTGACTTGATTTTAGTTATCTGGAATGTTTGGACAATAGTGCACCAGTTGAGCTAAAGAAAGGGAAACCTCCAGGTCTCTATTTCCTCTCCGTGTACAGTTTCTATTATCAATGTGGGTTGGGAGGGAAGTGAGTGGCTTCAAGTTATTGGAGGTGTCCAATTATCGGAAATGTTGAAGGGGCGTGATTTATGGACCAGAGAGGGAGAGGGAGAGGATGAAAATTTAGCAGCTAGCAGATGTCAGGTATGGAGGGGGTATCCATCTACACACGAGAAGCGGGTACCTATGTAGGGTAGACCTTCTCAATCGCATTGAATCACATCAAGCAAATGATAACTTCTACCATCAATCATCCCGCAATTAATCAGGATTTCCAATTCGGGGATCAATTCCTCTGCTAGGTGACCTGGAGTTGGCTTGGTAATATTTTTGTTTATCTAAAAGTCCGGATTCTCATCCTTTGATTTTGGAATGTACAATCAGAAACATTAAGTGTCAAAATAGACAAGAGTAGGTTTATTGAATTATAAGAGCCAAGAATCCAAGAGTGCCCTATACTACCTATGGTGGTGTAGACCCACTTTCGAGTCCTTTGATTCAACTAGCGAATTAATAGCGGGTTTTTTTCTTTTGGTTCAAAGTTCCTAAGGTGCTTGAAAAGCCATTCTCTATTGCAGGAATATATTTCTTAAGTATATTCTAGAGTAAACGAAGAATAGAATCATAATTAACGTATAAATTTCGCTAAGCTTGTCTTTTCAGTCTAGGTATAGATATACTTTTAGGCTAGAACAACGTATAATAAAATAGCCGCTCGTAAGTAGCTTGACAATAGCGAGTTTCCACTAGAGTACCCCTCGTAATTGTTTACATAACTGTGTGATATGAATTTGAACAGTGTTAGGGTGCTTATCGTAGGAGGGTCCGTACCGCGATCAGCTCACGAGTTTTGACCCCCTTCCCTTGTTGGTCAAGAATTTATTCCGTGTTGAAATTTCTCCTCGAATTCATCCGATTCTCATTCGAAGCTGGCGGTGATTAGAATGAGAGAGGTCAAAGTGAGAGAGGGAGTTTTGTTGATACAAACACACCCAATGAAATCTACCCCCTGTTGTTCACGTAGCCTCGTCCAACCCACCACGCTAGCATCAACACTCTCAGCCTTGCTCTACTTTTTCTCACCTCCTACAACAACCATGAGCAAACCACCACCATGCAATCCCAAATCTGGTCATCTACGATCCCACTCCAAATCTCCCACCCCTCCTCCTCGATACCCTATCTGATCCAGATACCCCGCGTCTCTTACCTTCCCCTCCTCCTCCCACGACTAACAACCTTCTTCGGACCATGTTCGAGTTTCTCATACGAGGGCATTCTCTTGAAGAATCTGCCAGTTGGGCTGCTGTGTGATCTTTACCAACCGGAGTTGCCGTGGAAGTTGGAATTGGGGGACTTGGCTTCGTTTGATATCCATGATACATTTATGAATAGCGTGAAAGAGGTAGGCAACCAACTACCCCGCCATATATGAAGCGATGCATATAAGGGCAGCGGAGATGGAAGTAGAAGTACCGGAATTGATTGATAATTGGGAATACAGGCAGATTTCGTACGCTACGGAACAGCAAAGGGAATAATGTCCATGTCCAAAGAAAACTCCACAACCCTCTGGAACTCAGTCCAAGACAGTACGTTCTACCCTCCCCTCACCTCCTCCAACACAAAACTAATCCTTTTAGACGACTATACGGCCTTCCACCGCATTTCATCTATTCTCCTTAACCCCTCGACACCACTAAAACACATCCCCCTCCGCATCTACGTCCCCCACACCGATGAACCCACCGACTCCACCCCCTCCCTCGCATCCTTCAAAATCATACAAACGCTCCTCCCGCCAAGAACTCCGAGTCGCGAGGTGCAGACTCTGGGCTCGGCGTTGAATCATCTACTACCGGGTTTGTTTCCTAGTCGGAGGGATGTGATATTAGCGGAACCTGTGTTACATGGGGCGGGGGTGCCGTTTAGGGCCCCGCTAGAAGAGTTGATGAGGGAGGCAGCTTATGCGGATGGGTGGTTGCATTTGTGTATTGTTATGGTTGATGCTGTGTAGAAGGGATTGAGACTGGGACTGCGGAGGAGTTCGTTGGATTGGGGGTTAATGGTATTTGGGGGTATTTATGATGATGAATTATGAAGATAAAGTATACGAGTTGTTTCCTTTTTTGAATTGGCTTTTCGGGTTTTAGCCTGTTGTTTAGTAAAAACAATGGTCCTCGAGCGAGGAAGCTGGATCTCGAGACGAGAAATGATTTGAGGCTTTTACTTTCTTTCATACTCTTGCCTTTCTTCTAGGCTTATACCAGTTTTCCTAATTTTTCTCTGGGAGCTATATAGTAATGAAAATGGTCTTCTCTACTTACTGCCATGTAAGTCTCACATATCTTAGTACTCTCCTCTATAGTACTGGTTCTCTATACTGCCTAGAGAGGTGCTAAAACTTGTTCTCGTTATCTTTAGATTATTTCTAGAAATTTTTCATTATAATATACGTTTCTCTAGAAGCTAGAACTTTGAGAAGAATATATTTAGAGGGAAAGTACTTATAAGTTTATTCTAAATCCTTAGTTCTCTTACTACTAAAATACTATCTATTGTCTATCGATATAGGTTCTCTATAGATATTACTAGAAGATTATTAATATATAGTGTCTTATTCTTTTAATAGCTATTTATTAAATTTATACTTTTTATTTACTTTTTAAGTAATAGATAATAAGATAGAAACGGAAAACCTAAGCTTATAATCTAATCGAAGAGTCTTATATAATATCTTTAATAACTAACTATATAGAGATATATATCTTATCTTATTCTATCTTACTTCTAAAAACTTCTAGATTATATATTATTTAAAGTTTTCTAAAGAGTTTTTATAATAAATAGATACTTACTTCTTTAAATCTTTATATATTACTCTCTATATTCTAAAACATTTTCGCTAAGCTATAGATAATCTACTTATCTTACTAAAACCTTTAACCTTTCTAATATATAACTAATAAAATCTTCTTTCTCTCTTACTAATCTATACTTCTCTCTCTAAAGCCTTTAAAACCTTTACTCTCTCTCTCTTTCTCTATTCTTATATTCTTAAAACTTCTAAGATCTTATTCTTCTCTTCTTCTTAAAACCTTTCTAAACTATAAAAATTTCTAGCTTAGAATTTATAACCTCGAGATTAGTAAGATATTAAGTCTTTTAGTTTTCTAGTCTTCTAGTTTTCTATAGTAAAAATAAAGGTCTTTATTCTTATTTTTACTATTAAGAATTTATCTTATTATTTATTTATAAGAGAGAGTTATCCTCTTAGCTACTACTAGAAATATAGTAGCCTAAGCTTAAGTACTAAGAATACTAAGCGAACTAATAGAACTCGCTTATTTTATAACTTTAGAAGAGAAAATTAGTTATATTCTATAAAAACTATAGAAATAGAGCCTTATTCTATATAACTAAACCTAGTATTTATTATAACTAAAGCTAGTATTATATTATACGCTTAGCCTTTAATTATTATTAGTAATTAAGCTTAATATAACTCTTTTTATAGACTAATCTTATTAATATAAACTACTATAATTAGTATAGTTATAGCGTATAGATATCTTAATAAGTTAGTACTAGCTAATATCTTCTAGAGCGCTATCTAGATCTATATATAAAATTCTTCTTTTATAAGATAGCGTTATAGGCTTTCTAAGCTTAAGTAAACCTATAACAATTTAAAGACGCTAATTCTTTTAGTTATAGAAAGAGATATTAGAAGTCTTTAAGTAAGATATATAGAAAGCTATCTTATAGAAATTAATTAGAATAATAAGAAGTAGCTAGTATTAAATTATCTATAATCCTCTATATTATATTAGCTATAGACTACTTTTCGAAGCTATTAATTAATTAAATTAATTAATATACTCTATTATATTATTATACTTATTAAATAACTAAGAAATAAATAGTTCTTTCTCTATATCTTCTCTAAAAGAAACTCTTACTATTTTAGCCTTTAAAGAAGTAGTCTTAGAGCGCTTATATAGATGTAATATATTAAGTATACTATTATATACTATTAATATTTCTAGGATAAAAGTATTATCTTTCTACCTAATATAATTAATAAGAGTTAACTCTATTAGAAGGTAGACCTTTATTCTCTAGAGTATTATATTCTTCTTATTAGATTTCTTTATTTTAATAAGTATTAAGAGTACTCTAGACATTATATAATAGATACTAGTTATACTATATTCGTATATATATAGAAGCTTAAAAAACTATATTAAAGAGAAGAGATTATCTATAAATATATAGTATAACTCTAATAGTATATTAGAAAGACTTTTATAGAGTTTAAGTACTACTATCTATATTTTATTACCTTCTTTTCTCTTCTTTTTAGTTCTACTAAGTTCTCTTAGTATATACGTATTAATAGATCTATTCTTCTCTCTAGATATATACTAATTCTAGAAGTATAAAAAGCTAATCTCTACGATTACCTAGATCTTAAATCCTATAGATATAGACTTATTTAGAATAGTTATAGCCTCTTTTACTCTACTCTTAAATTAGTCTATTACTTTATCTACTAATAGCTAAGAACCTAGTATCTAAATTTAACGATTTATTATAAGAATATATATATTTAATAGCTTAATCTTTTACTCTAAATAGTTAGTATATTTCCTTATAATATTTAGAGAGAAACTAACCTTCTTATATAGACCTAACGCGCTATTAGAGTATATACGAAACTATATATATAGCTCTAGGAACCTATCTTTTACTATATAGTTTTTAATAGAAAAGTTTAGTTTAAGACTCTCTTTCTTTTTCTAGTAGTCTATAAGCTTATAGATATATATTATTATATAAACTTTAATTCTAAGATAGATATAAATCTTCTCTTTTATTATTTCTATCTAGTTATTTATATATATATAAGGCTTCTATAGATTATAAGCTTCTCTAGAATAAGAGTTTATATTCGAAACTATTATATCTATTATCTATAGAGGAAAATATAAGAGGAAAAGTAATATTAGTTTATTAACATTTATACTCTCTAGAAGACTTATTTTATACTATTATATAGATACTCTTATTAGCTAAAAGTAGATTCTAGACTATTAGAGAGGTATAATATCTAGATAGTAAGTCTCTATATCTATAGTATCTACTTATATATTCTTAGATATTATAGTAGTAGAATAATATATAATTAAAGCTATTTAAGAGTAGTATTATTATTATTTAGAAGTTAGTATTCTATACTCTATAGACTTTATATATAGACTATATTTAGTATATTTCTAGCTATAGCTAAGAGAATACTTACTTAGTAGCTTCTATATCTACTATATTATTAAAAGATAATATATATCTTATCTCTACTCTCTATACTATAGAACTAAAAGATAGCTAGTTTTTTAAGATCTAGAAGAATATATCTAAGAAATTAGTAACTAACTTAATAGAATATTTAATCTATATCTTAGATATATCTTTCGATAAGAAATTAGCTTCGAGACTAATAGATAAGAGAGAGAAGAAGAATATCTCTTCTCTAGATAATATCTCTTAAACTTATACTACTCTTACTACCTTAGTATCTTCTATTAATATTACTTTAAAGGAAATATCTAATCTTAAAGCCTAGATTTAAGCTTATTATTCTTAGTATAAGATTAATATAGAGAAGATTAATATTAACTACTTATCTCTTAGTAACCTTACTATAGAAGACTTCTATACTAAAGGCTATTCCTTAACCTCTATCTTTATTATTACTTCTAATAAACCTATTAAGAAGAAAGAATCTATTCTCTAGAATAAAAATTATATTCTAGTAACCTTTAACTTCGTTACTAAAGTTAAGAGTAAGAGTTATAAAGCTTCTAAATAAGTATAGATAGCTAGTTTAAATATTAAAGCTTTAATAGTTAAAGATAATTTTAAAATTACTTCTAAAGTATCTCTTCTTAAACCTTTAGAGAAGGCTAAGGATAACTCTAAAATTTAGATAAGTAAAAGTACTAAGGATAAGAATAAGAGAGAATTATAGTATTTAGTATAAGTTTTAGAAAGAACTTAAAATAGTATTTATAACTTAATATATTTTATTGTCGGTATATAATTCTAGTGAATAGCACCTTGTACGAGAGCCTAGTGGATCTACATGCTTTAGATTATGTGAGTGGCTTGCTACTCACATACTTAAGCTCGTAGAGTACCACCTCTCTTTACCTTTACTCTTTACATACAAATGAATACACCGATTTAGTTACCTCTAAAGAGAAGGTGACCTGAATCCCGTATTCGCCGTCGTCACGACTACTAGGTCGTACTAACATTTATAAATAAAGAGTTTTTATAGCTAGAATCTAGGTTTTAATCTTTAGTCTTTAGAATTATATATACTATAAGTTTTATAGATTACTTCTTTATAGATTATATTTTACTTATTTTTTACTAGATATTATTTAATAAGTTAAGGAAAATAATTAATATATATCATCTATATATTCTATAACTACTTTATCTTCTATCTAACTAGTATATATATTTTAAACTTATATATATATAACTCCTTCTCTCTTAATCTAAAAAGCGCCGAGGAATTATTACTCTCTTCTAAATAAAAACTACTATATCTCAGACGCTACTCTATATTATATATATAGTAGGTGACGAGACCTTAGATAGTAGATACTAGTAAGCGTTCTATTTATCTTAAGTTATCTACTTCTATTAATATACTATAAAGAGGTATTAAGGCGAGGAAGGATATTAATATCTCTAAATAATATAATTAAAAGAATACGAACACTTTTTTTGATTTTCTTATATATAATTAGTTTAGAGGATTCTCTAGATACTCTAGGATTACTATTAGTAGCGGTGTATGTAGAGTAAACCTTATATTCTATATTCTCTCGAAATTCTAGTTTATTATCACCTTGTATAACCTTGTATATAGGTAGTGATTATGAGATTCGAGGCGGGTTAGAACTTGAAATCCGTAGTTAATTTAAGGATAAAGTGTTGAATACTCGTTAAAAGAAATCCGTTTGTTAGTTTTTAAGAGAATTCTTCAAAGACGTATTAATTTAGGTTAATCTTATAGATAATGTCCTTGTACGTAGGTTTCACTAACGATCCTGATATTCCTTAGTACCTACGCCTTGAGTTATATACTAGCGCATAGATAATATGAAATATATCAGATCGGTGAACAACAAATGCCAAGGATTTCGTGTGCTGTGTGGTGTGAGGAATGATTAGAGGAGAGGAGAGTTACCCAGCGCCACTCGAGGAAACTTGCACAAGGTTTCACCCAGATTCAGAGTAAGTAGGACTAGATTCTCCTCGATAAGCGAAATGATATGTAATAAACACATGCGTTTTCTCTCATCCCAATTTTGAAGTGTGTGGTTTGAAAACGATGCTGAAAGTGAGAAATCTTGTCGCTGCTCCAGCCTCCGACAGCCGCAATGTGAGGGTTAATTGCTTGCCAAAATGGCTTATAACCTGTTATAAAACATTTTGCAGTAGAAGCACACGATCAAAACGTAGGATTTTGTGGAAAGATTCAAAGAGGAAGGAAACAATACCCTAAGCTTAAACGGGATGACGTATTGAAGAGGATGAACAGTAAGACGAGGGGTTTTATATTTTGTAGATAGAGGAATGATGGAAAGTGGTTACTCTTTGTTACACAAGATCCTCGTTTTTAGTTTAATCTAATCTCATCAGAGTTACTCTAAGTTGCGACGAGTTGACTGCTCACACTGGTTCAATGCCACAGGATGAGAAACTTGATACTTGAAAGGCCGTGTGGGTTTATCTTTCTTGTTTCAATGTAATATATAATTTTTAACTTACAATCACCAGTAACTACGGACGAATACTTTATTATGTCTGCAAGCTAAGATATTTACTGTCCTTGCACAAGTCGCTGGCGTACTTCATCTTTGATATATAAGTACATGATTTGGTTCAAGAAAGTGTAATAATACTGTAAGCGAGGTCTGACAAAGATACCTTTCTTATTACGCTGAAGTGCAAGAAAATCTCGCTTGCAGTTGCAGGGGGGCAATATTTGAATCTGAGTAGCGTGATACTAGCGTACAACTAGCGCGAAAGCTGGTCCGATGACGAATTTCTGGTCCAAAATTTCTTCATGTAGCTCGCTGACATGCAAAGATCTCAATAAGCTACCTAGGTGCATCGGCTCCTGCAGTAGGGTCGCATCATAACGCCGAGTCAGATCATTAAATGGGAGACGAGGAAAGGTTCTCACCACATTTTTTGACCATTTGTCAATCCTTAAAGTGAATGGGATTTATTAAGACCATTTGACCCCGCTCTTAACCAACTCATCGGTATTCGTCCCTTACATCTCGTCCTTCCTTTCCACGCCTGAGAAAGATCCCCTGTCTTCATCTTCACTTTACTCAACAAGATGAAAATCTCAATCTCATTCCTCTTCTTTTTCCTCGCGACACTAGTCACGGCGATCCCTTCTCTCGAGCTCCTCCCACGAGACTCGGCGTCAGAGAGGGGGAAATGCCCGCCCTTCCACGGTACTTTCACAATCGAACAATACCAACTCTACCCCGAAAACGCAGATTTTTCCTTCCATACTTGTCTCCTCTACATTAGGTAAGACCTCCTTCCCTCCTCTTCTACTTTTCTAAAGCCTCTTAGTGCGGTATGGAATGCAACCCTGGTAGTCTACGACCCCTACGCCTCAAAAATACTCGAAATCGTTGAATTCCCCGGTATCTCACATGATGACAACTATCACCTGTCTGGAGTCAACGTCGACAAAAAGACAGGCTTAGTTTCCCTGGTCATCGATTTCTGGCCCACCATCCTCTCAGGAGGAGTTGATCTCTCGGGAGCAAATTTCATCATGCAATGGGATCCTTTCTCTCACCATCTCAGTTACAATTACAATCTCACAGACACCACGCATGGTAAATACGGCGGTTTCGGGGACGTAGAGCAAGACCCCGAGTCCAACGTCTATGTCGTCGGCAGCTTCCCCAGTTCCATCGTCAAAGTCTCCAAGGATGGGAAAACGGTGACCCCTTGGTATGTCGTTGACCCGATCATCCCCACCATCCCTGGATTCGTAGGAATGGCGACACATGGATGGACACTCCTGTTGAACAACGGAGACAAACTTTCTCGTTTTGATATGCGCGCCGAGAAGGGAACTCCTATCCTGGTACCGCATTCTCCGAATGTGAATTGGACTTTTACGGATGCGATATTTCTTCCGCCTAGATATCATGGGAGGGTCCTTTTGGTGGCCGAGGATGCGGTGGGGATTATCGTTTTGAGATCGAGAGATGGGTGGCGGACGGCCGAGTTCCTGGGTAAGGTGAAGAATTCGGTACCGAATTCTGAAGCTGTTGCTTCGGTGCAGATTGGAAACTCTGTATATCTCGTGCCTATGGATTCAGGGGATGGTGATGCGCCGAGTACCGTGGTGGGGAATCAGTCACACTTTCCGTTTGTGGATATTACTAGGGAGGTTGATAGGTTACTTAAGGCGGGAGGTAACTAGAGAAATTAGAAAGTGAGGTTGAAGTTAAGAACCTCTTCTTCTCTCTCCACAAGCCTTTTATATAAATAGAACCTCTAAAAACTAAGACCTACTAGTAGTTTAATAATTCTCTACCTACCTCTAACTTTATATAGTATAGAAGTACTTATTTCATCTATTAAATAGACTATAGTACCTCTCTACTACTAGAATATAATTTTATTATATTTAGTTAGTAATAGCTATTAAGGAAATTAGATAAACTCTTTCTCTTCTTTCTAACTTCTCTTTACTAAGTTCTATATAACGAAACTTAATCTATCTAACTAAAGATATCGTTTCGACAGGTTAGTTACTTATAAAGAGGTTTATAGTATAGAGTATTTACTTAGAGGTAAACTCGTTATATATATAAAGTAGTTATAGCTAAAAGGTGTTAATAACTAAGTAACTAAAGTTGTAATTAAAGTTAAGTATAAAGCTTCTATCTAGTAGTAGATATACTAGTCTTATATAGAACCTTCTTACTTCTAGATTCTAACTAGATCTATAGACCTACTTAGATCTCTAAGAGATCCTCTAGAGTCTATTATATAACTTCTAATACTATAAAATCCTTAGATTATTTATCTAATATAACTAGTCTCTATCTTACTATAAGTCTCTAGATATACTTAATCTATTAGAACTCTACCTAGTCTTTATTTATTATATATTTAATACGTAAGTTATAATACTCTACTATAAAAAGTACTTATCGAATAAGTAATACTCTAGCTTAAAGGCTACCTCGCTAAAGTAGTATATAACTAATATTCTATCTAGACGAAGTAAATTAATAAGTAGAGTATTTTAAATTATTTCTAGCTTCTCTTTCTAAGGTTTAAACTTATAGCTTCTCTTTCTAACCTTAGTTCTTCTCTAGTATAAATACCTTATATTCTTTAGAGACATCTAGGTTACTAGATAGGATTTCTTCTATTATAGTAGATAGTTATATTTTAATTTAGAAATCGATATTTTTTAGAAAGTTATTTCTAGTATAATTATAGCTAGGTATCGTATACTTGTAGCTTCGAGCTTTATCTACGTAAACTATCTTCTAGTAGACACTGAAAGTAGTAGTATAATTTAGTAACCCTTAGTACTCTTTATATAATAAATCTATAATAATAGATTATAAAAATATATAAAAATTATATAAAGATATATAGAGGTCTAATTTACATTATTAAAAAGCGTTGAAAGTTTTTATTCTATTTGTGTTGTAATGTAGGCGCTAGCAATAGTGTAGAGAAAAGTAATACTACTACTTTTAGTGTCTACCGGGAGCCTGCCTACTGCCCCGCATCCGAGAAATCGCCGACGGAAGCAGTTTCCCACTCTCCACCACACTCACTTACTTCATACTCGTGCAATACTGGCGCCACACTGGAAAAATGTCTCTAGCAATGTGAAATCGTATTTTACCTTGTAAAGGGTTTCTGGTATGTGACTTGGTGCGTTCTTTCGTGTTAAAACTTATTCAAAATTGAATAAATTTTTGCCATCTCTCTCCAGGCGAAGCCCGTAAGTTTCTCGTCTCTTTACAACAGCCACTGACAACAGCCTATTTAGCTCGAGGATTCTTCTTGGTTTGATGCTGTTCTCTTCCTCCCAGCTTTCTCTTGGCGTTTTCAACCATTTTGAACTACGGATATACACACAATGCTATTCATGATTCAATTATTTCAGCCACAAGCGTGTTCTCATTGTCACTGCTGAATAGCTCTCCTCTTGTGTGTCGTCAACTTCCAAGCAGATTACTCAATCCGCTACTGGGATTAACCCGTAGAAAATAAGGTATCGGCCACCCTTTTTACAACCGTTTATGTCCCAAAAAACTCCCCTGCGTCAACCCAAACAGAGGAGCTTGCCCGTAAGTAGTCAGTCTGTGCAGAATGAGGCAGGAGATGGGATGAAAAGCATGGTCTCGAAGACTAATGGGAGTTAAAATGGATTCTTGAACCTTGTTAGCAAGTGCCCTTCCACCCCCTTCCAAAACCTACTTCTATTATCTGTTTACCAGTACGACCAGATTTCGGATGGCCGGGCAGAAGAAGCCCAGGTTACATACGAGCAAGTGCTTTCGGGATGGGGATTCTCCGCTTGCGTGAAGGCATCAGCCCTGCCAGTCCAGTGTTGTTTTTCGTGTTTCTGTTGAAAGATTGAAAGAGCATTGGCTTCGTCCACAAACTTTTGGATCCACCGCCGGGAAACAATCTCTCTGACCTTTTCATTTCGTCTGAGCAATAGAGTAATGTGTGTGCTATGCTCATACCCCTTTTCGCTTGTAAAATGTTTCTCCGATCGCCGAAGGAATTGAAAATGTTTAATCGTCAATTCTTTCCCCCCCTTTCCGGACTGCGCGCGAACAAGAGGACCGAAGAAAGTCAGTTTAAAGGTTGAGACGCACAACCGTTTCGGCCAAGTCGGTTAGAACTTTCGATCTCAATTCTCTTTGACTGTCTCACATTCAAGGGATTTCGCTTAGCAAACTCTATTATATGGAGCGCTCCACTATCGGAGTTGAGCCATCTGATTTTCTTCTACGGCAGATACGAAGTACTTCGTAGAATTTGTTTCGGTTCGTACTTTCTAAGGATGTGGTTGGTACGTATGTTCATTACCGTAGCCATGGATTTGCCATGCTAGTCTGCGCCATGCCTACAGCCTCATCTGAAGAAGGTTCTGTCTGATATATTCGGTGCAACCCTGCTAAAAAAAGATCCCAGCTCATCATATTTGCTCGTTCCGCATTGAGTGGGTATGGGGTTCTCCATGACTGTTCATGGCCGATCATGCAACTGCACTCGAGTATCGTGAACTATATATATGGACCACCAGTTCCCCTCCGATGCCTCCAGAACAGATCCCAGAAACCATACATTCTTTTTGCTCCTAAAACTTTTCACTTTCTAAAAACCTACACTCTCTTTTCAACTTATTTAATTCAAAGATGTCGATTATCTCTTCGCTTACCATTCTTGCTCTGGCAGCTACTACCTTTGCGCAAAAATGTCCGATTGTGGTTGAGGGTAGAGTGCCAGCGGCAAGTACACCAGCAACCTTCGATACCAAAGCTAGTTTGTTCGATTCCGGAAATGTCAAGGGAGCTAGTAAGTCACATTAGTAGCCACACTTGAATTCCATTTAACGGATTTTTCAGATCTTACCTTTGCCGAACTTATCGCCCTCCCAACGACCCTCAAAGCCTCCCTCTTCGATGAGAAAGCCGCCACCCAACCAATCTCCCTCTCCATCTCCGACAAATCCATCTTCGCCCCCTCGGCAACAAACATCCAAACTGGTTTCCGTCGCGCAGAACTCATCCCCGCCACAAACAGTGGAACGGACAACTCCACCATTGGACAGAGAGTCATCCATTTCAGTATCATGAAAGATGATACCAAGCCTTTAAACGCTTCTCACGAGTACCAAATGGTGTTCCTTGAATCGGCGGACTTCTCCACCAATCAACTTGCTATCAAGACCGGAACTATCTCTGGACTCACAACCTTACAGAACCCCGGGAGTTTGATGACGATGCAAAAGGCTACTGCTGGGACGTGCAATAACACTAACGCTAACCCTGATCAGGGGATCAAGGCTAGTGCGGCGGGAAACACTATTGTTGTTCAAGGAAACGTAAACACTGACTTGGGAGTCATCTTCGAGACTGAGTTTACCGGTAATGGAGTGTGGCATAACTTCGGTGTGGTTATGGATTATGACAAGAAGTATGTCTGCCCTCAAAAACCGCTGAAAATTCAGTTATATTGAGCAAACACTAATTAATTTTTAGCACAACTCAAGTTCTTTACTCCACCGATGCCACAGCTCTCGCTCCTGTTACTCAACCTATCTCCAACGTCATCTCCGGCCAAGGACAACATCACTTCGGTCTCCTCAAGAAGCCCACTGGTGAGGGCTTGAAGGATGTTACCAAGGAGGGCTTCCAACCTTCCGGTATTGATGAGGCTGTTATTTATGGAGGCATCTTTATCGAGGATGGTGCTGCTGCTTGTGTTAGTACCAGTGCTTAGAGCTTTTACACAACTTGATCTTGGGTCGGCTTCGTTTGTATATTTTATGGAGTTCCGGGGGTGTGGATTGGATTGTAGAAATAAAATATAGTTGAATTTATTACTCGCTAGTCGGTGCAATGGGGGTTTTCGATATCGTTTTCTCGTCTATAATCTATAATGCTGGTGATACTAGAATTATAGGGCAAAGCAAATCAATTATACAAGCAGTTTTACATGCTTTTAGATCACTTCTTCTTCTTGTCCGCTGAAGTCCTTCACAGAGATATCCTGATTCGAATGGAGATGGCAATCTAAACCTTCCTCAAGATATCAGTGAATACATCATGTACGGAAGAATCTTCTACTCTCAGTCTGGATGCTGTTGTATTCAGTTTCCCCCACCTCCTCGCCTGGAATATTTTGGAAAGCAGTTGTGGCAGGTTTCGAGTGTCGTTACAACAGGCATTGATATACATTATTATTTGACGTGGTATCTGCCACTTCAACGACCCAAGACAAACTATGCGTTTTGTTACACAGAGTGCTGTCGTTTCTCACTTCTGCCACGTGTGCTAACTACAGACTATATATCTCAGCCGAGATTTTAGATCTTTTCCCCCTGGGGCTTTCGAGGGTACCTGGACGAGCTCGATTCCACATTTCAGTTGACTTTATCAGTATATCGGAAGTGTAATGAGCGCTTTTGGGACTTTTTGTAAGAATCTTTGGTGGTGGATTGCATCAGCTGTTAATTTCTTCACTATAATTGGTGAATGATTGTTTCGTCAACAATTAATACAACAACCACAGAATGATGGACCAGTTGAATTTGTATTATGTGTATTATGTGTATTAATAAGCATTGTTTAAAAATAGCTACCTCTTAAAGCTTCATTTTCTTGCCAAGCTAAGTATTTTTCGTGCAGAGAGTGCTGCGCTTTCCATATTTTCCTTCGCTTATTGTTGGCACTCTTCGATGTTAGAGACCCATCGGCCAAATGGGTGGGAACCCCATCATCATCCCATGTCGAGAAACGAGTGTCATTTCGAAACATTTCTTGAGGGGGCGTTTTCCCAGCGGACAGTTTCGCAATACATGCCTCTTCCGCAGCTTCCTTTGTCTCTGCTTTTTTAAGCTGTAACTTTTGTTGATAGTTTAGATCTTCTTCATCGAATAACCCGTCGCTTGTGATTTTGAAAACATAACCCCGCTGGGATAACCATCGAGCAATACTTGCAATATTGCGAGCATCATCAATGCCGCTATGGTGTGTCCCGATCAACTCTTGCCCAATCACGTTCAGCATCCGTACCATGGAATCTGCTTTCTTCCCCGTAAATGTTTTGAAGGCGTATTTGATATTACACCAATTTTCGAATAATGGCAGACGATCAATGGAATAAAACGATTGTTCTGCGGGAAGCATTGCTCTGAAGTCCCAATCGCCACAAGTGATTGCAAGTGTATTTGATTCAGTTACTCCATGGCGATTCAGAAATGACAGCAAGTTTTTCCAAGCTTCCGGGAACGTGGGGCTCTCTTCCAAAACTCGCTGGGGGATATCTTGTTTGTTTCTCCAGTTTGCAATACGTTGCGGTTGAACAAAGGTGTGGAACTGTGCAACGATATTCAACGCCAACTTTGTAGAAAGCAAGATGAGTGGGAGTTCTGACACCTCGTGCGTATCGTCGGATTCATTGACTGATGCCTCGAGATCAACAACACAGAGAAACTCGTAACGCTGATCGTGAACACTATTTGTTGCAATGTTGCACTTCAAGAGAGCAAGAGTAAAGGACTTGAATTGCTTGCCTTGCTCTGGAAGAGCAGAGGGCACATATATAGAACTTTGCAATAACCATTGCCGTATCCATCTACCGTGAAAAAAACTATTTCCTGCCGGCATGCCCGACGGGCATACCGATATCTCATAAGTGGCTTAATATAACAGATATCACCGTACCTATCAACACTATTCATTTCTGGAACGACCTCTCGCAATTTGTTTAGGTTCTGTTATTGACAAACAAACTAAGATAGTGATCTGGAAGTGGTGATGTTGGTTTAATAAATGGAAGTGATCGACTACAACTGAAATGAGTCACATAGCTTCGCCCAGGGTCATATGACGAATGAGTTTCTAAGCTCAAAACCACAGAGACATCAATGACCTGAAGCCATAATTCAGAGATCAGAGAGATATTCATTTCCCTTTAAGAGGCTGAGGACAACTTTGAACTTGGTTAAGCCATACTCACGGTTGCTCCACGTGACCATATCGCATATATTTCCCAGTGGGAATGTACTTGAAACCCCTTGCTTTAACAGTATACTTGGGAAACTAGAGACCTATGAATGGCGAGGTTAATCATTCAAGAAGCACACTCTTCTAAGTAAAATCCTACGGCTTACCGCTTTTTCCCCCTCAAAATCTCGTCAGGTAAAACAAAATTCTCACCTAAATTCTAGGCCTTATATTAACCCAGTGGTTTAAAATGTGATTTCCATGTTCTTTCCTCTTAGTTGGCCTTATATCCTTCTAAATAAATACAGTCCAATAGAGTCTTTCATCGTGTCACTGACGTTATACCCAAGCATCGAAACAATCTCTAGAAATTCAACCCACCAAGCTGTCATCTTTGAGTTGGGCACAAAAAATCTCCTTGGGCGATCTCCTTTTTTCGAAAAAGAAATCTAAGTTTGCTTACCTAGGTTTTCGTGCTACAGAAAGTTCTAAGGTTCAGATGCTCTGTTGATCAATACCTTGTCCATTCTCATTTAATACCTATAAAGCTTCAAATAATGAAGCTTCCCGAACCCAGCGCACCAAGCTGGACCACTCATAGAGGAGGTCCTATTTTAAGCTTTGAAGAATATTCTGGTCATATGCACACTGGCCTCGGCGTAATAAACAAAACATACAGCTCGGGACAACGGCATATCTTTTCTTGGAAACGCGGGGGAGCGGGCAGGATAATGCGGGGTGGGCGAGTGACGAGTTTTGAAGTGATTGGATGTCTTCGTACAATGCCATTTCGAAGTAACATAATGTGGAAGTGACTCAATGTTTGCAACCACTATCGCATATATTATTCTACCTCATGGTGACCAACCCCAATCCAAGTCTTGCTGTCCCACACAACTACCGAACCAGAAAGTAGTAGGAGGTAATATCGCACGGCTAATGCTAGCCTATGAAGTTTCCACATATCTATCCCTGTGACCCTAACCGAGTATTAAATTGCCTGCAATGAATTTTGCCGTATAAATTCTTGCTGAGTGGGGCTACTTTAAATTGCCACATGAAGTCGAGGTTGTTTTCGGGATTCTGCTCTTAGTGAGTTTTATATAAGAAAGATGGGATAGGCCGAGACAGGCACGCTCTGCTCTTTTCCAACTTTGCATTTTTTTATTGTGTCACCAAATTCATCCCCCATTCCTAATTAAGATGTTTTGGTCCAGCTTTCTCGCCTTGACGGCACTCTCTGCTCTTGCAGAAGCTCAGGGGCAGAATACTATGTTGCGTTTTGGTTGCTCACAGATTGTTATTGACCGAATCGATCCACTTGTCAACCCTGACACCATTCCATCACCACACATGCATCAGGTCGTTGGAGGAAATGCATTCAACGCTTCGATACCTTCGGCAGACGTGAGCTCTCTCGCCGATTGCACTTCCTGCAGCTACTCGGACGATCTTTCCAATTATTGGACAGCAAATCTTTACTTTAAGGCTCGAAATGGTACCTACAAGCGTGTTCCACAAGTCCCTAACCGATTGCTATTTAACGACAAGTTCACGACTCAAACATCTGGTGGTTTTGTGGTATACTATGTCTCGGATGGCAAGAAAAAGGTTACTGCTTTCAAACCAGTAAGTTAAAATTGAGGAAAAGTGGTGTTTAGTCTCTAATGTTTATATCTAGGGCTTCCGTATGCTCGTCGGTGATGCAAACCAACGCACAAAGATTGGTAGCGGAAAGAAAACCCAGAGTTGCTTCCGTTGTTATAATGGCCCAAATTTTGGTGGTGATAATGCGGCACCCTGTCAAGACGCGAAGCTAGACACCGAGGAACTTCCCAAAGGACAATGTTTGGGTGGTATCAGATCCAACATTTTATACCCAACTTGCTGGGACGGTGTCAACCTTGACAGTCCTGACCACAAGTCCCATGTCGCTTACCCCACTGCTGGACCACAACAATTTACTGGATCAAGCACAGGAGGTGCCTGTCCCTCAACACACCCTGTCAAGATACCCCAAATCATGCTCGAGGTATGTGTTAATGAAGTCGAGAGTGATTAGCTCTGTTACTAACAAGTGCCAGATCGTTTGGGATACAACTAAATTCAACAACAAGGCGGAATGGCCAGCCGATGGTTCCCAACCCTTCGTCCTCAGCACTGGTGATAACACTGGATACGGACAGCATGGTGATTACGTGTTTGGGTGGAAGGCCGATTCTCTTCAAAAGGCAATGGACAGCGGAGCTGGCTGTATGGGTGCCTCTTGTGGTGGTCTCAAGACCCAAACAATCGATCCTGCGAATAAGTGCAAAGTCACAAGAAAATATCCAGGGGAGGACTACGAAGGATGTAAGTTTATCTTCTGCAAGCTCCATCTATTGGTCATGTCTCTGACTGTTTGTAGGGCTCGATCATCTCCCAGGAATGGCTAATTAGACAATGACAACGAGAAAACAGAGCAGGGGACTCACTTCCAGGCGAATTTGATAATATCTTGAGAATAACTGGAGGCTTGTGCTCGAGATCTGGTGAAGCACATTGTGGTTTATAATCTAGCTTTCATTTACCGAGTAGTACTAGACGAATCTATCTTTAGACAAAACCCACCATTTCTTGATAAAAGGCAAAAACTGCTCCAGTGGGTGACGAGAAGGAAGTGGCTATAGTAGAGAAGTGGAGAGAAAGGAAAATGATTAACACTAGTCTCTAAAAGAATCAGCGGAAATATGAATCCTGTAGCAGTTATCCAGTACGGACATCAAGAGGACGGGTGACGTTTCATCACAAGATGACGGGACACCCCAATTTCTTCATTTAGATACAAAAGTCCCAGTCACACAAGACTTTCATGGGTGACAGCTTAGGAACTTATCGGAAAGGGAGATCATTATCCGTCATGCAGTTTCCCTACCAATGAACTCGGCAGAGTCGGATCGCGTGCAGAAACATGGCTGGCAACTTACAAACACCTCCTCCTGCAATTGACTTCTCCCATGCTTCATTCCGTACATTTTCCCTTCCAATTTTTTCAAGTCTCTATAGCATGGAATAATTCATCCGCCCTGAAAGTTACACCACCTCAAGTTCGATATGTATTTAGGGCCACATAGGTTATCTATCACCCTCCCTCTTTTCCTGCGAATTGGGGTAATTCTTCTCATCCAGTTTAAAACACTACAATCAAAAGATTTCGTCATGGAAATCAGACAGAGTTCGGGAGACAGTTTCAGAAACGACGCAAACGAAAATTGGAAGGAGGGCGGGTTTTGGGACTACAGGATAAAGGTACTAGCTCATAAGATGGATCATTTTGGTAGGAGGAGGAGGGGGTTGAGGGAGGGAGATAACTTTGCTGGGGACATGCAAAAGTCGTAGGGATTTAGCAGCTTGCATATTGAATTGATTAGACCATCTCTTTGCAACGCCTTTTATGTTGCAGACCATACATGCACCTGGAGTCACTAGCTACAAAATGGCTATAACCCGACCTTCCAGATATAACGGAGCCTGAAGTAGGTTCCGATTTTCCCAAGCCTGCGAAGAATGGTGAACTTGATATAGACCAAGCTAGCTTGCAGGAGTTGGACAGCATTTTGTGAACGGTCTTTTCAGAAGCAGAGCATTTCCGTTTGCAGCAGGAGTAAGTGTAATTAAGTGTATCAGTAGAAATATTCAACAAATAGTTAGTTCTCGCTTTCTAATATTCTGAATACTAAAGATTAGAAGTTATTACTATGATCGATTAGAACTCTGTATATAGACTAGATACTTTTGATATAGAAATTTATAATTAGAGAGAGAAAAAGGTTTTATTAAAGTGTTTATACGTTAATTAAATCTATTCTTCTTTAAAACGAGATATAATTAGTATAGCGACAGTATACTTTAAGTAGAAAGAGTATATTATATCTGCTACTAATTTTAGTAGTAACTAGATTAATGTGAGAGATAACCCTACCTACCCCACCCAAATGCCCCCACAAGCCAATGACGGGTCATTTCTACCTCGGTTAGCCTCCGCCCCTCCTTTCCCTTTTGGTAATACCAGATCAGCAAAAAAAATAAAAAATAAAAAGGGTGTATCATGAGCTTTCGCGCGACTCACTTCTTCCATATTCGTTCTCAATCGACCACCAGGGGACTCGAACCCCCAACCTCAGTCTTACAACCTTTCAGTTGTAGGAGGACCGCGCGCTACCATTGCGCCAAGCAGCCTTAGAATTTGTGATCAAATTCTTTGGAGCGAATATGGTAGTTCGTTGAACAGAATTTGGCTTATTGTTGAATATGAATGTGTGACTTGCCAGTCCAATCAAGGGGCTTCTGGTCTCCACTCCACATTCCAATGCCGATATCCACCCGGGTTTACCCGACATCTATACCTAGGTATATTTGTAAATCACCATGTACGAAAGGGGGTTGCAGGAATTCACGGCCACCCCCTATGTTTTCTGCTATTACTAAGATATCTAAAATAGGTATAATTTATATACTGCTTTAATACTCTACTAATGAGTTTATATACTCTTCTAGAATCTAACTTTTTTAAGTCTCTCTAGAAGAGAGTCTATATACTTATTAAAAACTACTCTACTATAATCTTATTATTCTAAATATTAAGAACT
Organism: Hymenoscyphus scutula; assembly: GCA_001399465.1. Classification (NCBI taxonomy): domain Eukaryota; kingdom Fungi; phylum Ascomycota; class Leotiomycetes; order Helotiales; family Helotiaceae; genus Hymenoscyphus; species Hymenoscyphus scutula. The sequence continues at coordinate 5,294 of LKTO01000005.1, read as the reverse complement.
ATCTCTAAGAGATCTTTTAAAGACTATCTACTATATAGTTTTCTATTCCAAAGCTTTTACTTTAAAATCCTCTATATATTCTTAATTAGATTTAAATCTAGCGATAAGAGAGGCTAATTAATCGAGTATATAAAGCATTCTATCTATATGTCACGAATCACGTGTACACGTGACTAGTAAAGACTAGGCGGCGTCCTGACAGGTTAAGTACTATTATATACTCTTATAGTATTTAAGGATCGGTTAGGCTAGCTAAGCGATCCAGGGATTTCATTAGTTATAAATCACGTGACAGAGGTAAGGATTACTAGACGGCGCGACCGGTCTACTAGTCTAGTAGCGACGAGGCGACTAGGCTAGTAGGCTAGTATCGTGAGAACGAAGGTTCTATATAAGACTAGTATATCTACTATTAGATAGAAGCTTTATACTTAACTTAATATTATATTATTATTACTACTCTAATAGCTTTATAGTTAAGTAATAAGTTTATCTCTAAGTAAACACCTCGTTCGCGATTAAACCTCTTTATAAGTAACGAACCCTAGTAATACTTAGTTATCTTAGTTAGTTAGTTTAAGAATCGTTATACTATACCTTATTATAGAGACCTTAATTTTTCTTAGTATTCTTCTTACTATAGACCTTACTTCTATTCTCTATAATAAAGTAGTTACTAGTAGTATAGAATTCCTCTATTTTCTAACTATATCGTTTCTTATAAATATTCTCTAAAAGCTCTTATAAGATTTATACCTTATACTTCTTCTATATAAAGCTCTTACTCTCTCCTTCTATCGATAGAATTATAAGCTTACTCTTAAAGTTATATCTAATAGTAGCTATATAGTATATTAATATTCTTCTACTTATAAACCTAAATTAGATATAATAAGGTATTAATAGTCGGTTTCCCTTCCCTGTCGCTTCGCTAGAGGTCGGTGGAAGTAAGTGTCTTCTATAAGTAAGTGTCTTCTATAGCTAGGATTTCTCTAGCACATGTTCCTATACTAAAAATTAGCCTGTAAACGATGATTTATTATCTATATAGCTGCTCTTCAAAGTCTAGAAAGTTAGCATTTACTCTTATTAAGTCTGTTAAGGCTATACTGTTATATAAGGAGCCTAGAGCACTATTCGAATACTCTAGAATAACCTTACTTGTATTAAAAGAGTGAGAGTTACCTAAATTAAAGATAATCTCGCCTTCTTCTCCTTCTTCTACTATACTAATAAGATCTTATATTTAGTGTACCTTAACTTCGTTAATAGCTTATACTAATTCAGGATAAAATTCAGCTATATACTATAGTTGTTTAACAAAAGTAGGCTTCTTATCTAGCTCGCGGATTTGAATTAAATCATCTAGATAAGAGAGAGTACTATCCTTCTTATACTATAAAAGCCTAGCCTTTCGAGATCTCTCGTCTTTTCTTATCTATATACTCTACTTAAGAAGCAACTTCTTAGCCTTGTTTATAGCTGCTTAAAGCCTCTTTTCCTTCTTATATAATTGATTACTCTTTTCTTTAGCCTCTTTCTTATTAATTTACTCTTGTAACCTAGTAATAGTAGAGCTACCCTCTTTATATATACGCTTTCTTAATCTTTTCTTTCTTCTTATATTATTAAGTATCTTTTATTAAAGAGTATAGTACTTAACTATAGTAAGATGTGTCTTTTGAAGAGATACTCTAACCTCTTTCATTATACGCTTGAATAGATTAACAGAGGGATCGGAGAATTAAGTAGGATCTCGAGAACTAAGGGCTTGTATACTAGTAGTAGTAGACTATAATTCGTCTAGCCGTTAAGGTAGAAGTAGAGGTAATTTAGAATCTTCTTATATATTAGTTAAAGCTCTCTTCTTCTTTCTATATAAACATATCTATTTCTCAACTACTTTTCAACTTAGCGGATAGTTCCTAGATTTAGTAAACGTATTTTGAATTATCTATGTTTTCATTATCTTTTTATATATAGAGGTAAGGTCTTAAAAGAATAAGGTGACCGAGTACTCGAAGTTAAGGCTATAGAGTATAGCGGTAATAGCTTGTTTATAGTGCTCTTTAAAAGAGCGAAAGACGTTGATATCTACTAGTTAAAGAATATATATATAGTATAAGAGGTAGTACTAAAGGAGTATATGATTCTTATAGTATATAAGTTAGTGTTGGTACGACCTGGTAGTCGTGACGACGGCGAATACGGGATTCAGGTCACCTTCTCTTTGGAGGTAACTAAATCGGTGTATTCATTTGTGCGTCAAGAGTAAAGGTAAAGAGAGGTGGTGCTCTACGAGCTTAAGTATGTGAGTGGCAAGCTACTTACATGACCTAAAGCATGTAGACCTACTAGGCTCTCGTACAAGGTGCTATTTACCAGAATTATATACCGACACTGGGCCTACTTTAAAGTGGCTAAAAAGTAGTAAAGACTGTAAGAAGTAAAAGAGAAGAAAGTACCCAATCCATCCGACTAATCACGTCCCTCCCCTTGCATTGCCTTCCGTCTCTTGCTCAAGTGTACGTTCAACCCATTCAGTGACCTTGGTATCAAGCTTGTTTGTATTGATTAGGTTACGTAGAGCAGGACAAGCCTTGGACTTTGTCATGGCGTCTGCTGGGTTATTGAGAGTGCTCTTGTCTAGCTTGACAAATTGAAGGCCTCTGGTGGAGTTGTTGATTTGCTATTGAATTCGCTTGTTGAGGAGTGTAATGTCCTGGCTTTGAGGTTCAGCCTTCTGGGCAGCAAAGGAGAGGTCAAAAGCGGCCTCTGGCTGTGAGACCGTGGCCAGGTAGGCTCTACGAGCTCGTTGTGCTATATATTGGTCCTTGATTGAGGTATTCTGGCGAACGTTGCCCCGGGAGCTCACTAGGTCCGCTGGTGAGGTGCTTACTGGCTTCAAGTGCTTAGTATAGCCTTCCTGGGTCAAGAGTATTGTGTTGTCTAGCTGAAGCGTAACCTTGCCGCTATTGAATTTGAGTGAGTGGTCGTTTGTGAGCTGTTCCCTGGGTTTTGAAGTAAATTCAGCCTTCTGTAATTGCTCCTCTTCAGCTGTAGTAAACCCTGGGTTTGCTAGTATTAGAGTATCGTTAGTCTAAAGACCGACGACTCTAAATTGCTCTTGATCGCTGACAGAGAGTAGGCAGGGGTCGTATGTGGATTGGGACATGCGTAGCTTGTCTAGGTGGTGTTTGTGGTAGGTACTGAACCAGTGATTTCCGGCTTCAGGTACGACGTAGAGTGGTTGGTTGACCAGCAGCCCTGCTTCTTGTAAACAAAGCACTGCTTTCTGCTGTTCCTTCCACGGTAGTTACTTCCGCGACCCTGGCTAACATGTAAATTGCTATGTGTGGGTCGGAATCTGCGATCTACTATGTAGGTTGTTGCTAGGTCGGTAGTACTGTGGGTGTGCTCATATGTAGTAATTGAGGTTTTGAGAGCACTAACAGTGGCTGACAGTTGAGAAGAGGGCGGAGGGGAAGAGCATGCAATCTGGCACTCAGGAGTATCCTGGCAGGCGAGTACAAGCTTGTTTGTGAGGAGGGAGTCGGTCTGGAGATCCTGGGTAAGTCTATGGCGAAGTACTTGGAGCCTAGCTACTAGGAGTTGAAAGGACTGAGTGGTCGTCTTATCCGGGTTCTGGGATTTGACAAGGTTTAGGCTAAGGTTGTTCCATTCTGCAAGTGCGGCTCGCCTGTAGCTTGCGTCTTCGAAGTGTTCCTGGATAGCAATGCAAAGGTCTTGAAAGGGGAGGTTGGCAGTGGAGAGAGTGGCGTAGTAGAAGTCAAGAGCTAGGCCTTTAAGCATGATTGGCAGAGCTTTTGCGTAGGCTGCCTTAGGTACGTCACACCTAATGCAGACATCAAAGAGTATTGTGACCTTAAGTCCAAAGTTGTCGCTAGTGCCTCTGTACTTTATATCGTCTGTGTAGGTCTTCGCTAAGTTCGTTAATTCTTGTCTATACCCTGGTTTTGCTTGCAATTGGGTAAGAGTTGGCTGCCATGGTTGTACGGGAGATGCGGGGGGTACTAGAGGTATAGGTGGTGTAGGAGGTGCAGGGGGCAAAGTGCTACCGGTGGCTGTCTGGGTAGCTTGTGCTTGTGCTTGCTGGGGCTGGAAGGAGTTTGTGCCTGTCTGGGGTTGCTGGAACTGGTATGTGGTGGGGAAGTTCGTGCGCTGACTTGGCTGTGCTGTGCCCGCTGGGGGCCCATACGCAAGAATTCCTTGTGGTTGTTGTGCCGTAGCAGTTCTAAGAAGGGCAGGGTCTGGGGGGTTTGAGGTTGAGGCTGAGGATTGAGGAGCAACTTGAGGTACTTGTAGAACGCCTTGAATAGTACTTTGAGAGGTGCCTTGAGAGGTGCTTTGAGGGAAGCTTTGAGCGGTATTCTGAGGAGTTGGTTGTTGAGTAGTACTTTGAGGGGTGATTTGAGTTGGCAATTGAGTAGGCAGTTGAGCAGGCAATTGAGCAGGAGGAGTGTCTTGAGTGGTGCTTTGAGCAGTGCTTCCGGCAATAGCGCGGGGAATGCTTCGAGGCTGAGCTCGAGGGATCGCCTGGGGACTGCTTTGAGAATTGCCTAGAGGAGTGCTTTGAGGCTGAGCTCTAGGTTGAGCAGGTAGTTGGCTAGGTAGTTGAGCAAGTACTTTGGCAGCGAGCTGAGTAGACTGATGGGCAGGCAATTGAGTGGGTCGATGGGTAGGCAGTTGAGTAGACAGTTGAGTAGACAGTTGAGTGGGTTGTAGAGGATTCCTCCATTGAAAGGAGGGGTTATACATTGTCTTGTGTCGTCGATTAAACCCTGATGAATTTGTGTCTCTATTCGTCATAATTTCAAGTATCTCCTTGTCTGTCTATTTAACTGGGTTAACCTCCTTGAGAGTATTGACAAGAGCTGTAGCTATATGTGCCTTTTTGCTGTCCATTTCAATCTATACACCTCTACGACGAAGTGCCTTGTGTAACTTAATAACCTGGGACTTGTTTACTGTTGTAAAGTGATCTTCATCCTAGTCTTTAAAGTCTTCTTGAAAGGTAGCCTAAAGTACTTCATCGTCGTCTTCTATCTGTTTGTACTTGTCGATGTGCTTAGTGATAAACTTTGTAAGGTCCTCCTTGCTAAGCTTGATTTGTGGCTCTATTGGTTTAGCCATGATGTTGCTAAGTAAGGGAGGTGTGGAAAGTGGGGTGTAGAAAGCCTTGGATTCCGGCTAAATTGGGTGTAGAGTGTAGGGGTGTAGAAGCCTTAGATTCTGGCTAAATTGGGTGTGGGGTGTTCAAAGCCTTTAGAATC